>QLNU02015360.1:33745342-33767436 GCA_006491805.2 Dysdera silvatica
TTGGAATCCAGTTCAGAATTTCTGTTGTCCATCGTTGATCAGTTCTTCTTGCAATATGCCCAGCCCATCGCCATTTCAGCCCTTTTACTTTAACAATGATGTCCTCTACTCTAGTTTGCTCTCTCACCCAAGTGTTTCTTTTTCGATCTCTCCTAGTTATTCCAAGCATGCACCTCTCCATGCTCCTTTGCGTTGTCTGTAACTTTCGTATTGCTCCAACTGTTAGACTCCATGTCTCTGATCCATAAGAGAGGACTGGCAATACACACTGGTTGAAGACCTTTCTTTTTAGACACAAAGGCAATTTCCCCTTCAGGATAAAACTGTTTCTTCCAAATGCACTCCAGCCAAGTTTAATACGTCTGTTGAGTTCTTTCATAATGTTGCCATCCATTGAAATCAGCTGGCCAAGGTAAATATATGAATCAGCAATTTCTAGCTCAATGTTGTCAACTTGTATTTTTGTTTCCTCTACAAAATTATTGAACATGATCTTAGTTTTTTGTAGGTTCATCTTGAGTCCAACTTCTTTACTTCTAGTTGAGAGCTCCTGTACCATGTCTTGGAGTTCTGATGGGTTCGTTGAAAAAATAACAATGTCATCAGCAAACCGCAAATGATTTAAATATTCACCATTTATTTTTATTCCCTTGTTATTCCAATTTATCAGCTGAAAAATCATCTGTAAAGCTGAAGTAAAAAGTTTTGGAGAAATGGTATCTCCCTGCCTCACCCCTTTGCCAAGTTTGATAGTTTTGGTATCTTTATGTAACCGAAATTTTGCACTTGCATTTTTATACACACGTTTCACCATGTCAATGTACACATCCTCAATGTCTGTTGATCTTAAAGAGTTGATGACTGCTGATGTTTTAATAGAGTCAAAGGCCTTCTCATAGTCAATAAATGCAACACACAATGGAAGTTCATATTCATGTGTTCTTTCAATTAATTCTCTTAATACTTGAATATGGTCCACTGTACTGAATCCACTTCGAAATCCAGCTTGTTCTCTTGGTTGAGCTGCATCTAATTTTTTCTGCAGGCGATGTGTTAGCACTTTTGTGAAGATTTTATAAATAGCAGGTAACAAGCTAATTGGTCGGTAATTTTTCAAATCCTCTTTATCACCTTTTTTATGCAAAAGAATTACTGTTGCAGAATCCCATTGGTTTGGTATGTTACCGCTGTTAAGACATTTGGTAAAGAATTTTGCAAGTATGTCTTCTACATATTCTCCAGCTTCTTTTAGGATATCTAATGTAATACCATCATCGCCAGGGGCTCTTCCTTTCTTCATACTTTTTATTGCAAATGAAACTTCTTCTTTTAAGATTTTAGGAGCTGTTCCTTCGACTATTTCAGTGTCTTCGTTTAATCCACTGTTACTTTCATATAGTTTTTTGTAGAATTCTTCAACTCTTCTAAGTATTTCTTCCCTATTTCTTGTTACGGTGCCATCCTCTCCTTTTAATGCAATGATGTGTTTCTTCCCAACAGATAAACTTCCTTTAACAACCCTAAGGCTCTTGTTATTTTCAATGGCCTTCCTTACTAACTCACAATTGAATTTTCTTATGTCTTCTTTCATGCTTTTGCGCAGAGTTTTACAAAGTTCTATGTACTCAATCCTGGAACTGGTATTTCGATTGTCCACCTTCATATCTCTTCGCCTTTTCATGAGCTGTTTCGTCTTCTCAGATAATTTGCTATTGTGCTTTTTACAGGTTACACCACCAATTTCCCCAGCAGTTTCAACTATTGTCTTAACAATGTTTTCATTTGCTTCTGAGATATCACTTTCTTCAATAAGTCCTTCCAGTGCAGAAAAGCGATTTTTTAATTCCAACTTGAATGCCTCGGTATTTTCTTTTAATTTCTTTAAATCCACCCTCTTACATACTTGTTTCCTAATGAGCTTCTGCCTTTCTAGTTTAGTATTTAAGTGCATTTTACATCTCACCATTCGATGATCACTTCCAGTATTAAATCTGTTCAGTATGCTGCAATCTTCAATAATTGATTTCTTGTTTGCCAGTATATAGTCAATTTCGCTGTTCCATATCAATTATATATATATATTCTAAATACGATATTCTACTGATAATTGTATATTCTAATGTGCTAAAATCAATATTAATATGCTGTGAAAGTAGTGTATTGACATACAATGTACTAAAAATGACGGAAGTGGACAGAAAACGACTTTATATGAAAATTATATAGAATTTTGCAATACGAGAAGGAACTTTTATAAACATTCTTACAGTAAGTAACCAAATCAAGTATTTAAACCTAATCCAAATTTCTGTTTACAGGAGAAAAAAGACACAATCTTATTTTACACTCTGTACAATCCGTCGCTAAACATTTAAATTGAAACGCGTGATCTCATCATTGGAGAGTACAGAGCTTTCTCTAACATAATTTTCCTTAATTGCCGTTTAGAACACTGCTAGTTTAGAGCTCTCTGCAGAGAGGGCATCAGGATTAAATAAATTATTTCTAAATGACTCGCATTTGGAGCCGGTTAGCTTCATTGGTAGCATCGAATAATGGCACAGAGTTGCTTCAAAGGAACAAAGGGACGCCCAGTTCCCTCGGCCTTAAGTACTTCCGCCGATCAGACTGATTTTGAATGCGGTTCGAAATTAATGCATCTTGTTTCCGATGCCAAACTACCGTCCAAAGACGGTTTGTCTCTATGAAAACGGTATTCCTCACTCCCACAAACGCTTTTACCAGTTAACTGGCTCGAAAGGAACACAAACGGCAACTAAATTGGCGACAAAAGCCAAGAAATAGTTTCTAAGTGACTTTCAACAGTGAAATTTCGATAAAAGTTAACTTCGTCCTTTAGTTAAAAGTGAAAACCCTTTCGAAATCCTATACACTATCAGTTTATTGTCGACTATGGATCCGAAAACATTTAATATTCTTTTCTCATATTTTAATTCTCTTGCCTTGCGACATATTTGCTCATTAAGGTTGGACAGTTAATGTACAATATGTCTATCTGCCACAGCCTGTTTATTCATCTAATTATTCTTCTCATTTGAGGAATCCACGATCCTAATTACTCATGAATGAACTTCTGCAGAAATAATTAGAAAAACAAACACGCAAGCTAATGTGTCAAGTGCAGCAATTTTAAATTCTTCAACTGAAGTGAACTCCAGTCGATTTCTGAAGGATGAAATCGACGGTTGAAATGAGTTGATACGTTCTAAAACGTTGCTATTATAATTCAGAATGTTTTTGTTTTTTTTGTGATCAAAATTACATTATTATAAACATTATATTTTCTGAATATTTCGATATATCTTTGAGGATCTTCTTAAAAAGAAAGTTAAAAGCGATGGGAGAAAAGCAAAATGCATTTAAAATCGGAATTAGTATCGAAAAGCAATAATTGCATTTTTATATCCTCGAAATTCAGTATATCTAAATTTATCATTAAGCTGTGTCCACAGCAGAGATACAAGCTCTATAGAACCTAGATCCGTCCATCCGCCCCCACCAAAATAAAAAATGTATATATTATGGAGGTCAAGCAGGCCCAAAATTTATAGAAAATAAATAAAAAAATACAGAATATAGATCACAATGAAAGACATAAAATATGCTAATATTTATTGCTAACGTTTTTCACGTTGCTGTAAACATGTAACTAATTTTCATTTAGGAAAATACAGGCTTAAATTTTATTAAGTCAAAAGTGGCCTGCGGTGTTATAATAATTATCAGACAACTGACATTAATGAAAAAAAATACCCGTTGTTTATTTGAATTTTATATATATATATTTATGGGGTGAGGACAGAAAAGACGCCGAAGAATCATTCTTTCCTTTGCGAGTATTTGATCATCTAATACAACTACATCATCGGCTATGACTAGAATTATTGGAATGAAAAAGTGACGCTCCTTTCACTTTTCGGACGTTTGGCTTCTTTGACGTCGCCTTGGTTTAAAAAGCAGCCAAAGCATGGCACCATTTTTCGCGAGTTTGTCCGTAGTGAAAGCCTTATATACGCTCGCAGAGGGAAGAATGATCGTCGCCTGTAAATTAATCGGTAGAAAGAGCGCTTGTCCGGCAATCAAGAAGATATGGGTTCAGCCCCTACCAGGCGCAGAAAAATCAGTGCTTTCTTTGCGGCTATGATGATAATTACTCGAACTGAGTAAGCACTTTAATTAATAATTGCGCATTTGGATATAAAAAGTGTACATTAACGATGTATTTGGTAATTATAACAGTTTTTGTATCTCTATCGATTTGTTTGTATTCAGCGACAACCGCCAGACGAGGCATTCATTCAGAGAGATGTTGGTAGTATGTTGGAGTTATGTTCAATCAAGTTTTCTATGATATAAGTTTCGAGGTGATTGGTGCATTCTGATAATCAATATGCTTTTCCAAAGTGTCTCACAAAGGCTCCACATAATTGCGATCAGTGATAGTTGGAGACCGCTCAATATTGTGAAAGTCAAACTAAGTTCAGCGAATCATTCTTGCAAATGAAGTGCCCGATGGTAAGGCGCATTATCGTCTTTCAGAACGCCAGCATCATTATAGTAAAAGTACAGCATAACTGGAAACATGCAGTCACAAAGCAGTTCATGACACATAGAATCATTCATGCCTTGTTCTTCCTGCATCGGGGAATCAAAATTAAGTGGTTATAGCAAGTAACGTCCAATTTGCATAAGGGTGACCATGGTGCAATGATTGTACAGTGTATTTATGTACAGACGAAGGGAGAGAGATTTCAGCACATAAAATAAGTCGTAAATGAAAAAATAAAATTGATATTTTCCGGTGTTATTTTAACATTTATATAAGCACAGAGCTCAGATATTTTCGACAGAAAGAAAGTTTTAGTGAATTTTTATTCTTTTTAAGATTGACTGTTCAGTATTTTGCTTACGTTCGTTTTTATAGAACTTGGGGTGTGATATTTCCGCAGCGATTCTTTGTTTCATTGGCTCAATACAATGAGTTACACAAAAGTAGAAACTTAGGATTAAGCAGCTTAACTCATGAAAAAAGTAAAGGTTTAAGTCCTTGAATTCTATAAAACAAAAAAAAAAGAGTTGTATTTTTCGCTATGCCTTTTAAATAAAGAAAAATATTTATTTTCTCACATGGTATAATAAACTCTACATTTATCAGATTGGATATTCTCAGATATTATTATAATTGGGATTTAGTTTCATTTCTTTAGATTTGTGAATGATTTTTATTACTAATGTTGTATATCAAATCATAATTTTCATTTAATGTAATCCTTAAAAGCCTATGCGTCAAATTTATATGTAAACGAATGTTTTGATTATATAAATAGTTTACGTAACAGCTTAGTAATTAGAGTATTACTTACGAAGTGTGATTTTAAGTTAAAAATAAAGCCCTTTTCGCACTAATATATGAAATTATAAATCTGCATTAAATTTTCTAGGTACAATTTTTTGCATATCAAGTTCGATTTGATCTCTGAGTATGAAAAAATATGGAATATTTTCGTTATCCTTATAAGGCATCAACCATACCTCTAATTTTAAAACATCAGGAGCAAATTTCTTTCTAGAAAGGTATAACTATTTCAAAAAGAATTTTGGTGTGAAAGTCATGTTAAACTGTTGGCGCTATGTTGTTCTGGATAACACTCTGAGAAGCCTAAGGAAAAGCTAAAGTTATGAAAAGCCATTCGATGAAAGGTTTACGACTAAATTTCCGTTGCTTTACAAAACAACACGTAATATCATAGTTTCGAACCTTGTCTTTACAGTTAGAAATCTCTTCCGCAAAACACTGTAAAAAGTAAGGTTTTGATGTTTATTACGAGTTAATGCCCCTTTGAGAGGAGCAGAAAGAAGTTTGTAAGGAGAATTAAGCTTTCAGTATTGCAGTTTACTAAATAATCGATAAGAACAGAACGATAAGATAAATTTAAGTTAAAGTACAGTTAAATCATTTGTACATTGACAAAGAAGACACTAATCAATAATTCAGAAACACTTGTTGTTAGAGCAATTTAACTACCTTCGCTCAACAAATGATTCCATTTCACAAATAATGAAGTTATTATTCATGTGAAACTAACCCTAGATTAGTGACTTATTACCCGGCATCTGTTGATACTGAAATTTGCCTTTTCTAGGACAACTGATGCATATTTACCCAGAAGTGGATTTTCGTATAATCCTTTCTTTGCATTCAGAAAATAAATTATTATACATCTAAAATAAATAATTCCTCTTCTGTAACTGTAACAGCTTTTTACCACACTTCTATATAAAGAATAATCCTAAAATTTAATTATATACATTTCTGAAATTGTCTATATATCTGGGTGGCTTTGCTGCATTTCCGTTATATATTGTTTCGAAATATATTATAAATAGAATCATATATCAATACTAATGGAATACAACAAAGTCTGTAGCATGAGATTAAACAAAAAAGCCATGGTCCATTTACCGATAAGCGTAATGAAGTTTCCACATAAAAACTAACTACACCTAGAGCTGCTTTATGGGCGGAATAGAATTTTATCGACACGACCTTCAACAAGAAAACCAACTTCTGCAAAAATCAATTGAGGATGAGATATTGAATATCTTGGCAACGTTCTACGTCAAGTATATGACACAGTATATTTCATATGCTCGGCTAAACAAACTGAGAAATGGATATTAGATATAATGTCAGCTGACATTTGTTCCCTTAACCTTTTATGAGTTACATTAAGAAATTGAATCCCCGCGAGATTCAGAACCTTTCCTTAAATTCATTGTTTTACATAATTGTGTTTTAAGATGAATGATCTTCAAACTTTAACTGGCAATTAGTTATTTTGGGTTTAAATAGCACGAAAAATTTTGGTGCTCTTATTCTTAGGAAGAACTTACGTTCCACAATGCTCCACAAAGCACGTACTTCTTCAGTCTGTGAAGATGATGGCGTATGTGTTTGAGCATATACTATGTGAACTGCATGCACAAAAGAAAAAAAAATCTAGTTGGTATGATTGGAACAAATCGACTTTATGAAGCATACAATAATCATTTTTCGAAATTCATTTTTCTTATTTTGCGTTTTACAACACAAAACTGCTTTAATCAAGAGCAGATTTTATAACGGACAATATCCGGAGGCATAGAGTTTGTCTTTTTTTCTGTTACTATTTAACTTACGTTTGCATACTTTTTTAACTGTTTATATATTCATACATTTAGCTTCTTTTTCAACTGATTTAAGTCATGTGTTGATACGAGCATATTGTTACATAGCAAAAGCCTTCATGCAACATACTGAAAACACAAATATATTAATCAAAATTAGTAGAGGTTACAGCTTCACTATCAGCCGTAATGACCAAGATGCTCTACTAAACGTGCCATATCTCTTAGTAAGTCACAAACATTCACCACTCACTCACGTAGTATGAAATTGATAAAGGAGGCCTGGTTTCCCCTTCACCGTAGCACAGGTAACTTATAAACATTACACGCGTCATTATGATGCGATATCAGAATTCCGCTATCTGGTACTAATTTTGTAATTCATAGCATCTCTGTCACTGGTTCCAAAATTTGGACTTCGACCCCCTTAGAGTACAAGGCTCTGTCGTATCACTCTTTAAAGTCAAACATTTTGACCTGTACCTTAATCAGGTGTGCTCAACTCGCCTTTTAGGCTAGTCTTCTCTTTCTTCCCCCCCTGTTCTCTCCCATTTTCTTTTCTTTTTTTTCTCTTCTTATATCTGCATTTCTTCTTGGTTTTCTCTACAAGGGCATCTATGGCGGACAATTCATATTCGTTTATGATATTTACATTTACATTTCATCGTTTCTCCCGATCCCACAAATAAGCAAACAAACACGCTCTGCATCTCCCAGAGACTTCACCAGTAGATCACTCTTCTGTCTTATTGTAACTTGTAGTCAGTTTTAGACTTTATACATTTCATATATTCATATATTATATGTGATCTCCCAGTCAGTGCCGTATTTCCCAATAGGCTATACTAGGCTATAGACTAGGGCGGCAAAATTTTGTGTATTGAGTCTGATATAACAAAATCAATACCAGACGATGATATAATCAGATGTTTTGCCGAGAAGAAAGCTAGACGTCATGCTTTCCATTTAAATTCCAGTGCTTGATAGGCCCTTTTATTTTTTGCTAAAATTAAAATTTATTTCAATAAAATTGAATTTGATTTATTATATGACAAAAAAAATAATACTTCAATAAGTTAATATTGTTTAAGGTTTGTGTTTCAATTTATGAGTTTGTTTTTCAACATATTTTTTGTCAATATGAAAGTTTTTGGTGTAAATTGAATGTAGCGATTTTTATGTTCCTACTACTGATTGGAGGGAGGTGGACAGGTAGGAAGGGGTGGCAAAATGGTAAATCCGCCCATGCTGTCAGTGCGTGTGTGTTCATGTGTAGGGGCAAATCTTATAGCCAATACTGGGTTCTACGGACAAATTTTGCGCGTTCTTCTTACAGAATAGGAATGAACTTTTGCTCTTTCTACTGAAAAGAGAGCACCGTTACTACACTTTCCATTTTCTTACCGGAGGTTTTGTCTCCCCCATGAATAAGATAACAAGGAATAAAGAATTCATATTATCACTACTATCTACGATATGCACGTAAGTGGACGAAACAGGCCCAAAGGGTTTGTTTGACCCACTCAAAATTGCTTTAGCCATTACTTCAAAAGCTGGATTAACGATATTCCATGGCATTTTTTTGACATAGGTATGCAAATACTTTTATGAGTATATCTTTTATATAATCCTTAACTTTCAGTCGCTACACTGATTCCTTGTGTTGATTTTTACCCAGTATAATATATAATGTTTAAGATCTATAAACATTAAGACTTACTATGTTCTAGAACCCTGAGGAGTTATATACCAAGGAGTTGTATAAAACAGTTATAAGTAGTTCAATAGATAATCAGATATGAACGAATACTACCCAATGATGATAGTTAACAATTTTAAAAATTAACATTTTATTTTTAAAATATGCGATTATTTGTATTAAGTATGTGGAAAAGTTAGCTATGCTAATATCCCATTTGAAACAATGCAGATTCGAAGATACCGCAGATGGACAAGATACCTTATTCAAAAAAATTGCAAATAACTATGCCTACCAAAACATTTATCAATAGAAACAGCTGTAGCACTTGAAGTAGAGACTACTATTTTTAAGAAACTGTTTATTTTGGAATATGAACTTGAAAGAATATTTATCGGAAATACTATGACTTTTAAAAAGAATATATACGTTTTGGCAATTAGAAGCTACGAAAATCTCAGTAGTAAACTTTAAATGTGGACTGTGTTTATGTTTTATGGTACAAGGGCCATAAATCTAAGGCTGGGCTGCGATCTACAGTTTTCCTAGCAATCCGAACTAAGATCTATAAAACCAATTCCTGGAAAGCAGTGAGCTAGAGCCCATAGAATCAAAGGTCGACGTATCAGCCGCCATTTCCTTGTACACTTCCGGTTTCGTAACACAACGTTTACCATTGCAAAATTAATAATTCATTTTCTTCTTCTTATAGGATCTGTTGCAAATCTAAACATTTTATGTTTATTCCCCGAGTGATTTCAAAAATTCGCAGCGGCACACCCACCCATTTGACCTTATTTTATTAAAAATTACACACTTGTAAATCACTAAACTTTAACAAAGCAGTGAATGAGATCACGTGATACGATGGCATCAAAATGACTGATGTGCCAACTCCCTTTCTAAGAGCCTTAGGGTGCGTACAGACATGCAAAAGAACATCGCTGCGTATCATCACTGTGTCCCATCAGTTCACACAGATATCCAGTCTACACTGACAAGTTGTTGTTCACAAACCGGTTCAAATACACGAACATGGGGTGCAACATAGACCCGTGACATTAATTTTAAGTGACGGGGAAAAACCGACAACCGGTGGGACGCGGAAATGTTACGGTGTTCTGTTACGGAGAGCAGTCTAGACTTGATACGCAATGGTGTTCTATTACATGCGTGGACGGGGCCTTACAGCGAGCAGTTAGTTGGTAGGCGCTGTCTCCCTTGTCTTTTAGAATCGTTAGGAGTTGGACATGGGTTAACAGAAGGCTAGGTAAACACGTTATAATTGCACTACCACAGGACCTAACTGGATCGTGTTAATGAGAAACTTGAAAATTTTTAACTTAATATTTGCAATTAATGTTTTTCTTTTTATATTTGGTGACTAATTTTAAAAATGTTTTGTGCAGTGTTTAAAGGTTTTAACTTTAAATTTTCTACAGACTAAGGCCTTAATGAACGTTTCTACACCCGAAAGAAATACTTCGTAAGGAACTTAATTCACACAGTTTCTTTTAACAACTTGTTTTAATTGTGGCGTAAAAATTTGCATTGTTGCAGCATATAATTTTCTTTACGCTGTACAGTGATTTTTCAAACCATAAACTCGCAAGTAATGGTCTACATACGTGTAAAATAAAACTAATCGTGCTTTACAGCACCATTTAGTGTAGTTCCGTAGCTTTGAAATCTTCACGAAAAAGAAATATGTGGAAAAATTAAATTTATTGTCCTCCATTCTACGTTTATATTCCTTCTGGTACTTTAAACATCACCACATTTTCGCAAAGTTTGAGCCAAAGGTTAATTATACCGCATAAAAATAACACGTTTTCCACGAAATTAGTTTAATCAAAAGTATTAAGTTGTGATGATATCATTTCGCGAAATTACTTTCTTTCATATTTAATACCGTATAATCATACTGAATACCAATTAAAAACGATCATAGCATGGTTTAATATTAAATACTAAACCACGCTATGATGGCCTTTATATCTTGAAGTTTACAATGTTGTATTATTATATGTATGCTATAATTCTAGTCCGATGTTCCTGCGTCAGTGTTATGTTCTCCCATGTGTGTATGTTTGCGTAAATTTAGAGTTTCATTTTCTAACCTAAAAATCAAAACTGTTCTCTCTCTTCAGCATTTATACAGCACAATATTAAAATATTCTGGAATTACACTAGAATTTCGCATTAAAATTTATGTATGTGTTGTAACTTAGAAAGTTGAAGATATAAAGCCTAAATCTTCGTTTAAAGTGCAATTAAAAATTATAACAAAAGAATACAACAACTAACCAGGGCTTACTGTAACTAGTAAAATTTCATAACTGGGCAAAGGTAGAAGAAAAAGATACACAACGTTTCGAGAAATACTGTTTCCTTTATCAAGCGAAATTATAACTCCCTACGCTTGATAAAGCGTACGGTAGTTCTCGAAAAGTTGAGGTCAAAATTTATTTCAATGTGCCGCTTGAATGAGAACTTACAGATTGTGCTAATGTGGGGGTTAGTCATAGACAGCCATATTGTCCATGTTCTAATATGTAGCATTGCAAGTAAACTAGACATACCCAAACCGACGGTATGTGACATCATTAAAATATTAAAGAACTGTGTCACTACAGGAACAAAATCACTGGAAGATCTCAATGAATGCGCGAGGAAAACCGTAATGAAAACATTAAAAAATTTCGCTCGTTCTGTGTAACAAAGCTTGTAATGCTGTAGGAAACATTTATGACCTCTAAAAAAAAGCAGAATTAATTAATAAAACTTGTTGTACATAAATTCGTTGTTCGAATACGATTTAAATAAAAAACTGATGTCAGCAACACTTGTTTAAATATTTGATTGAAAGAGTACGAGTATATAAAATAAGAGATTAGAATGCGTTCCTGAAATTGTGATACATGGAGATATTTATACTACAGACACAAACAACACAGTAAGTATTACGGAATATATAAAGTGTACTTAGTAAGTATTACGGAATATATAAAGTGTACTTAGTAAGTATTACGGAATATATAAAGTGTACTTAGTAAGTATTACTAAATGCATGAAGTGCACTTAGTAAGTACTACTAAGTGTAAAAAGTTCGAAGAAATTTTTCTATTAATTTGTCTCTCTTAGTAAATAGGGGAACTGCAGTCAACAAGAACTTAAATTTCACCAAAAAAAATTCCTTCGAGTCATAAAGATAAATTTTTTCTTCTCGTTGAGTCATGGAGAATCAATAAATTTGCAGGATTGGAGCAGAAATTGGAACATATTGAACTGATACGGCTCCTCATCCCAGATGACTGCACCTCACTCATCTAACCGCTCCATGTTTTCTTCCGGCCACGTAAGAACTTTGTGAAATATGCTTCCAAAGCCGTCCTTATATTTTAAGACTTCAAAATCTGGCAACGAGAAAATTTCATCAAGCTTCAATCACTCACTTCTAGTTTACGGCTTTACTTTTCCAAAATACGATCTCATACTTTTCTACGAAACTGGATATCTTGACGAACCTCAACCATTCATTACATCAGCGGATTATTGCTTCAATTTCAATAATTGTGAAATATGTCGTGAACACGATTTCCTGTATCGTTTGTTTGTTTGGACTTCTTATGGCGCAAGAGAATCTGGGCTATACTGCGCCAAGCCTGTATCGTACTTTAAATGTGTACATTGTTCTACCTATTTTTGTCTTAACCACACAATCTTTCGTAAGGTACAGAATAGTTGAAATTAAACATATACTAGGTCCGTTTCAAATGAAATATAGTAGGACCTGTATGTAACTAGGAGTTGGAGACCAACAACAATGCTCGAAATATCTGAATAAATCCGTTTTTAAATTTAAAATTCAAATTTTCAAAATAAGGTCTGTGTAGATAATATGTGTGTAAACGTAATAATTGAGACACCCATATTTTTAGCTCAAACTAGAGCTTTTTGTTATAGGAGAAAAAGAGGTATCGTCCCCGACTTATTGTCGAACTTGGGTCTTTCCACTGAGTCCAGAGTGCTAGATCATTGAGGACAAGAACGAATTCCATTTCTCCGTAAATAAAAGGTCGTAATATAAATTGTTTGTTTGGCTTTTTTATGGCGCAAGAGCATCTGGGCTATACTGCGCCAAACATGGTAAAATCAAAGACTATACCATTATATATTATTATTATACCATGATATATTATTACTATTCTCAGGGAAAAACGCAAAATAAATTTCCCACGAAAAAGCATAACAAACTTTGCCCGGTGGCTTTGTGTGTCGGCCATAATATTGACAAATGTGTTATTCACGAGAAGGGTAATAATATCTTACAACCTTATATACTGAGAAAAGAAGCTTCGTTTCTGTCCTCGATGGCCTAGCGATTAAGGCACTCTGTGCTCAATGAAGAGACCCTAGTTCGACTCTAGATTGAGGGTGATTCCATTTTCTCCTATTAAAATCTCTAGTTCAAGCTAAAAACTTGGGTGTCGAAATTATTACTTATAATAAATTTTCCACGAAAAATAACAAAAAACTTGCCCCAGCTGCATTGTGTTTTGACCATTATTTGGCAATTGTGTTATCCCTGAGAAGGATAATAATATCTTACAATATGAGACAATAATATTCGGCTTTGAATTTTCTTAAAATTTAATGAACAACGTATAGGGTGCTCGTAAACTCTTTCAACAAAATAAGAGCCCATCAAGGCGAACAACTTTTACAATGGAACCCAGGGCCGCATTCCACACAGAGTGTCAGAAAAGAGAAAGTTAAGAAAACATCCAGCATGCACAATTATTTACAACCAGCGCATCAGAAGCCCGAGATACAAATCAGGGCAGCTGATCAATTGCATTGATGATCAAGACATCGCATCTTGCGTTTCTCATACATTGGTTGTAAACACTTGTGCATGCTGAACGTTTACCAAACGTACTATTTTCTGGTACTATATCTAGAATGCGCCCTAGATTCCATTGTAAATATTATTCATCTTAACGTGTACTATCACCTTTCTTCTTTTGTTGAAAGAATTTACTAACACCCTGTATAACTCAGTGGAGAAGTTAGACAATTGCCACTCCTAAGCACATACTGTATAGACGACGTCTTTCACCCTTACAAAGAAAGGAAAGATGGAATGAATACGACTAAAACAATAAAAATAACTTACGTTGGTTTTTTTTATATGTGAATGTTAAATTTAAGATAATTATTTAAGCGAATACTTTAACTAATAATTTCTAACTAATAATTTATTTTTGGTTTCTTATCTGTTGCCCTCTAACAAGTGCCATCCCACTGCATGTGCTTTGTGCGCATACTTAGAAATCTACCACTATTATAACTGTTTAAATTTCACTGTGTGGAAGTATGAACATTTAAAGAAAGTTTATATATAAAAGATTAATCATTGGTAAAATAACGAAGGAATACCCAGGCATTTGGACTCGTTATCAGCAGTCTTTTATTGGGGGGTAATATGAAGAAGGGTTCATTCTTCACCACATATGCTATGTCCAGGGTTTAAGCTGGCTCAAAACATGCTGTCGCAAAAATGCTAAAATGGGGCAAAAAAGTTGTAGCAAAATGCTAAAAAATATTAGTAGCTTTCGTTGCTCGAAAAATCGTATCAATGAAATTATTTATATCAACGATGCTTAACAGGTGCTGTTAAGAATTTTGAAGAGGAAACGAAAAGGAACAAGAAAAGATCGCTGAAGTGCAAAACGGATATTCTGGAATCGAGGAATCCTGTTTTCAGAGAATAAACTGTGGTTAAAAATGCCTGTCGCATTTTCGCGATGGGCAATAATTTTTTCTTCGCATTTTCGAGCAACTCGTCGCATATTTTGCGAAAAATGCGACTGCAGCTTAAACCCTGCTTAAGTCCCTAGACACAACCCTTCAAATATTGGGCTGTAGAAATTTCCATGCTTACTTTCAGTTCCCTAACGGAAGTTGATTAACGACGCTACATACAAAGACAGAACCATCTATGTTTGTACGATCATGACAACTGTTCCGGGTATGGGGGCATTTCTATCTGCTCGTAATGCCTCGAAATGATATCTTGTCAAATTTCTGTGCGATAAACAGATCACTGTTTTCGTTTCCACAACTAATTGGTCATTTTTCCTCATATAATCCGGTGCCTAAAAGCCTTTAAAGACTTTTTCGCCTAAAACCGATTAGATGTTAATTTTTTCCACTCTTTAACATCATACCAAACAAAATCCATATTTTCCTCGCTATATCTGGAAACTCTGTCTATCACGGTTCCTTATAAGTGGATCCTATTTTATTACCTGTTATAATAGAGCCTCAAAGTGTTGAAATCGACGATTCCCTAAAAAGACTTTGAAATATATCTGTAGTCACGGGGAATAAGGGGTTAATTTAAAAAATTGCAAAATTAAGCGCACCGTGATTTCAGTGCGAAAGGTTCCATCAAATTAATTGTTCTTTCAACCATTAAATTTGGTTACATTAAATTTGGTACCATTAAATTTGTTACCATTAAATTTGATTTACATTGATGTTAACCAAATTGATTTTTTTCGAAAACTATATACACAGAAGATGTTTTAAAATAAAGTGCCTTCCTTGAAAAATTGCGATTTTATGCTTAACCAATTATTCCCTGTGACCACAGATATAGAAAAGACCTTTTTCCTTTAAATAGGTATTATATAATATGATGTATTTATATATTTATAGAGACATCCTTCCTACTTAATGTACTCTACTTTATAAAAAAGTAAACATGAATCACATTATGTAAAAGTTATGCTAATATAGATAATGGAAACCAAGAATTAACGAAAGAAGATGTGCTAATATATATATACCTTAAAAATATATTTATTTAATGTTCTTATGCGTTTATATATATGTAAATGCACTTTATAATGACTTACGCACGTAAAATTGCTATGCTGGTATATCTAAAAATGGTGACGCTTACTAAATCCATGAAATACATCGTCAGTAACATTTTCGATGAATTGAAAACTACGAAGTTTCAAACATTTCTTATCAGATCTCACATCTTCAAAAGGTTTTAATAATGAATAAACAGTTTTTAAGAATTGTAGACGCCGTGCACAGGACATCACCAAAATTAGCGGCAATATCTGTTTTGAGCTGTTTGCTATTCACGTCATGCAACGACTTTTCTTCTCGAGATACCCGATTTGTTTTATTTTCCTTCGCTTTCCTTTCTCAACATCGTCATCACGTTGAAATAATAACATTAACTTTTCATAATAACATTTGTGAAAAATGCCTATTTATCTTCAGAAATTCAATATGCAGAAACAATATTTCTATCTGATGGCCAAGAGATTCACAAAATGTTCGACATACGAGTATGTCTGACTTCGGTCTAACGATACCTGTTTTAACGATTTCCGCGATTTAACGCTGCCTTTCTCGGTTGAACGATAAGGTTTTATCAGCCTGTTAGCTGCAAGTATAATTTCAGTTAGAAAATCAACTGTCGTCAGAAAATCAACTTCAATTGAGTTCACTCAATTGAAGGGAATGCTGGTATATAGTATGTAACGAAGTATTTACTGCGTTTTGACGATTATTTAACGATAATTTTTTTGATGCATTTGAAAAAATCGAAAAGGCAATGTTAAATGCCAACTCCCAAGAAAAATCAAAACAAATGTTAAGCAACGATTTCTTTTCGAAGTAATAATTATGTACGTATTGCGCTTATGTTCATTAAAATTAACACGTATTCTTCAGAATACTGGTAAGCATTTTTATGATTTCCCTTTTACGTAATTTCTTATTTCAGTTCTGATAAATAGCTCACGTAGGACTTTTGTTTGGGGCAGGGTCGAATAATGTCAAAAAAATTGTTATTTTTTTGATGCAATAGTTGCTACTTTTAACGTATTTAAAATTACGGATGTAAAATTTAAGACCCGAGACCCGTCGCTCCGCCCTTGGGTACATCAATGGCTGTGATAAATGTATTCCCTCGATTTAACGATTATTTTCACTAGTCCCGTGAAATTTGTTAAATCGAGGTTAGACCATATATAGAAATTTTTGATAAGAAACGCAAGAGTTGGAAGTTAATCTGTATTCTGGTGGGTTTTTTAATACCGGTAGCCTTTGTCTCATCAGTGGTCTTCCTATGGATATTTCTTACTTAGATGTTTCTTATGTTGTTGTTTCAATTAGTGTTATTCATTTTCCGCGGTCAAATTCAAGAAATTGTATAGGTCCCTTCTAAATATTATTAAACATAATGTATGTGTATATATATATATAGTTTAGTAATAATTAGTTATACTAAAGTAAATGTGAATCATACTTAACAATTATTACTAATTATTACTACATATAAACTCATATAGTAGAAAATTGTGTCTTGAATTGCCAATGGATTGCTTTCAACTTCGAGAAGTAAAGAAGGAAAATATGTATTCAAAAAATTCATGTGTTCAACTTATGAAGTCCACTTTATTTATGTGGAAAAGCAAGTCTTCCGAAAGAAGTAAGTCACGAAACGTTATAATATATCTACAACCGACTCTCCACTTCCAACTTTATTCGAAATATTTTTTCATTCGAAGAGGCTAAAAGCCTAAGATTCCAAAAAGCACGCACCCGACGACAAAAATTCTCCCAGATGTAAATTTTGGAAATATGAAGCGCCGTCTTGGCATTCCCCTTTTTGAATAAAAGAGCGGGTCGTAGATGAGGAAGAACCATTGTAAGTGGTTCCATTCGGTTAATGCACTTAAAAAGTAGCTATTTGATATTCATTTATGCACAACAAACAAGAAAACAAAGTTTACAGGCAGACGTTCTCTATCCAAAAACTTGGCACATTTGCCTCACTACTTTTAGTTCTGCTAGTTTTTTTATTCTATTCGGAGAAAGAAAACTGCCATATTACAAGAAAACAACTCGTTAAACTAACAGTGAAACACCTAGAAAATTCTTAATTGTAAGTAAATTTGTTGCTCCTTTTCGATTCCATTCACGACAAAATATTTTAAAATTTCTTTTTGGACGAAAGGTACTTACTACAAAAAATTATGAAACTGGGGAGGAGGTGTTTTAAACGCACACGTGGGCAATACTTCGAAAGATAATCAAAATTGTTATTTAAGTGAAATATTTCCGAATGAACTTACTCACTGCTGTTCGAAATATATGTTATTACATTCTTCAAAATCCTAAATATAGGCACAGGAAATAGCATTAATACACAGCTTCAGAGATGATCAAGTATATATTATGACTTAGAAACTATAATGAAAATGTATATAAAATACAGTTTATCATACTTAATAATTTCGACAATTGCATCAAGTGTTTTGCCACTAAGATACAGGCGTCGGATATTCTTTCCTTTCTCTCTCTCGTAAGCGAAAGAGTCTCTGGCGCCTGTAACTTAAAAGTAAAGCACTTGACCTGAAACCAAGAGAATATGGGTTCCTATTCCACCAGGAGTCTATAAATAATTTTTATTTGAAAGTAATTCATCATCTAATGGCAATACGTTTTTCACTTACATAGATATGAATTTTACGAACTTATAAAAATGAATTTTATCATTTTATAGGTGCAATTTTTACACCTGGAACAGATGACCTTCAAACAGCATTCAGATATGCTGTTTATTTACACAACACAAACGACACTCAAGCTAGGTTTAAAGTCGAACCTGTTGTAAAAGTATTGGACAGCAGTGACCCTTTCAAGACGGCTCGTTCATGTAAGTAAACGAAATATTCCTTTAATTTAGTAGTTTAATTTAATAAACAACCAATCAAATGATTGGCAAGCGAATTTTAACTAATGGGTAATTTCAGCAAAATAGAATGCATGTCGTAAAACCCCTCATCAGCAGACATACTCCGGAAAGAAATATAATTTGCCTATAAAAGAAGCGTAACTGTAAAAGAGGGAGATATCATTTCGAAAAGGGTTTTTCCAAGGAATTTTTATTTCAAAAACGGGGAGACTCTATCTGAGGGGTGTTCATTAAGAGAGTTTATTACTGTGTGTGTATTAGTTCACGCTGAAAAATGGAAATACAGGCACTTCGTGGAAGGCTGAACGGCTGCTAATTTCACCGCCCATATGTATGATATCAGAAGGTATCTTTTAATAAGAACGTTTAGTGCACCAGCTAATCGAAGGTAGTTGATAAGGTCGTATCCTTTTATCAACATCCGTTTACGTCTTGTGTCAGGCTCTATGTTGGCAACGTTTAATGCTCGTTAAATTGCAGTCAAGATCAGTCGTAAAAATAACGTAAATTTATTACCTTTTCAACAAGAAATTCCAACTAGTATAAATGAACACATTAAGATTGATTAGAAATTCAAGATAAGAATCGTTATTAAAAGTAGGTTAAACAACATGCCAACAACATCACCATCGCAGGAACTCTACTGCGAAACTCGAAAGTTCATTAGAGACGACTATTGGTATTAACTGCTAGTCCGGCATAATCTAGCTCGTCTCTGCTACGGCTCGATTAACATCAAAATAAACCAACCCGCAAAAACCGAGCGTTGCCATGCCACAGGAAGATTTATTTCTATGTGAAATATAGTTGCTGTCTTATAGAGAACGTGCAATAAAATGTCGCATTTTTCACCCTTTCATTAGAATGATTTTTGATATCCATCACTTCAAAAATTTAGCTATACGTCGATTGTGTGTTGTTTTTTTCACGTGGTCATGTCCATTTCAACATGAAATTGCAAAAATTACGCAAAATGATTACATATCATTCACCATTCTTTACATATTAAACTATTCCATTCAGTGTTGTATACATTATGAAGCCTTGAATTTATACATGTATCCGTGTCTTTGTGGATTCTTCAAATCACGTGTATATATATATGAAAACAAAGTATATGATAAGGACAATATTTGAGGATGTCTATCGGGCCCTCAATTATAGACAATTTGGAAACCTCCAACGTAAATATATGTAATTACATATACTCCCACCATTGTGGAAAGAGCGGAAAAGAAGGACGATAAATTATGTCTGTAACCCGAACTAAAACTTAAATCCACACATGGCCACGCTATGACGCTGCCACTAAATACAGTGTTGCTATGGGCTGAGAAAAGTACAAGAAAGGAGAATTCCATAATTTTAAGGGAGTAAGAAAGGCTTTCGAGGGGTCAGCGCGGTCCTGTATGGATCAGGAGAATGGTCCTCGTCAATGTTTAATTTTAAATACAAAGAAATAATTCTAATTATATTTGGTGTAAATAATAAATTAGTTAGTAATGAAACTGACTTTACTTGTGTATTGTGAGATTAATTAGTGCCAAGAAGAAGTATTTCCGACGAAGAAGACACACTATTGGTTTATTGTTCGTGACTTAGAAAGATTCGTAAGTACTGTTTCAATTGTTTATCAAAAAGTAAAGTTTCTAAACCAGGAATCCACGCATTTTAACAAATTAGAATTTGCGGAATATATAAAGAAAGTTTCTGATAGTCTATAATAAAATTAGCGTACAAAAATAAAATAAAATTGTGAATATGCCAATTTGTAAGCGCAGCCAACACATATTAATAACAAAAGTAAAAAAAAATTTTACAGCTAGCTAGATATATAGAACACATGTGCACATATACAGACGGCTTAATAAATAAATAAATAAATAAATAAATAAATACATATATATATATAATAAAAAAATTAAATACTTGACTACTTACTTTTATTAAACTTTGTTCGGCTAGAGAAAAGTGTATATTTTGGACGTTTTCATGTATTGCAGCTCTAAATGAATTTTCGAAACCAACAAGTAGGTATTACGTTTAATCTTTTGACCCATCTAAAGAAACATATCAATACGTTGTAAGCTACTGCAAAGGAGAATTTTCCTCATCGTAATAAAAGTTAACCTTCTATTTCAGATGTTTTTGCCGAAAATTTATCAGCAGTTTTCATTGCTTTTCACGCTATTATTTTTTCAATCCATTGCTAGAGCGGGATATTACTTCACTTCCAAACTATCACCAATGGTAACAAGAGCCTTTCTGCGATTCAGTCTGGATATTAAATGATTCTGTTCCCTCTATTATTATTTCACTTCAGTCCATTTCAAAATATTGACAGATTTAAAGAAACCCTATATATTGTTACATGTATTGTTGTATTATTTACAACGTAGCAATACAGAGTTTCACCAGGAGATTCCATAACAAACAGTTATTTCGACACTGGCGTAAGGTTTAAAAACACGACGTTTCGGGAGCCAACTGCTCCCTTTGTGAAGTGAAGGCAGAATTCTGCCTTCCCTTGACAAATAGCTTGTTACATTATTTACTATAAAAAAAACGTTTTTATATTATTTAGTATATAATAATAAATACGTAAAATATGATATTATTTATATGTTATCATTTATTTTAAATTCTTGCGCACGTAAATTTTCGCTTTTGGTCCAGTACGAATCAAGCAATGTTTTTGTACATTCATTATATCCAAACTGATGAAATAATCAAGTTGCACCCAGAAAAACAAACTCATTAATATGTGGTATCCGATCTCGATCATTTATAAATTATAGATGGATTGTAAGATAATTGTATGCATTTGGAACTTATTTAAAAATATGAATGGTACAATAATCTCATCAAATCATCTATACTTCTTAATCGTCGCCAGAAAAATTCTCTCACCATATCGCACGCAATTCCTGCCCGGTTTTATGCCCTTCCAAAAGTACATAAACCTGGCATTCCTTTCCGTCCGATCATTTCTTGTATTGGCTCTGTTCCATACAAACTTGCAAAATTTCTCGTCTCTATCCTTGCTCCTTTGTCATTTGCCAATTCTTTTACCGTCAAAAATTCCATTGATTTCATTTCTAAACTGCATCAATTCTCACCTGCGAACCGTACCATAGCTTCGCTGGATATCAAATCGATGTTCACCAATATTCCTGTAGATGGCGCCCTTGAATGTCTTGAATGATACGATGCCGCTTAACCGAATTGCATTTCGCGCAACCTGAGATTGATGAACTAATATCATTGACCTCTTTTTGTGTAAACTGTAACTTTTTCATCTTCAATGGTCAACATTTTCAACAAACCGAAGGGTTGGCACTGGGGAATCCCTTATCCTATTACTGTGTGATATTTACAATCATTACTTTGAAACCAAATTGTTCTCTCAAATTG
>QLNU02015360.1:33773176-33784095 GCA_006491805.2 Dysdera silvatica
CTAAGCTGACAAAGGATGGTTGTTTCGTGGAAATTAAATTGGACAGGTTCTTAACGTTTTCCGGAGAGAGTAGACATTTTCACCTCGAAAACAAGGCTTTCAAAGAATGGCAACACATAATTGTTTGCTTACAATGCTTTTTTTCCTGATGAAAGTCAGCATGTGCCTGGTTAAATGTGCATCGAGTTTTAGTTATTAAATACATTTTATAAGCATTTAACACGTTCTTATCTCTGTTTTATTTATTGAATTTAGTGCGCATTGTCTCCAAAATATATTACATAGTATGAAGTTTGCTGTACATAAAGAGACTATATATATAGGGTAAATCCGGGTTACATGCCTCACTTTTTTTAAAATCGATATTCTGAGACCCATGGCGCACAAACATGAAATTTACTTAGTCATAATAATCGATACACTTTTAAGAAGCATATATATTAGAAAAAAATAATCTACAAAAAATTCAATAAGCCGCTATAATTTATTTTTTAACACCCTTCGTTGCGGCATCTCTCTCAATTGTGTCGGGTGTTATGCCGCACCATGAGGCTTGCCGCGCTTCGTATAGTAAATGAATTTACTTCCTATCAAATACGTTTCTTCAAAAACTATGTTATGAAAAAATAGAATAACTGAAATTGCGATTTTATAAAACATAAAAATTGAATAAATTCAAAAAACATCTGCTGTTTTTATTTTGCACTCATTTTCAGAATCGGAACAAACATGGACAAAATAATGACATAAATGAATTACTTTTTTTTTCAAATAGGCTGGACTAATTTTTTAATCTATTCTCTCTCCCACAGTCGGCACAAAACTCATCGAAAATCGTACATTCTGCATGAAGCCATCGCAAACTTACATATAGCACAACGTAACCATTCGCATCTTCAGTTGTGTGATAATAATTTTCTTCATATTCATTGCATGTATTCACATCCAAAGTTTGTGATGACCCAGCTTCACTTTCTTTTCTTTTACGCATCTCATTAGGATTACCTCTGGCTTTCTCTATTGCAATGGAATCAAACCCAGAAACATCATCTACTTCAGAACTAGTACTATGACTATTTGATTCATAATCTGACCATCTTCTTTCGTTATTTCTATTTCTTTCTTTTCCAACTTTCTTCTCCAATCTTTCTTTTAACGGTCTTCTGTTTTCTGCAATGGTTAAGACAAGTGCCTATTTCTTCATTGCCTTTCCTTTTTTCTTTATTTAGTTTTGAAATTGGAGATATTGCATGCAAATATTTCGATGGAATTGTAATATTCTTTTCAGGCAAACCTTTACTCGTGGATGGCTGTGAATCCACAAGGTCTTATGCTTTCGACTCAAGTGCATGTTTATGCGATGGTTCCATTCTCAATAATGACGAAAAAAAAAAGAATTTTGGAGAGCTTTTTTATGAATTTGGCGGATTTTTTGAAAACTTTGATGATATTTTTATGTATTTGTAAGTAAAGAAAATTATAATTAAATTGGAGACATTTGACTAGGATTTGCGATTATATTTAACGGCATTTGGCGCAAAATAACAAAAAATTCTAAAAATTAAAATTAACATCCGAAAGAATACGCGCGGCATATGTCCCTGATTTTAACTGCGGCATGTATACCAATTTGTAAGGTATAGATGCCTCACCCCACGCCTTCCTGATCTTGAATTCAAACATGGCGAAATAACAATGAAACCTCTCTATACTAAGACTATGCTTCGCTCAAACAGGGAATCCACTGACATCGTTAAAGTCTTAGCTGTAATATACAAAATACGATAGCACACGAAAATATTTCATAATAAACTCTATAACTCACCTTATATATTTGTTAATTTAAAAACAAAAAGGCACAGGAACACGATGTTTTTACCAAACACGCTTCAAATACTAAATGGCGCACATTTGGTATTTTTTGCAGTGTCACCCCACAGCCTGTTTCAGAACTAGGGGGTGAGCAATCTATACCTAATGCGTCATGTAAACCGGATTTACCCTATGTATATATGACTCGGATAAATAAAGCTTTGAAGAAATAGTGATGAAGAAGAATTGATTAAGACACGTGAGTAAGACAAATGCATTGACCGTTTTTGATTAGTTTAAAAACTTTCTTTTTCCATAATTAATCAACACTCTCCATAACAACTACATTGCTCAAATCTATTTGGCGATATCCTCATTAATGTACAAAAAAAAAATCGCATATTCCAGAGATTCATTAGTGGGGCGTGTAGTTTTCTCTAATGGCTAGGACTGCGCCACCATTATTTGGCATGGACAGGATTAGGCTATTTTAATAATCTCTTAGTTGGTAGGTAATCCTTTATCCTTTAACTAACAGAGCACTTTCATGTTATTGTATAGTCAATAGAAGTGGATGTCCAGATATAACACATCTGCTGAATATATCCCAAACATGTTGAATGGGATTCATACCGGTGAACATGAAGGGAACTCCATGTGCAAGATACTCGCCTCAGAACGAAAATGCTTCACAACATGAGATCGATATGGTTGACAATTATCATCTATAAAAATAAATGCATTGAGTCTTAAGCTGTCATCTCTATACTCCAACCGGTCTTCGTGCCACTCCTAAAGACGTAAAAGTCGATACGACTATTCACGGAAATACCACTCAAACCATCAGTTCAAATTCATTAAACTAATGCCTTTGTTACACAAAATGGACTTGACTGTTGGGCACTGGAACGGTAACCAGAAGTTCCGGGTTCGAATCCAACTCATGTGTGTGGCAAATTCTCTTTTCTTTGGATATTGTGAGCCAAAAATAAGTTTTATCATGAACCGTAAAAAAATGAAGAATTATACTTAATTCTAATGATTGATTTTTCTATACTCTTCTTTAATTATATACCTCAGGATATTTCCTTGTTCAAAAATCGATTTGTATATGACGAAGTTCGATAGTTACTATTTAAACATTAAAGGTCCTCGGGCCAAGTTTTCTAAAAAATACTTTATTTCTACACATTTTGGATGCACTTAAAAATTACGATTTCCACCTAACTTTTTACCTTATTTTGTTTAACTTTCATTTTCTTCTATAGAAGTAATTTTGGATAAAATATATATCCACGTTGTTTCACATAGATTTGTGCATCAATATTTAGTATCTTATCGGAAATATTTCTTCCGATCTTCGAAATTTTCCTATTATGTTCCATTTCCTTGTCGCCTCTGGAAATATTCATTTAGATGAGCATTTGGAATAATTATTGTTTTTATATTTATCTTGCGCAAGAATCTGTGTCCCAGTTTGAGAATGGATGATAAAACGAATCTAAGAAAAAATTTATTCAAAAATATTTAAATAACAATGAAGGTAAAATATGATTTCCATTTGAAATTAGATATGCAACGGATGGGGATCGTTTCCTTTCCCTAAACATTTTTTTCCTTTATTGAAAAGGGGAACCATTTCTTGTTTGTCCCTAAAAGGAGGAAATTTTTCAATTTCTCCACCTTTTCTTCAATTGAAAGTATTTTGCATAACTCATCTTTAATTTATTGGATTCAAGCGCAGTCTTTCTGGTGCCACAAACACACATGTATTTCAATTATGTTTTGCTCTCTTGAATAAATACACCACCTGGTAAAAAAGACTTAAGTGCCTTGATTGGTAAAATTTTTCCGATTGGGTTTTAGATATTCGTAGAGCACAGTTTTTCAGTATGAGGTTTCATGATGCTATTGCTTCGATTCGTTGTTATTATTATATGGCGCATTCTTCCAGCCATCTAAGTAAGAAAATATTGGAACGCACTTTATCACATAATAAAACTCTTCTCTCCATTTTGCACAAAGTCCTTTCCATCCATGCGAGTCCACGATTTTGGAGGTCCTACCAAAAATATTCGTTCAGAATAAAGTTAAAAAGAAACATTTTCCTTAAGCATAGAGTCTTAGTTTTATATATCCTTTATCTCATATTTTATAAAGGCAATAAATATTTTATGGTTTTGGAAAGTTGAGTATTTTCTTAGATATTCAGTTTTCTCCACTGATGATCTTCACTTGGGAATTTTGTAAATGTATTTATTAAATTAATGCAATGCAAATGAAACGATTTATTATTATAATATGGGTTTTGTTTTAATTTGTTTTTATTATTTTAGTCTCCTCTTAAACAATATATTTTAGTTTATTCCGCTAGCTAGTATAAATATACTAGTATGCAAAACTTAAGCAACTTTTCTGATTTTGGCCTTGATTCTGCAAAAATCAACTGGAAGACATGAAATTTATACTACAGAGGTACAATATAGTACTGAAAGGATGAGGAAAGTATAGTAGCAAAAAATGAATAGGACGCATGCAGTATGGAACGAAGTGGAAAAGGCTTTATTGACGGAATGGCGTCTGTACAAAACACTGTCTGGCCAAGAGGGAGAACAACAAACCAAAGAACCCTAGTAAGAGACATGACCTCCCCTAACTGAAGTGGTTGCGTGGCACCGTTTGTCCATACTCAACAAGAGATTATCTAACAGCCCTTGGGGTAAGCGTTTCCATTCCTCGAGAAGCAGCTGTTTCAGTTGTCTGGTGTTCGCCGGAGGGTAAGATCGTGCCATCAGGCGTCTCCTTAAAGTACCCCTATACATGTTCAATGGGATTTAAATCAGGGGAGCACGCTTGCCAATCTATTCCATGGATATCTTCACTTTCCAGGAGCTCCTCAACAATAAGAGTCCTGTGTGAGCCGTGCATTGTCATACATAAAAACAAAGTCGGGACCAATGGCACCCCGGAAAAGACGCACGTGGGGAAGCATAACTTCATCACAGTAACGATCTCCGGTAACTGAAACTCTGTCGAAAATGTGCTCTGTCCTTCCGTTCATCATAATACCTCCCCATACCAGCATGCCAGGACCACCCCAACGATGTCTTTCCTCGATGTTAGTGGGATGAAAGCATATCCCTACCTCTCTCCATATCAACGGGCGCCGAGAATCATTTGTCAGACTGAAACGACTCTCATCCATAAAGAGGACGTGACTCCATTGATGAGGTGTTAAGTCTTGGTGTTCTCTACACCACTGTAAACGGTGCCGCCGATGAGCTGCTGTCAATGGTATGCAGCGTTCAGGATGGCGGGCGAATAGGCTATCTTCATTAAGTCATCTGGCCACAGTATACCGGGACACCTGTCGTCTGGTTGCCATAAGAAACTGCTGAGCATGTTGCCCGCTGTCTGCTTTTGATTTCTTTTCGCCTGAAGGGCTATATATCGGTCATCAGTCACTGTTGTTTTCTTTGGTCGACCACCACCAACGTTTCTTACAGCTGTGTCTGTCCTTTGGAAGGCTTTCCAAGCTCGTGAAACAACACTTTTATCAATTCCAAACTCTTGGGCGACAGACGTCAAAGTATACCCCTCCTCAAGCTTGCTAACCATTCTACCACGTGTAAAGGCATCCTGATGCTTTCTTGTAGCCATACTACACTTACAATCTCACTTTTACTCGCAGAAGAATGTCTGGAAATGCGCCTTCCTTTCTTTTTTTCAAGTTGCATTGCACTGCGCACACTGACTCCACGCGTTTTGCGTGCTCTGACGTCCCATCTGACATCATGGTGCTGATGTTTGCATATGCATCACCTTTCTACTGAGCTGATTTTTCATTGTACTGATAGCAAAAAGCCCTTTTCAACAATTTCATGGTTGTAAGTTGAAAGATGAATTTGTTGCTTAAGTTTTCCACACTAGTATATATAAATAACAATTCATTATCAATTCGAATATGTAATTGAAATTAAAGAGCAAGCTAAAATATACGATATTGATGGAAGATAAAAACTATTATCTGCATTTTATACTTAAAAATTATATATATTAGTGTAACATTAGATTTTCATTTTAAAATATGTTTATATCATCATATTCCTGAACGCAATGTTTGCAAATACCCGAGTGAGTAAATTTTAAATGCATATTTTGTAAATTACTTAAATTATAATTTGTAATCAATTACATTTCTTAAAAAAATGGTTGGAATATATTCCCTTTAGAACACTTGAAAAAAATGTTTATTATCATCCCCCTCCATTTTAAAAGTTCTAAGAATAGAGCATTTTAGAAACTATTCATTTTTCATATATTTGGAAGCGAACGATATGTGTATAGTAAATCAGTAAAAATAAACAAAACCTTTCATTTTTAAAATAAACAAGATTAAGGAGTCATATACTTTCGAACTTCTTATTTGAATTAGTAGTTTAGAGGCAGCTGACATAACAGAAAAATACTTAACTATGAACTATGGATCAACTTTAACAGAAGAATTACTAAGATTAATTAAATAATATTGCAGTTTATTTATTACATTATAGCAATCTCTGATATGAGAAATAATATATTACTCATAGGAAACCTTACCTAAACTATCCATTAATTTCTTAATCTACATTAGATGTACAGATATAGGTTTGCACATATATATAGTCTAAAATAAGCTAAACAGCTTCCAAACCCACCTTAATAGATTGAAGCGGTGGCGCTCAACGGGAACCACATGGCCTCCTTGTGAGCCATGGCTAAGTTTTGTGGGACCACGGGTTGAAATCATGAAATTGTGGGACCAAGGGACCTGTTAAGCAACCACTAGCAGTTTACTACAAAATAAAATTACTGCTGATATAAAAAAAGAAGTTCTATCAAGGCGTTATCAAATTATTTAATAATTGGCTATTGATTGCTTCACTAGTTTTAGAGAAAATACAAAATGCCTCAAAGAAATCTCCCATCTGGGAAAACTTTTTACGACTAGAGCCAACACATCGTTTACCTCTCATCTAAACGAGTTTCTAACTTCTGCAATGGCAACACTGACTAACTGCTGGCGAGAAGAAATCATATATGTTGAAGAACAAAGCGCATGCTAACGCGCACACACACATAAATATCCCATATGTCTAATAAAAGCCATAAATAAAATAAAATAAAATTTACTTCGAAGTCGTTTGTTTCAACAAATCTGCGAAGAGAATAAAGAATTCAAAGTCTATTAATACATACAGAAGTCTGGTGGCCATCAAAAAGGAATTGTCTCTATTGATTTGTTAAAATTTGGGATTAGTATCTTGTCATTTCTGAATTATAAGAAGCTTAGTAACCAGATAATTGATCTTAAGTGCAACATATTTTATTTGTCAGATATATCCAAAAAGTTAAATTGTTTTAATAGACAGTTGCAATGAAAAACCTGAAATCTCATATCTTGCAAAGCGACCATTACTGCTTTCGGAGGAAAATTCAAACTCTTCTGGATTAATATTGTGCTACTGAATCAATGCAATATCCTTCATTTGCTACTCCTAACATAGAATTGCAAGATGATATTTTCTATATGTTGAGCATTTCAGGAATTTGTATAACGATATGTACTTTCGGTTTAACGACATGCTGCAGGTAATTATCTCAGACTGGCTGGTGAATCCATTTAAGGTAAAATCAGCTGATGTGCACTATAAAATGTCTCATTGAATTGCAATGTTATGTAGCAGCGCAAGCTGTACAAATAAAAAATCAGATAATATTTCTGGATAAGCAGTGAAATTGCAAATAACTTTTCAAAATTTTTGGGACAAGACAAAATTGTTTTCTATCGAATTTCTCATTTCATACCTTGTTGAATGTGAATTTAGTAAAGTTTATATTCTGTGAAAAGCTCGTAACTATCTTGATATTGTGAGGGGGAAGTGATCTTTGATTGCTTCTAACAAAGCTGCAGCCAGATACAGAAAATCTTGCTTGTTCTCATCGGTCTTAAGGATCTCAATAAATTAAGAGAAAATATTCTAATATTTAATTAAGAAATATTATTATTATTAATATTTCTTATACAACAAATAAAGTGTTATACAATAATTTCTGCCACCCACGTATAGATTATAGCTCAAACTAGAGCTTTATTCGTTTTGGAGAAAAAGAGACGCTTTCCCCATCCTGGATTCGAACCAGGGTCCCTCCGTTTAGCCCGGAGTGTCTTGGACCGCTAGACGAATGAGGACAGGAAACAACGCTCTCTTTCTCCGTATGTAAAGATGTTAAGGTATTATTACCCTCCGCAGGGATAACACAATTGCCAAATATGGTCAACACAAGAAAGCCTCCGGGGCGAGATTTTTGTGAGTTTTTCTCCAAAATTACATAAGCTCTAGTTTGAGCTGTAATTAATACGTGGGTGGCAAAAATTATAGTATAATAAATTTCCCCCACGAAAACTCACAAAATTCTCGCCCCGGAGGCTTTCTTGTGTTGACCATATTTGGCAATTGTGTTATCCCTGCGGAGGGTAATAATACCTTAACATCTTTACATACGGAGAAAGAGAGCGTTGTTTCCTGTCCTCATTCGTCTAGCGGTCCAAGACACTCCGGGCTAAACGGAGGGACCCTGGTTCGAATCCAGGATGGGGAAAGCGTCTCTTTTTCTCCAAAATTACATAAGCTCTAGTTTGAGCTGTAATTAATACGTGGGTGGCAAAAATTATATAGTATTTCTAATAATAGGAATATGTTTAAAGAAAAACATCGTTATTTTCAAAACGAAGTTTGCAGGATTTTTAAACTACTTGTTTAAAATCTCTCTCAAAGAGGTTCAAGAAATAAAGCATTATATTTGGACGCAATTTGAAATAGCCATAATTAATACGAACGAAAATAATTTAATTAAGGCAGAAAAGCGATTTTTTAATTCCAACTTGAATGCCTCGGTATTTACTTTCAGTTTCATTAGATCCACCCTCTTACTTACTTGTTTCCTAATGAGCTTCTGTCGTTCTAATTTAGTATTTAAGTGCACTTTACATCTCACCATTCGATGATCACTTCCAGTATTAAATCTGTTCAGTACACTGCAATCTTCAATAATTGATTTCTTGTTTGCCAGGATATAGTCAATTTCACTAGTTCCCCCATTTGGGTGTTTCCATGTCCATTTTCTTTGCGGTTTCTTCTTAAAAAATGAATTCATGATGCTAAGGTTTTCAGCTTCTGCAAATTCGATGAGTTGATCGCCACGTTCATTCCTTTCCCCATATCCGTATTTACCAACCGATGTCTCTCCTTGTTCCTGTTGTCCAATTCTTGCATTGAAATCCCCCATGATGAGCTTGATATGTTGTTTCCCTTTGGTGTGTAACTCTTTGATTTCTTCATAAAATTCTTCAACCTCTTCGTCGGTATGGCTTGATGTTGGTGCATATACCTGTACTATTTGAAGTTGGTATCGCTGGGTTAGTTGAACAACAAGCCTCGCTGCTCGATCTGATGTACTTTCAACTTCCAGAAGACAGTCTTTAATTCTTTTGTTGATTAAGAAGCCAACACCACTTGTTCTTCCAGTTTCCGTTCCTCTATAGTAAAACAAATGTCCGCTTTTCAGTTCCACCAACTCTTCACGTCCCCTTCTAACATATATATATATATATATATATAAATCCCATATATTATATTTAATAATGACAATGCCTTTTAAATAAGGCATTTAATTTCAAGAATTAATATTTCATTCCCATTAAGTTTTGCTACGCAAAGTTTAAAATTATTTTTATGGAACATTATTGACATATTTCATTAATGTCATATTCAGTTTTTTTCGTTTTTTATGTTCAAAACAAAAACATCGACTTGAAAAACAAATACTACTTGTAAAAAATGGAGCAGATGAACTAAAAAATAAAAAATAGACTTTTTTAGAGTGATTAAAAAAGTTTCTTATCAATGCATGAATCGCCTCGTTCACAAGTACTCATTTAAAACTGTCAAAATTTCTCAGAATTTGAAATCCCCCCGCAAATGGGAATTAATGTACGACACCCTCGAAGAAACGATTAACCAAAATCCCTCACACACTAATCCCTTCTGCACATACAAATTTCTTAGAAAATAATTCTTTAACGACGAAAATTTTTACTAATTTAGCAGAGAAAACATGTCACAAAAATTGAAAGCTCACATCCTAATCCATCATCTTTTTCTCTCTGGGAAGAGAACTAGTGAAGAGAAAAAAAAATAAATTAAGGGGATTAAAAACAGCGATGACTACAAAATGGATAGGGGAATGTGAAATATCTGATGAAATTTTGAAACCTTATGAAAGGTAAGTGTTTCGAAGATTTATCGACTGATCTGTTGTGGAAGCGTCCCAATTAGTTGGATGGATCTCACAGCGTGTAAATATTTTAACTATTTACAGAATATCCCAGCTTTCTGTTTTGCAGCCTTACAGTTTCCTGAATATTTGTGGCTCATTTTCAAATTTTTGTACTTCAAGGAAAGGAAATATTCCTACACATATGAACTCATAACCAATTGGAAATCCTTTGATTTTAAGCAACAAATCAAATGTTAATAAACACAAAGGGAGAACAAAGTCTCAAAACCAAACGTGTTTCATAGAATGGCTCGTGCATTTGAATGTAAAATTTCCAAAAGAATACATGTTTTGGGAATATTATATTTTCCAGGGGCTCCGGGGAAATATTTAAAATGGAAGGACATTTTCAGAAAAATGATCCACTTTTCCAGTAAAATTTAAATGGATGGTCCTAAGTTTTGTAAAAATAATTTTTTATTCTCCATTATGATTTTGTTATTCCTTATTAGGTTAATATCATATGCTAAACATATTAAAAAGAATCATTCAGTGGCCCGGAAAATAACATTGAAAGAGCATAAATGGGTGATCAGCCATTTGCCGTTATTTTGAAATCAGCCTGCCGGACGTCAACTGATTATGAATGTCTCAAAAACATTAAGTCAAATAGCGCTATGAAAACTGTTTTTTAAATTAAGTTGTGCTCTGAATTTTGGTTAAGTTTAAGGAACGAATTTAAACCACTGGCAGATGAAGCAAAAACATTCCTTCTTCCGTTTATTACA
>QLNU02015360.1:33784195-33797312 GCA_006491805.2 Dysdera silvatica
ACCTCATTGATTTGAAATATATTTATTAAAATTAAAAAATGCTCCCAGCGGGTACGGTCGTGAATGAAGCTCAAGAGGGGACTCTGACTAGAAAAAAGTCGAGAAATACTGGATAAAAAGACAGAGTTTAGGTAAACTGTTTGTGTGAAATTTTAGTAGCAAAGGCTGGATCATACAGAACAATATATTCTATGGCTTTTAGGTACATTCAGCACATGAATAATATGAGCTCTAGCTAAAGCTGCTTAAACGTGGGTGTCGAAAATTATTAAGTATAATAAATCCCCCTGCGAAAACTCACAAAATACCGGTAGCGGTGTCTCTGTGTACTGAAAATTATTTGGCAACTGTATTATCCCTGGGAAGGGTAATATTATCTTACAATATGAAATGTGTTTACTAAATAGCTATCTAATGAAAATTCTACTTTTAAAATTTTTCTGAAAAGTATAAGAATAAATTTATCGTGAAATATAATTTATCGGATTAATAGAAAATTTATTCTAGCGGTTCTTTTTCAATAAGCTAAGAATTAATCGGCAAATCGATGACGAAACAAAGCTAGCAAATTGCTCTTAAAACACAATTTTGTAAAGTCGATTTAATTAGCAATTAGGCACAAAGTATATTAAGTTGCTTAATTCGCATTTCTGTGCAATTATTCCACGTTAATTTGCTGTTAAAAATTGCGAGGGTTTAGAAAATTGATAAATTTAATAGGGTAATAAAAGGAAAACTTTTTGTTTGTAGTTATCTGCGGGCTATTATTTTAGGAGAATTCGTGAAAATTCAATTTTGGAAAGTAACGGTATGCAAACTCTGTTCTTTGTTCGTAATTTTGTGCTAAATTTATCTTTTTATATTGTAGCGCTAAGGAGTAAAGGATGAATAGAATTTGACATATTTTAAGATATTCGAAAATACTGTTTAATTACTCATTTAATTAAAACACATTTTAGAGGAGTAAATGCCCATTTTATAGCGGAAAATAATTGATAAATTCAAAATTGATAATATGACAACAAATTAATATTCAGTGTGTATTTATAATTAAATGCGTGATCCCGCTTCCAAATATTATTGTGTGTTTTAGCATCTAATTTTCACCATGAAATAGCAGCCACTCGCACTTCCCACCCATAAATTACCAGTAATTCATTCAATCTAACAGAATAAGTAAAACCATACAATAAAAAGAATAAAATAGCTTTTGCTAGATTCTTAAAATGTCGAAATTAATGGTAACATTCAAATGGGTGTTCTGGGGTTTTTATACCTCATTTTGAGATTTTGCTCGCTTACCGTATCTCTTCACGTTTTTAAACTTCTTTTACTACTAGCATACTAGCACCTTTGCTATTAAGCTTTATAATTATGCGGTAGTGTAATCTGAATAAAAGTTTAATTAATAGTGTGCGAGAGCTTTTAAATGGATGGAGAATTCGTGTTGTGTGATGGCAGTTTCGCTCGTCTAGAACAGGGGTCTCCAAACTACGGCCCGTGGCCAACACCGGCCCGCGAGCACCACCAATCTGGTCCGCGGTAGTGGTCCGGACATGCCCGGTAAGCAAAAATGAATATTGGCCAACATAGGAAAATAAGATCAGTGCAGCCCGCAGGTTCACAAGAATAAACAAAATTAGCCTTTGGATTGAAAAGATTTGAGACCCCTGATCTAGATACAGAAAATGAAAATTTAAAAAAAACCAGATAATTACGAAGAATCGGAATGAAATTATGAACAAAAAAATAAGACGATCCTCTTGTTGTCTATGATCATTTCAATCATAATGCAAATTATAAGCAAGGATGTGGTTTTACTTAAAAAGACAAAACAACAAAGTATAATAAAGCTAACTACAATATAAAGAATTCGAAAACTAAAGGCAGAAACATTATATATAATTTTTCTTGGCTAAAATTTGAAATAAAGAGCAGTGAAGGATTTTTCTTACTCAACTATAATAAATCATTTGAAATTCACCTTCCCCTTACTCAAAAACGCTTACACTTTTAAATACAATTTGCTTTAAAATCACCATTTATAAATATTTTTTATTACGTTAAATTCACAAATAGCAACTTGAGATATACTCACCATGATATCATATATGTAGCGACATAATTACGAATGATAAATGCCTAATAAAACACAGTATAATCATCACCACCATCATCAAATGCCTTCTCTGATTCGGAAGTTGGCGCCCAATATGGACAATATTTTAATTTCTCTACTGGCATGGATAATGTCTTTCGTGCTTAGCCTAGTCCAAGCCTGTAAGTCATCCATGTATCCTCTTCTTTTTCTGCCTCTAGGTCTCTTCTCCATAACGTTTCCCCTCCAGTGCCTGTTGGAGCAGTTGGTATTGTTCTCCCCTCACTATGTAGCCGCAGTAAGCTAACTTTCTTCTCAGAATTGAAGTGATGATAGTTTTTCTTTTTTTGTGTTGGATCTGTTCAGCACTTCCTGATTGGAGATCTTGTCAGTCCATTTTGTTTTCAATATTCTTCTGTGGGTCCACATTACAAAAGCGTCGATTTTATTTCTTGCGTCTGTTTTCAATGTCCAGGTCTCGCAACCATAAAATAGTATAGGCCAAATATAAAGTTTTAAAATTAAAATTCTGAGATGTAAATTTAATTTTCTCTCGCACAGAACCTTTTGTAATTAATTGAATTTTGATTTTGCCAGACCAATTCGGCGCCTTATTTCCTTCTGTCTTGTATAATAATAGAAAATAAATATACTACGGTAAAACAGATTACTGTATTATGTTAGAGTTCACAGGTTTTATTTATTTTTCAAACTCAAGCATAGAGCTAACCTTAAATAAAAGGCTAACCTAAAATGGGCGAATATTTCTCCTCTCACGTACCGTCGATGAGAGCGAAACAAGACAATTTATATGAAGCTCACTTATAACGAAAATATATTTTTTTCAAACAATGGTTACTTAAGCTAGAATGGGAGGCACTTTCATCCTGTAGTAATTGGTTCTAATCTTCAAAAAGGATTATTTTGGCTACCGTGTTTGTCCATCATAGAACTGCAGTGAGCAACGTGAGGCGACTTAGTAGCATTTGGAACCTATCTTGCAGAAGGCAATAAAAGAAATTCTACTTTGTTAACGGAAAGTTGCTACAGCGTAGTTTTCTAAGATAGGAAACATCTACAGAAAAAACTTTTTTATTTATTGTGAGAAGAAAATATTTTCGCCTAAAAATATAAGATTTTTGATTGAAAAATGCCTTTAATTTTTCTCGTAATTTGCGGTTTAATAAGTTCGTAGACAAACTGCATTGATTACTACAGTTTACTTCGCGAATGCAGCAGCAAAATTAATAAAACAAAAAAATAGACGGCGCACAACTCTTCTACTAACCAAAAATTTAATTCCGAATTTTCTATTCAAAGTGAAAAAATTTTCTTCTTTTTGTGCTAAAAAATATTAATTTCTAAATTGCATTAAAAATGAATATTAGGTAATTTATTATACATTTGATGGTTAGTCGGGAATCCTAGTACTTAATATTTTGGACAAAAGAGTTTTTCAATTTAATTACACATGCTTCCCAAAAATGCAAAGAAATCGTTAATTTTGCTCTTCCTTTTATGTTAATTTCCAATGTGAAATAATAACTATAATTATATAATTATTATTACAGTTATTTGTTATCTTTGGATGAATGATTCAGGTTTAAATTTCTTCCTTATATGTTAAATGTAATGAAATTTTTAATCAGTGCAAGTGTGGCGATTTTAGTTTTGCCTCACTTGAATATTCAATAGGAAAACCCTTGAAAACCTATAATATTTCAAACAAATATTATTTTTCTTCTTGTAAACCCACGACAAATGAAATTGTAAACCAAGGTAAAATTTACGTGGGGTAGAATGCATATTTTCAAAATCAAACTTGTTCTATAAAGTGTAATACAAAAGCATGCAAGCGACGATCTCCAAGTTTTTCCGCTTTCAGGTGAGGTGATTTTTATGGCAGATTTTATTTTGAAAACGTCAGTAAATGCTGAAAATTATTTCAAAATTTAGGAAACAGAACAAAAACAAGTGCATAAATTATTTCCTCCACATTTTTTACCTAAATTACTAAATTCCTATGGAATTTTCAACTAGTACTTATTGGATTTCCAGAAATGCACGAAAAATTCGGATTACACGTTTGTGAAAGAAAGAAGTTTTGGGAACTCAAAATCTGATAAAATATAATCTATGGCAACCCTCAAAGCAATAATGTTGAATGGGATATGCTCAATGAAATGATCAATAAAATGTATAAAATGCTTAATATTTGACTACAACACTTACAGTTAGTAAGAATTTAGAAATGTTCATAGAGCTGAGATGTTATGTTCCTACACAAGACTTTAATATTGTTTATATTCTTCTTTAATATATTCGAGGAATTTGCTTATATCCTTGCCATCTAAGCCCTGGAAGTCGCTGCATGTCTTTCACCCATATCTTTCTATATTTATCGAATGGATAGATTTTTAAATACAATGGCGCTTTAAGTTGCCAGGGAAAAGAAATGGATGAGATTAAATGTTTTTATATTAGAGGATACAATCATTATGTCACACGTTTATAGCATGATCCAAGGTGAATAATGAATGTTTATATAGCTGTCATTAATAATCAACTGAGTTTTGTATTCCGGCTTATTTTTACAATATCTGAATCTCAATTGTCTATTGGATGTTTGGCAATGAATGTGCAGAGAAGGTTGATAGGTTGAAGGTGGATGGTTGCGGTATAAGCAGCAATCGTAAGTCAAGATAAAGAATCTAACATGAAATGTTTCGACGACCGAAGTTTTTAAACTTAAACTGAAGTTACATATAAAGGAATATGCTTTATATACCAAAATCATCATCATTTATGGTTTGAATATCTAAACAAGCGAATAAATCATTTTCTTCATAACATTCTCAAATCATGAATGCGATCTCTATGTTTCTCATTTTTTAAATCCATTATATCAAGCCAATTGTAAAAATGATAGATAATTTACCATTAAGTGATCATAAAGCAATATAAATTTAATTGCCAAAGGAAAATAATTGAAATTTGAATAATTATATAACAGTTATAGATTTTAATATGAGAAATATCAAGTTATTTAAGGAGGAACCGAGTAAAATAAATTGGAATATAGAATTCATATATAAATAAATATGAAGTATTTATAAAAAATAAAGAGAGCTTATTAAAAATATTTTAAATGGACATATATAAGAGAAAAATTTACTAAATAGGTTAGATAAAGATGAAAATAAAAATTGACATAAAGAAAATGAATGGCATGTTTAATAGGTTTATAAAATATAAAATATTCAGTAAAATTTTAAAAACAAAGAAACGGAATAACAAAGGAAATATATCAGCATACAAAAAGTTTATGGTTAAAAATTTAACTAACTCTGATAATAAGATCAAATGGAAATTTATAAATAAATTTGGCGAGAGAAAAGATTAATAAAACTGTCAATTACTTATTAGATAATGATCTAAAAGTTAAGGACAATAGTGAAATAGAAAAGTGTTTTAATGAATATTTTTCAGGAATTGCAAGAAAAATTATTGATAGTAATGTTAATAAAATGATGACTTTTATGAATATTTGGGCATAAAATAAATCAATATATATATATATATATATATGAATCGAATTAGTTACAAAAAGTCTTCGATGTAACTTGCTTGGCGCAGAATCACCATTGTTGTCCTTGCGCCATAAAAATACAATCAACCAGCTAATTGGTAACAGGAATTATTAAAAGGTATGCAAAAATCAATAATAAAAAAGGTGCGAGATATGACGATGTTCACCCGAAAGTAGTCAAGGAATGTGCCGACATAGTAGTTGAACCGCTACTGATGATATATAATTATATAATAAAATATTAGATACCGTGAAACGGGTGACTTTGTCCGAATTTCAACTTTAAGTCAAAATTTTTAGCACTTCTAAATGCTTTAGAAAAATTAAAAAAAAATAATAAAAAATATGGCAGACGGTTTATAGATTTGATTTTGTAGGTGAATGAATTTTTTGGCGGAGTCATATGTTTTTTAGAAGTTAAAAACATGGTGGGTAAAGTCACCTCTGTAATAGGGGTGTCGTTGCCCACTCAATATATTTCATTTATAATGCGCCTGAAACTCATTTTTGGGCGATCTCACCACCTCTAATATGGGTAGTGGGACAATTATAACAAAAAAGCTTTAACCTGTTTTTATTTCGAATATAAATAAGACAAAAAAATATTTATATAGTTTTTAAGGTTATAATTTTTTAGGAACAAATGTTTTATGGTGTTTAACACAAACGAGATTAAAAATACGCCGAAATATCGACATCAAATTTGTAAAGATTTTTCTTCTCTACTCTGTTGATGGTGATGTTATTTACGTCGGATTTAGACACACTGGTCTCATCTGCCAATCAGGGAAAGTGAAAGTTTTTCCGTTGTCTTTCGTTGTGAGAAAACTGACTTCAATATCCTCGTCGTCCCAAACTTTTAAAACTTTTGCCATGAAGTGTTTGACATTTCTTTGGCCCAAAAGTTTAATAAATACAAAATCGCCCACTTGCGCATTGGGTGAATTGTACAACACATCATTGGTCTCATCTTCTCCGTCTTTATTCTCCTCGCTTTCATCTCTTGCCAAGTCGTGGAGAGAAAAATCATCTTCTTACATGCTTGCAATATCGGTTCTGCTTACAATATTTTGTTCTCTTCGTCGTTTAAAAGTCGTCTAATTAACAGTTAGCATTGTATAATACATTTTTGAACTATTTCGTCAGTTTTATCGCTTGAGCAAAGTCAACCCAAAAGTGCTAAGGGGAGCGGGGTGACATTGCCCATCAAAATAACCGCGTTTCGGTAACCCTTAAAAATTCATACTTATCGTATATCTTACGACTAACATGTTAGAAAAAAATAATATTACATTTCGAAACCTACTAATTATTGGTTTACATCCCACCAATCAAAGTTTGAAATTGTGTAAAAAAATCTTGTTTTAAGGAACAAAAACAAAAACGAACATGCGGAACCGATACGAACATTAATTCGAGTCTGTTCTAGCATCTAATCGCCTTCTTAATACTCTGGAGTTTTCAAAGGTGCCGAAATCAAACCTCGACGTCAAAGCGTGACGTCATTGCCGGGATCAAAACACGTTTTTGAAAAATGGGCAATCTCATCCTGTTTGACGGTACTGAGTTAATTCCGGATGATGTGGAAATAATTTAAATATATAAAAAAAGGTAAAAAAGAAACAAAATTACAGACCAATTGCATTAATTTCCATATTCGCTAAAATATTTGAAAAGTTACTTTATAAAAAAAATAATGAAATTCGTAAATAAGAATAACATACTGAAGAAATTTCAATTTGGATTCAGAAAAGGGCACTCAACAGAGGACACACTGATGAAAACAGTTGATATAATTCAACAAGAAAAAAAAGGATTATGGAATTGGTATTTTTGTGATTTGAGTGAGGCATCTGACGTAATAAATAGAGAAATATTAATTAATAAAATTAAAACTTACGGATTAAGGGGGAAAATCAACAATATACTGAACAGTTATTTAAAAAACAGGAAGTAAATAGTTTACATAAAGGGAGTAAAATCGAAAGTATTATGTAATGACTTTGGAGAGTACCTCAGGGTTTTTATTTTGGGCCCTTTATTAGAGTATTAATTTTACATTAATGACAAATTCAATATATCCTATGTTGGAAATATAATATTATTTGCTGATGACACTAGCGTAATAATCACTGGAAGAAATGTAGAAAAATTAATAGATACTAGCATAAACGAAATAAAAAAATATGAAGAATGGTTTAATGTAAACCAGTTGAAGTTAAATGTAGAAAAAACAAAGTTATTAATTTTTTAAGTAAAATAAAATAATTAAAGATGAAATAAAAAATAGGTCTCTAAAAATTGATACTAAAAAGATGGAAATTGTGGATAAGATTGAATTCCTAGTAGTACAACTACCCATGAAATTAAATTGGAAAGATCACACATATAAAATTAAAATAACAAAAAAATAAGTAAAAGTATGAAAATTTTGAGAAGATTAGGTAAGAATCTACCGCAAAGTATAATAATAGAACTATACCATTCATTGGTAAACAGCTATCCGATTTACTGTAATAGCGTTTGGGGTAATTTGGGTAGTTAATAAAAACGTATTAAAGAACTTATAACGCAAAGCAATCCATTTAATATATCGCAATAATAGATCGGAGACAAAAAATATTTTACTGCAATATAACATTCTGCCTATCGAACAAATTTACAAATATGACATCTTGGTCAAAATGTATGAGAGGATAAAGGATAATAAATACATTGATATTCCGAGGTTAAGCTTCAATGAAAGAGATGAGGAAAGATGTGTCGTAACTACACTGAATTGTCGCTGCCAAAAATAAGAACGGAAACTGGAAGGGGCAGTACCAATTATATGAGTCCTAAAGTTTGGAATGAGTTGTCGGGTGCATTAAAGACCTTGAACAATATAGAAAAATTTAAAAAGGACCTAAAATAATACTAAATAATGTAGATGTAAAATAATTGGGAAAAATTAAAATTAAAAAATGATGATGAGGAGAAAACAAAGAGTGTATTAATGGAATGAATAATGGAGTGAGAAAATCTCCAAGCGTATGTTTGAATTTTTTATAGCAGTGTCGATTGCAAGTGGTCATAATTTTTAAATAAGTTCAAGATCAAAAGTCTATTACAATTAATGATATTTTCTTGTGTGGGACCTTTCCTGGTGCGGTCATGTTTTTGTTTACTTCTTTCTCTTTTTCGCTGTGCTGTATACTTACTGTTTATATGACTCTACCAAAGAAAAATAAATAAAATTGTATTATTATTATTATTATTATTATACGATTTAAATTGCAGATTCAAGCTAATTTTGCAACACACGCAACCATATTTGAATTTTTACCCGAGAAAAGAAGTGCCTCTGATATTGAGAGCTGGGATCGTTTTAGTGAGTTTAGAAACACGCTTTGGCAATTGGGGTATTCTGGCGATAAGACTTACAAGATTAACGCAAATATTTTAAAAAATTCAAACTAAGTGAATAATTAATGCATTAATATTAAAAAATATAATCAATAAATTATACATTTATATTATTAACTTTTATGTTATGCATAAATAAATTTATACTATAATTCGTATTTCATGAATTTATATTTAATCTAATTAAATTATAAAATTACTTTTCACTGAATAGAATCTTATTTATTTTTTAAAAATTTCGTAAATCATTTCATATATTTTGCACACCCATACTAAACTCATGTTTCAAAAAGGAATGGAAGTTTATATCAGCGATATTGAAAGTTTTCATCTAAATTACATTGCATAGAAGGTCAAAAATAAAATAAAAATATAATTTGACATAATAGTTAAAATTAAAGTATGCAGGTTTCCACAAATATCGGTAAAATCACAGTAAAATTTTTCTATAAAGATATTGCCTGCAAGGACAAATCTGCCTATGACGATATTCTATGTAGTCCCGGGATACAGAATGTATCTGGTTCACTCTTGTCTATAACGACAGATTTCCCGGTCTATAGAATATCGTGCACTGTGTATATATCCACACTTTTAGAACAAACTAATTTCTATTAGGTGAAACACGTACTTGTAATTTGGATGGTAATTGGTGAACATTGTTAAAGTTTGAATGGAATTAAGTTTACAGAAATCACTTAAAACTATACTTCAATCAAGTAACGTTGAGGACCATTAAGCTTCGAATTCTCTTACCAGGATTTCAGACCTCTTCCAAATTTGCTAATAAGCTTGATTGATTAGTACCGTCGTCGCTGTAAATAAGAGGACACCTATCTGCCGAGCAGAAGGCTGAGCAAAATTTTCCCGTTAACTAATGCTGCCCCCTTTCCTGAATATATCTTGCATTTGTGAGTTGATTGAATATGGAAGACACAAAATTCGAATTGGTGGCAATAGTGAGCGCATTATTTAATTAATTTATTTAAGCTTTTTAAATCAATTTATTTAAGCTTTTTAATTAATTTATTTAAGCTTTTATTCAATGAATATAATTCACTTTGTTTGCAAAAATCCTCCATGTTCTTGCATTCTGGAAGATAAATCACTACATATTTTGATTTATGAGCAGAACTTTGCACATTTCTCCTACACAGAACACAAAATTCTGACCGTTGGGTAAAATTAAACTTATTATACTACAATATAATACACTACAAACGTTATTTAGGAGAACTAAGTTACAGTTTCAGATGCATTACATGTTTTATGTATATATTACAAAAGTATTTAATTGATTCTCATGGACAGAATTGTATAAAGATTGTAGGGTCTGACAAAGCCCATGCTGCTCGAGATAAAAAATTTTATTATATTTGAAATGAAGAAATGTTAATTTAATTTAGTAAAAATTGATAAATATATTTTTTAAAGAATGGGAGAGAGTATAATGATTGCAAGATTGAGGGAAGATAGTTCCATACTCTAGGGCCAAAGCAGCCAATTCGCGCCAGCCCAAGGTTAGTTCGAGAAAAATCTAGTATAAAGTTATTAGCGCTATACAATATTTATTTTTGCCACCCACGTATATGTAGCTCAAACTAGAGAAATGCAGAAATAGTTACGAGCATTATTTTAACGTAAAGATTAACAGTAAATAGATAATTATTTTTAATAATTAAATATTTTATTAATTTCAAATAATCACTTTAATAATTTGAATCCTTATTTTTCTTTTAAATATTTCTTTTTATTCAAAATGTCTCTGTGCAAAGTTTTTAAAACCTTTTCGACTCACGGCTCCCTACACTCCTCATAAATTGTTGTCGGTTCTTAAGTTTACGAAAACTTACCAATTACATGTTATAAATATTTTCATATGCCATGTTCTATAAAATGTTAGTCAACATTTCTACGTACCTAAGGCGCCAGGGCGAAGAGTTTAAAAACCGCTGCTTCCGCTTAAAGCTTAAGAACTTCAAGAACAAGGGCAAATATTTACCTAATTTATCTCACCACTAAATTTTATGAAATACTTGAATATAAGCAGCCATAAAGTTAAAGTTAGTGCAATTTTTTAAAAATCTAGGGTGCACGTACTTAAGAAGTAGATAAATATATTGTATAGTAGTGTAAAAAATATTTATACTTGTACCCGGTGTCTTTATCATTATTTGGCAATTGCGTTATCCCTGAGAAGGGTAATAATACCTTATGTCTTTACGTATGAAGAAAAACAGCGTTGTTTCTTTCCTCGTTCGTCTGGCGGTCAAGACGCTCCAGGCTCAACGCGGGGACCCTGGTTCGAATCCAGAATGTGAACGGCGTCTCTTTTTCTCCCAAACAAAAATAGCTCTAGTTTGAGCTTCTTCTACGTGGGTGTCGAAAATTATTAAGTATATAAATTCCCCCACGAAAACTCACAAAAACTTTCCTTGGTGGCTTTGTGTGTTGACCATTATTTGGCAATTGTGTTATCCCTGAGAAGGGTAATAATATCTTACATACTTTTACTGTTTGAATCTCTCACCATTCGCCACCACTTCCCTTCTAATTTTATAGTTTTATTAGTATGCGTAATCTAACGGAATGATGCATTTTAAAATAAAATGCCTATGAAATTACTAATTCTCCTTATTAACCACTGTGTACTAGGGGCTTAATCAAGTTCACAGTAATTTGACACATTAACCCATTTTGCCGGGTGTTACCAGCATCAGCTTTTCATCAGTAAACAGAATGATATGATTATCTAACCATCCTCATAAATATTCTTTGCGAAAGTTTTAAAATTATTAAACCTACAGCTTTTCAGAGCCTTTTTCCAGACGTCGAAATCATACCTCAAAGCCCAACAGGCTCGTCTGACCTACGTGAATGCAAATGGGATTTCACCATTTGCATTTTCAACTCTGGATCTACTTCTGCTTGATGTGTGCAGTCACTGATGAAATAGCTGTTGTCTGCATGGGATTTGATTTCGTCTGGTCGGGAAACGAAATCGGCGGATGATTGCACATTTCCAAGTTAGATCCCCATTGGCCAACTTCACTTCTTTTCGAAAGCAGGAATTGTCTACGTGATAATGATACAGGGCTCGAGCTAATTACTTCAACTTAACTGTGGCTGATACCCTATACAGAATAGTAATTAACTTTGAAGTGTTTATCAACTCGAAATAGTTCCAGATATTCTATTAAAAGAAGATGAGGACCTAATTGCCTGTCTTGTGAATAAATTCGTGCAACCGTAAATTTTAACTGATGAAGGTTAAAGCGTGCATACATACATATATATGCTAGTCATATTGAAGCAACGAGAAACGGTTTAATCTATTTTTTAACCCTGAAGTGCACAACCTGGGTAAAATTGAACCGGCGTGTTTTATTTTGTCCAATATTTCAGATTATTTTCGAAATACACACTTGATTGTCCCTGACATCTCCGATCATATAATTTGTAAGCCATCTAGTTGGTTTTTATTTTGTCATTTTTTTTTATTTGTTTTTGCAAATTTCATACCATTACCCCATTAATGCATGACCTGGGTTAAATTGACACTATAAATTATTTTGCATATGACATCGCAATTTTATATTAAAAATCATTTTTTGGCACATTTGGTCATGAAGAAGTAGACTACTTTACAAAGGTATACAAAAACACTTTTAGCCGCTTCAGTCAAGTCAAGTCAAGCATGATAAACATAAATATTGTGATTCTCTACTGTATTGGAGAGGCTTTTATTTTTCAATTTTTTTATATTTTGGCGGATTTATCCCTTTCACCGATATTTTTTTATAATTGAAGTTATGTACTTCATTTGTTTGTTATTATAATTACATATTTTTCGTAACTTATATTGAAATTAATGTTTTTATAGAATTTTTAGCTTTTCAAAATTTTTCAAATTTAATGGCAACTGATTTAGATACGGAATTTCTGAAAGTGTAATTAATCGATTTTATATCATATTGATTGAAATTATGTCTTTTTAAATGCTCAGTTCTAGGAAGAAAGGGTTG
>QLNU02015360.1:33805568-33819213 GCA_006491805.2 Dysdera silvatica
TGATAAAACGCATCTTCTCATCCGTCGCAAATTTTTTTTCTTGTGTGATATTTCAACTCGCAACCCATCATTCGGACATAGTCCCCACTACAACGTCCTGAATTTGGTAATCTATGGAGTGAAAAGCAAACTCCGTTTTCTTGTCGGACCCTTCTCACTTCATGAATGCGAGTGCAAAGCATCTGTGCTCCACTAATTGACTCTAACAGATACACTATAAACATAGGACCGGAGTTTGGAGAGGGCCGGCTCAACTGTATACAAGAAGTGACCTCAACCAAATTAACTGCCGCTAGCGTAATTTGGAGATAGCCACCACAATAAATTCTGGACAGCCATCGGTTTCCCCTTTCTTAAGAAATTGTTTTTACACTGAAGGGGAAATACGCGCCCATGACTTTGAATCATCAAGCAAGCACAAAAAGGGTGAGTCTATATCTATTCTACAGTGAGTTTCGTTTTCGCTAACCAGCTTGCGAATACTGTTTGGTTTTATGTTGCCGATTGCGCATTTTTGTATTTGGAAACCGCAGGCCCATTAATATAACTGAATTTAGGGCTAAATTGAATTTTTGTTATTTCTTTATTTACTACAGTCGAACCTCGTTAAGACGAACACACTTAAAGCGAATTACTTTTAATAGGAACCGGTTTTTGAAGTTTTGTCAGATTGTATAGCATACTATGCTTTCTGGATAAGACGAATTACTCTTAATACGAACATATTTTCTGTTCCCCTTGGACATTTCGTTCCCCTTACTTTCGTATGTTACTTCCAAGCTATGCGAGTAGTGGTAAAATATGAGAATATATTTTTTAATATGGTGTTGTCTGGTGCAATGAGCAAGTTTTCGGAAACCAAGAAAATTTTGCGGTGATGTTAACGCAAAAATAATTGATTGCAGTGTATACCTTATATGTAGCGAAGTTCTAGTAAAGCTAAAATTGACGCGTTATAATATTTAATGAAGTTACTGACTACTGGTGAAATTATTGACTACTAACAAATTTTATTTCACACAAAATCCATTTGGGGAAAAAAACCACTGATACCAGTCAGTGTCATAGGTACAGAAGATGCAATAGATCCTCTGCTTGGAAAGTCAAAATAAAAAAAATCAATATTTAAAATCTAAAATATTTTAAAATAATTGGCGGTATAGAACTTAAAATTAAAATACAAAGAAAATACCCCTTCTCCATATATTTTCCTATAAAAAAATTCTACTCTAACCTACAAATTATAGCATACATAATTTTAAAAAATGTAAACTAAAATTATACCATACATCTTACTACTTTCAAGAAGAAAAAAGCCGCAAATATCAAACAATAGAGTGTTTGACTATGTTTACGAAAGAAAGATTGAGGTAAGAATTTTATAATGTTCAAATACCATATATCATAATTCATGAAAATGGTAAAAAACGTAGAATGTATGAAACAATTTTGATCGCAATGTGTATATTTTTGAAAAGAAAAATCTCTACATTTATTAAAACCACTTTCCTCATGATCAATTTAAAATGATGTAGCTAAAATTTTACGAAATGACGCAATAGCAACGTTAGTATAATTGCAAGCTGACTAGGGGTATATTTACATAGGTTTATATTTCTCGGAATGAATATGATTATAAACCAATGAATGCATTTTTATTATTATTTCATTACGTTCCATTAACTTTATTGCGACATCATTTAGAACGGCATAGTTTAAAATTTTTTTACGAGAAGTTTGTACTTCCGGAAAAAATAAATGCGGAAAGGTTGAATTAGTGTTGTTGTGGCTGGAGGAATTTGAAGTTTCATGCAATTGTTCTGAAAGTCACTATATGTAGATGAGTCAGTGGATCTAATCCAAGAATCCAATATGACACAAGGGACGGGAGGGGTCATATAGTAGAAAGGAGCAATTTAAAAACCAGTCGTTCATGATTTCTGTACTCATTTTACAAGATTTTGTGTATGTTTTGTAAACATTAGTGGCACGAAACATGTGTGACGTCAAACTTGAGGCTTAACGGATCTTGTTGATTCAATAAACAATTAACCTTTCAATTTTCCATCCATTGATAAGTAAGGGCATATAAAAGTGTATGAGTGGGTCACAGATTACGCGGACGAAACTAAATTTTTTTCATCTTTGTGAGATAATGTTCTGTTATTTGGTATGAAATATGCAAAACCACTCTGATCAGCATTAAATATTTGGCTCTTTGAGTAATGTGCAAATGCATTACGTGATGTTAACACGAATTTAGTTGCTGTGTTTTCTACGGCTTCTTTTAGTTATGTCTAGCATTATATGTTTCGTAACTTTACGAGAATATATACTCATATTTTTATTCTGTATATAAAACTCTTTGAAATCATACAGTTCCTAATGTTTAAACCCTTTTCTTTATGATAAGCGCATCTCTTTTAGTCTGCATCATATACGAATATACACTTACACAGCGTGTTTGAATTTTTCTAATAGTGTACATTGAATTAATTTATATTTCTTCCTATTTGTCTCAAATTCCGTAATATATTTTTTAAAATGACTTATTTCATAATCCACTGCTTTTCGACATCGTCTTTGATTCTGTTGAAGTTTCTTTCTTTTACAAGAATTGCAATAGCTCACAATGTTTCTCATTTCTTTCAAAGTACAATTTTCCCCGCAAAAATCATTATCAGATGTATAATATAAACGGTTGTTATTAAAAGTGTGAATTACAGAACTGTTATTATCGTCAGAAATATAATCTATATTGCTGTTGCCATTTATGCTATCATCATTCTTAAAATCTAACGTTACTACTCATTCTCAAAAATTATTCTATTTACTATAATTTCTCCAAATGCAGGTAATGATCTCCCACTTTCATGTAATTGTTCACGTATTGCATGAATGACGATTCCAGATAGATATGTTCCGTATTTTTCAATAGCTAAGTTTAACACAACGGCTAGAATATTAATTAGAGTCTACATAATTACAATATTTACATTAACTATTATAACACTGCGTTACCCAGTAGTGCATTAATCAACACCAAATTGTTTTAACGAAATGTTTTAAAGCCGTGAATAATAGACGTAGCCAGGATTTGTATTATGGGCAGAGCACCATTTTACTACAATTTAAATTTTAATGCCACTTTTAGTTCAGTATTTTTATTTGCTTGATTTAGGGAGCAGCTTCCCCCCACCTCCCTCCGCATACACCCATGCTTGGAAAAAAAAATATATATAGGAGGCTAAAACTCAATAGGCCTTTCTAATTTATTCTCATATTAAAAGCATCATACTCTACCCTCCCACAACATAAAAAATGCTATAATTACTGTTTGTTCACGAAAAGAAGTCAGATGGAACTATTCGAAATAAAGGGAGGCGACGTCACAAACGACCTATTCCATTACAGCAGAGAAGGATTCCAATTTCAGAATTTTGCCACCGGCAAATGTTCATCAGTGTGTACACCCAGTGTACATCAAATGTACACCCAGTTCTGAAATTGTAGTCCTCCTCTACTGTAATGAACTAGCCCGTTTGTGACCTCACCTCCCGTTATTTCTAACTGTTCCATCCAACTTCTTTTCGTGAACGAACAGTATGCCTACGGTGCCTGTAATCGTTCTTTGATTTCTGAATATTTAATCAATTTATATAAATATTGATTTCTGCCATACGCTAGTATGTTAATGAATAAATCATAACTCTACTACGAAAATGGAAAAGTTATATGTTCCATCGTATAGTTCAATAAAAAATAATTACACATTGGTTCTTAGAAATTAGGGATGTTTAGAAGTAGTAGGTGTATCGATATTCCGATAGAGTGATATGGACGACGAATATTTATACGTTTTTCCGGGAATAGAAATTATCAATACTTTTTTTTTGAAAATGTCGATGACATGACAAAACCGGTAAGCTTTTACCCCATGGGGGAATTTTAATGCCATGAAAAATTTCATAGTTACGCCTATGCCCACGGCTCCCTTCACATTTTGTATGTTGTTGGCGGTTCCCAAATATATAAAAAGGTACAAATCACGTGTTATAAATATTTTTACAGAACAGGTTGCATAAAACGTTAGTCGACGTTGCGACGCCCGGTTTAAAAACGTCTTCCATATAGTAACAAAAATAGCGAGATTCATCGTTAATAACTGAAACTGCTAGCTATGAAACGTTCTTTATTATCTTCTTCGAGTGTGTTGCTACATTTGGTGCGGCCAAATTATATTTTTGAAAGGAAAAGCAGACGTCGTATCCAAGTTCGGTACCAAGCTCAGTGACAAAAAGCTAATTTCCTCGTTAATTACTTTCATACTGCCTGCTTTTGAATATTTCTTTCCCCTCTTCCAGTGTACTGCTCCATTTGGCGAGGCCAAACTTCATTTCTTAAAGGAAAAAAGGTGATATTATAAAGTCTCGTATCGAACTCAGGACCCGATTCAATGACAAAAGCTAGTTTAAAATAGCATCTTGTATATAGTGTTAGTCAACAACGCGATGCCCGAAATTCGCGGCGCCACAAAGGGCCACCACGCGCAATTTAGAATCTCCTTGTCCATGGATGTGTTGCACTTATAAAACAATAGGACTTTTTCTAAGATTTCGGACTATTATGTCATGCATGTATTATTAGCAGGTTTCAATAGATATTGAACCCACTATTGCTGTTGGTTTTTCTGTCTGTCTGTCTATACGTAATGAAAAGGACAAGGCAAAGGTCTTCCGTAAATGCAATAATGATGGCTATTGTTAACGTTGAAAACCTACCGAGTTACTTGAGAATTAGAGAGTTGCGGATTAGAGAGTTGCGAGTTAATGTTAATTGAAACCCGCTAAATTTAAATATCGACCTTTGACGATTTTCCTTCACTGGCTTGTTCTAAATAATGTTCTGGAAACATGATGGAAGAGAATATATACATTTAGAATTGTAGCACAAAATATGTATTCTATTGAAGAAATCTAACGTTACAGCAACACATTTTTTTGGTTGCAAGACGCACGTACAAAGCATGTTGTTTTGCATCAGGCCTTGCAGTTTCCGAGAGATTTGAAACCCTGCCGCATAGGGTATTACATCCCGGGTAACAAGATAGTTGAGAGGTGTTATGTATTAATACCCCTGCGGAGGTAATAATATTCTAACAACACCTTTTTACATACTGAGAAAGAGAGCGTTGTTTCCTGTCCTCATTCGTCTAGCGGTCCAAGACACTCCGGGCTAAACGGAGGGACCCTGGTTCGAATCCAGGATGGGGAAAGCGTCTCTTTTTCTCCAAAATTACACAAGCTCTAGTTTGAGCTGTAATTAAAACGTGGGTGGCAAAAATTATAGTATAATAAATTTCCCCCACGAAAACTCACAAAATTCTCGCCCCGGAGGCTTTCTTGTGTTGACCATATTTGGCAATTGTGTTATCCCTGCGGAGGGTAATAATACCTTAACACCTTTACATACGGAGAAAGAGAGCGTTATTACCTGTCCTCATTCGTCTAGCGGTCCAAGACACTCCGGGCTAAACGGAGGGACCCTGGTTCGAATCCAGGATGGGGAAAGAGTCTCCTTTTCTCCAAAACGAATAAAGCTCTAGTTTGAGTTATAATCAATACGTGGGTGGCAAAATTATAGTATAATATATGAAATAAGGCAACTGAGAGTCAAATTTGAAAAATCTGAGCGGTGGATTCTGCATTAATCACTATCCTATCTCTCTTGCCTAAGTCTCTAAACATTTTTTATATTCTTTGTCAAACTTTTTAATTCAGGTTTTGTTTAGGATTTTCTTTTTTGTTTTCAATGTTTTACAAACGAGTCTCAGATCGGATTCGAATTTTTAACCATACAGTTACGTACTATGGGTGGCTTGACTAACCCTATAACTACATAGCGGACAGTACATCCATAGCATTAAGAAATATAATACGAAATATTGGTATATGTATATAAACTAATTCCTTTTTGGATATTCAAATGAATCTTTCGTGTAGCCAGTAAGACGTGAATATACTTCATTAAGTAAATAAATATGGTGGAGAAAATATTGCTAAAAATTTAGTTTGTTTAAAGCATATGTGGCAAATTTGTTAATTGCCAATTCGAATTAAGGATTTCATTTGCACATATTCAAAAACAGTTAGAAATACTTAAGGCGTGCATCATAATTATATGCATAAAAAAGCACGTCCAAATATCGACATTTAGAAAAAAAAAAGAAGATAATCTGTATAAAATTCATTCCAATTATCTTAAATTTGAATAAAATGATAGCTAATTTTATTTTGTGTAGTTTATAAGATAATTTTAATTTATTGGACTAAGAGAGTTTAGTTTATTATAACTTACTTTGAAAGACTATTGCTGCGAGCAATGATGGGTCGCCAACTGCTGCGCCGTGGTGTGGTGTGTGGACGGATGGCCAGATGCCAGGTAGCGTAGGTCATGCGGCATATGACTGTTACTTCAGAAGGTATTTTTACGTGGCGGTGAATGCAGGTAGACGAGAGAGAGGATGCACATTAAACATAATATTTATTGAAGAGTTGAAAGCTGTAGCACTATGGTGAAGAGACAGAAAGCATATATAGTCGACGGCATGATGTCAGGCGTTCTTTCGGTTGCGTAAGTTACATATTTAGGATCGTACTTAAGGCTAGCAGCGAACATCCTTTCAGGTCGAAAGTTAAGGAGCAAGAGAGTATTTGTTGATCGGTCCGAAACTTTACTTCGAATGATTTTTGTGGACCGTGATTGGACAATTGAATACTGACGCAATAGTTTATATAAATTTCTATTGGTCAGTTTGACCCCACAGAGGGGAGAACTTGCTGTGAGTTATGTTAACGTTGAGCTGTCTTTCTTGACAGTTTTTGCCCATTAAATGAAAATATATGGGAGAGGGTTCGAAGTTGGATAATGCTTGTATCCTTCGTTTTTGGTGGAAATTCCAAGGAGTTGGTTGTACGTGTGACTCATTGCCAAATGTCCATGAGAATGGAATTTTGGCGCGAAACAGAGTTAGAATGAGCCTGTGGAGGAATCTCTACACTATGATATGTGGCTTGCAATTCCGGATTTTCATTTTATGAGTCCAAAAAGAAGCTAGCCGGTCTTACCGCGTAAGTTCCGACGGAGATTTAAAAACTTAGAATTTTGACGGTTATGGTAAAATTTTGAGCTGGCGGCGATATTGTAAATTGTCAGCTATTTACAAGGAAAAAGCAAATAGAAAGATTTTTAATTGGTTTGTCTGCAGACACCCGTAGGTTTCCGAAACTCTTGCGCATGCTTGTATTATTTGTAGGTATATGGACTAAATGTGAAAGTGGGCCCTAAAACGCTGAAAAAAAAGAATATCATTAAAATTAAATAACATCAGGCCTGTTTAAGCCCCTTGAAGGGCACCAGAATCGTGGGGATTTAGGCTCGGCCAACTTGGCCTATTCGTAGACCCTGCTCTGGTAGTTTGCCATTTTGGAACGGCTATGTTTCTTTGCCCTTTGGCTAAATAGTTTTTCGTATACGTTGATTTCTAGTTGGAGCATATCAGCACCAAAAATAGTGCATTTGCAAATCAGAGGATGACAGATGAATAAGGCAATATATATATATATATATGTTACTTAGCTTGATAAAATACCATGCTTTTATTTTTATTCCAAAAACTGGACAGGTGATACAGAAACAAGTTTGATTTGACATCCAATCTTGTTTTTCATTATAAAATGAGAAGAACTTGGGCAACAGGATGAATTTTTCCATTCCGAAAATTGAAAATAGACTGATTGAAACAATGAAAAATTTTGGTTTTATGTAGGGGAATCATTCAAAATATACACTTGGGTGTTTTAATTAAATAATCTATGAATAAATGTGGAGAAATTGACGAAAAATAAATAAAACTGTAACTATCTGCACCGTAGATGCAAAGAAATATCGACTTTCTATGTTAAAATAGATGTTATTTGTTTATTGATTTGTTTTCTTTCGTTTCATATTTCTTTCAAAGTTGGAGAACGATATTTAGAAAGAAAAATTTAGCAGAATTTTCAAAACACTAGAGTGCAAGAACGCAAAAAGCTGCTTTTGTGTTTGAAACCAATCTACTTCGGAAAATGCAAACAACACGCTTTAGCGTGGTTTTTTTTTTATGTCAAGTTAGATTATTCGTAAAAAATGGGACACAAATGCCGAGCGATTTAAACACCGCGATATTATTTAGTGCTCTGAACTTTCCGAATCAGCCACTAAAGGCAAAAAATGTACTTACGCTTCTGTCATTTTTGATACTTTTCTAGTTTGATAAGACAGAAAATTCAAAATGACAATTCAAAGAACTCAATATTTAAGTCTTTCAGCTAAATTATTTGTATTTTACTCAGTTTGATGTAAATGTGAAGCGCCATTTTCATCGCATCGGAGTATAACCGATTAAAAAAATATATTGTCTAGTCTAAAGACAACTTTTCAATCAATATTGCGGATCTTACTCCATTTTTCCAAGTTCTTGCTAATGGCTTCATGAATTCGTGACATTTAACTAACTTGTATGTCCTTCTTCATACTTCATGGAAACTAAGCCTAATACCGTAACTTTTCATCGTCTATATGGTTATATAATGAACAAATATGTAGATTTACTAAATAAAATGCAACCACAGAATTCAAAATTAGCATAACAAAATAAGAAATATACATAAGCTGATTTTACACACCTATATAATAATATGCAGAGTATCTGAGCACCAGGGTTGCAAACATCTAGGAGGGTTAGGGTACACCTAGACGAACAATATTTGTTATAGAACCTAGGGTCGCAAACCACTCACAGCGCCAGTTCTAAAACCGTCCAGCATGCACAAATAGTGACAACCAGTGCATGAGAAGCGCAAAATGCGATGTCCTAATCATCTATGCACTTGAGCAGCTGACCTGAGTTTTATCTGGCGCTTTTCACGCAGTGGTTGAAAATATTTGTGCATGCTGGACGGTTTTAGAACTAGCGCTGTGAGTGGTTTGCGACCCTAGGTTCTATGACAAATATTGTTCGTCTAGGTGTACCCTACCCCTCCTAGATGTTTATAACCCTGGTGTTGGGACACCCTGTATATAAAAATATATTTTAAATTTATTGTCACGGAGAACGTCACAACAAATATTTTTTAAGAAATATTGACTTAGATGTCGGCCATAAGTCTGAGTAATTATAATTAGCCTTAAGATAATTTATTTTATGAAAACTAAGCCGTTAAAACTAGCGAAAGAACTCTTAGTTGGTTCAGAAAAATAAACGAAATATTTTGAAAATTTATTTAAGAACATTCTTTTCTTACTTCGACAAGTTGAAGCGCGTTTTCTAATATTTGGTCAAGTTTATATTTTGCGGTAATGATTATACCAAAACCTGAATTACATTTACTCTGTTTTAAAATGACGTTTTTCCTTGGGAAATTAATATTCCGTGACCCTGGTACAGCATATTTTCAGTAAACTTTGGATAGCCCCCTGATTCGTTTGCCGCCCACAGCTGCTAACTTTTGCTTGTATTGTCCCATGCAAATTACAGATCATTCGTTGGCATGAAAGTAATTTTAAAAGATCAAATGTATTGTGTCAAAAAGGACTATCGTTGGTGGTTGAAACGGGTCTCGTCTACAATTACCCACATTTGATCACAAGCGCATTTGGCAATGTACGCGCAAATAAAATTCTTCACACTACCTTCCAGTTAATGAATTTAATAATTCAATTTAACGTGATTTTTTTACATTAGTGTAGTCGAAAATTCATCTATTTATAAATATCATTGAACGACCTCACTGCATCAGACTAATTAACATCATCGGCAGTTCATAAGAAACAAGATTGGACACTGTAAAATGCTTCTTGAGAAATTCTCAGATCTTATAACAAATTTAATAGAATGAAATAGAACTGGAAAGTGACAATAATGATTTAAATATGATTTATTTCGTTTCAGCCAACATAAAATGCAGAAACGACAAAATTGTGGAAACTATTCGTGTGGACTATTCATGCTGCTATTCCTCGATATTCCTCAGCTTAAAATTTTAGATTCAACTTGCATATAAATTCCAGTTTTTCTGAACGGAGATTTACGACTTGAAGGGCGTTCCATTACCGTTATATTAGAGCATGTGCTTAGAGTAAAGCGCAAAGTAAATATTTTGGTAAAAAATACTTTGCAGCTGAGTATTTGGCACGTCTGAGCCACGATTGGGGAGTCATGACAACTTTTCTGACCAAAATATCTTGCCAGGGTTTTTTTTTCAAAAAAGTAGGAAGGAGGTGTCCATCAATGTGTGAATTTCTTTAAAGAAAGCGTGTTTTGTTACATGGTCGGATGGACGTAATTTTTCAACAGATTTTTTTTTTGTGCGTTGAGACATTTCCCATATTTGTGAAATCTGTTTTCCAGAATATTGCAATTTTTACATATAGCAAATGCTTAAGCTCAACCTGAGCTGGAATTAAACCAAACAGCTGACGCTTAGGAGAAAATCTCTCATTTCAATTGCCTGGGTGGTCATTGTGGTAGTAATGTTCATCATACATCAACCAAATTGAATATAAAAACTATATATATATATATAAACAACTTGATCTTCTGAAAAAAGATAAAAAGTTTGCTTACTCGTTTGTTTGGGTTTTAAGGCGCAAGGATAGCAAGAGCGATGCTGCGCCGGGACCTACTGTTTTCCGACGAATTCGAACCTCTTAAGGACTAGGGAACCAACCCACGAACTACAGTGAGCAGTTGGTTGTTACTTTTAGCACCATTGGAAGGAGAACAGGGGTTAACGGCATGCTAAGCGAACACGCCTCTCATACACTATGGCAGGGCCTAAACGGCTGTGTTAATAAGAAACTTTTGAAAATTTTTAACACACAATTTTTCCAACTAATATTTCTGTTTTTTTTATTTGGTGACTGATTTTTAATGATTTTGAAGTATTCAAGGTTTTAAACTTTAAATTTTCCATAAGCGGAGACCTCAATGCAGGTTATCGTACAAAAAAAGAAATATTTCGTAATAAATTCCGTTCACATAGTTTCATTTAAAGATTTCTTATAATTGTGGTGTGAAAATTTGCATTCTTGTAGTATATAATTTGCCTCAAGTTCATTATATATTACATATATATATCAGGACCTCCACACCACTCAGCGGGCCCCCATTGCCAGTTCTTACGAACCTACGCCTCCCCCCCAATTAAATTAAAAATGGCCTTTGCAGAAACCCTTTTTCCCAATAATATAATTATTGTAGATAACTGTTATTTGTTCAAGATTTTGTTCAAAATATTATTTGTATATGTACAATCGAAAATAAAAGTTAGGGCAATTGATTAATGTTCAATTCAAACTTTAATAACACTTAATGGAAAATTTAAGTTTTCTTGAAAAATAAACATAAATCAATTATTTTACATTTTTCTTGCCTTCATCATGGACAATGTATCAATTCCATTATACAATAATTTTTGCCATCCACGTAAAAGTAGCTCAAACTAGAGCTTTTTTATATAAAATATATAAAATTATATATAAAAAAGCTCTAGTTTGAGCAACTTATACGTGGGTGGCAAAAATTATTGTATAATAAATTCCCCCACGAAAAACTCACAAAAATCTCTCCCCGGAGGCTTTTCTGTGTTGACCATTATTTGGCAATTGTGTTATCCCTGTGAAGGGTAATAATATCTTACATCAATTTTATCTCTGAAGTCAATGGTTGAAGCAAGTCGGTGTTCAATGGCCAATACAGTCAGCGAGTTAAGTCGTCCTTGGCGCACTGATGAGCGCTGCCATGTCTTCAGTACGTTTCGAATCTTACTAAACGCTCTTTCTGCTGATGCAGCTATTATCGAAATAGTATAAAAAATTCTGAGGGCAATACAAACATCCACAAAAACTAGTTCCAGTTGTTTTTCATAGATTAAGTTAAGTAATTGTAACCGTTTATTTTGAGAATTTGGCTGAAACACTGTGTTAATATATGTTTTAGATGAAGAGGGAAATTAAAATTAGCAGATATACCACTGTACACCCTACTGTTCTGTCATTGGTACTACAAATGTCTACGTAGTTGTTTTAGTTGACGTATTTTTACATTCTAATTTGACGTGTGAAAAAGTTATTCAACGTTGTCGTCAGTATTATAAATTCTGTTTTTAATCGCCATTTTTTGGTGTTTTGTGGGCCCCCTGACCCACTGTCCCCATCATTGCCATGGCGACGGTAGCATCGCCTATTTTGGACCCCATACATATAAATTTCAAAATTCAAATCCAAAATTCAGTATTTCAAAAATGTTTCTTTAGTGTGGCGGATTGAACACACCCTGTATATATAAAGAGCGAAAGGTGAATTAGAAATCATTTTTAGCACTTTTCATATATATATATATATATAACGGACAAGACAGTCCCACATAACCGTCCTGACATAACCCTCGTCGATAAATCTAATAAGACCACGTACTTAATCGACATAGCAGTACCCAACACCAATAACATACAGACAACCTACACAACGAAAATCACCAAGTACCAAGATCTCAGACATGAAGTACGAGATATATGGGGTATGGAAAAGATCTTCATCATCCCGTTAGTCATCTCAGCAACAGGGATAGTACCAAAAACGCTTGCGACGAATTTGGAGATACTCAACATTGACCCAAACACCTACATTGAAATACAAAAAGCCACAATCCTAAACACGTGTCACATTGTCAGGAAGTTTCTAGACATGGCACATTAAGAAGTGATGTAAAAAGAGGCTTGGGAACATGGCGCTCTGCCTGTCCCAAATCCTGTTTCCACCAAGAATGGACGAGGAAAAACTTTATATATATGAAAAGTGCTAAAAGGTACATTGATTTTCTAATTCACCTTTCGCTCTTTATATATACAGGGTGAGTTCAATCCACCGCACCCACGAAACATTTTTGAAATAGCCATCTGTTCACTGATTGGACTAGTTTCACCAATAGGCGCTAACGAGTAACAACTGTGTTGTTTATTTTTTCCGAGATACCCTTTTCATTGGTTCTATACTATCAGAAAAAGGGTAAGCCCAATTTGGCGACTTTGCATGCTGTCTTCACCGTGTTACGAACAACGAAAATAAAATTTACAATATTCTTACGCGCGAGAATGATCAGTTTATTAGAATTGGCGGTTTATAGCTATTTCTTAAATCTCTTCCTAATTAATAAATATAAAAAACCTCAGTTTTTAAATATTATGCAATAGAGAACATTTAGACATCGTCCCATTTATATCTAACGGTGGGGAGGTTAGGTGTTTTGACCTCCCTCGCGCTTGGTTTAACTGCTTGCCCAACATGGTTAAATGTTGCGGATTGTGGGTTGTCTCACTAACTCCATCTTTCTGGTAATGCTTATGCACCATCCTGTAAATTTCGAATTCAGTGGCGTTTTTCCCTAATACAGTGTTTATAATTGTTATTATCTGATTAATGATATTACAACTAATCAATTATTCCGAAGCGCATTTTTGTGTGTGTGTGTGGGTAGAGGGTAGGCAAGCTATGCTCCAATCAGAGTCTTTTGTAAAATTATTACAAAGTTGTAAAACAAGTTCGT
>QLNU02015360.1:33819313-33859760 GCA_006491805.2 Dysdera silvatica
GGGATTCCTTGTAAAAATGTAGGTTCCAGCGCTGAATGTCCCCTTTTGTCCTTTCGCCGTAAAAACCCAAGATGCAAACAAAAAATAGACACAATCCTGTAATATAGTACTTCCCATTTAGTAATAATTAACACATTAAAATTTGATAATGTCAAAGTTATTAATCGAAAAATAACTATGATATTTCTCTAATGTCTGATTTATCCCATGTTGGCTTGTAGAAAGAAATCCCTTTTTTTATCATAAATATCGTTGAATTTTATTTGATGTCAAATTGTCGTTTTCACTAAAATGTTACTGCAAAATATTGTGCAAGCATACTGTTCCTCGATTAGTAACCTCATTCGTTAAGCCTGCTATTGATACTAGCAAAGCATACATGACTGTTTTCTAGGAAAGCAGAGTTTACTTTTCATAATAATAACCACAAAAGTTGAAGTACAATGACCTCTCTGATGGCTATTTTTAGACTGATCCACATTATTTGCAATGCTCACTTTCTCAAGCTCTCAAATGAACAACTCCTTAAAAGAAATCGGCTGGACAGAAAATTGGAACAGAGTCAATCGACCCATATCAGCTCGCGCAAGACTTTCTGTGACCCTGCACCATAAGCTCCAGCTAAAGCCGTAAACGGCAATTGTGTTTCATCGCGAGAGGCAGCAATCTAACCCGACGATTAAGACTTGGTTTAAAAATCTTTCGATCTGAGTTATCATTTCGTGATTTCGAAAAAGCCCTCTGAGGCAACAATCCCAGCGAAGATCTGAAAGAAAGGGAGAGGCAAATAATTGATTAGGATCCGCGGTCCTTTCCTCATTATGAATGCTACTGCTTTGTTCGAAGAACAAGTCCACAACGCCAAAAACCGAACAATAAGTTGTAACGACCACAATCTTTTGGTGGTGCTTTTATTTTTCACGACTCTTCTTTTATCACAAGATTGTTACTACCCGCTCGCTCCCCTTTTTTCTTACAGTCTCTTTTAAGGCACTCAAAAGGAGGGAAAGAATGAATCGTGTAAAAATTCTGAGAGAGTTGCAAGCGATGAATCCTCTAACAAAAGAAAAGCTATCGCTTGACTATTAACTATATGTTTTGATTAAATTTTTTAGAGACGCAAGTTCAAAGGTATCTGCATTTTAAACAACAATGCCTTCGCTTTATACTTCCTGACAGGGAAATTTCCAGAAACACTGAGATGTTATGTCTGCCTCGAAATTTCCACGTTTTTGAAAAAAGCGGTTGATGTTCTTTCCTGGAAAATATACAGCGCTGACCAAGTGAAGTTGAAAATGTAAAATATCTCAAAAAATAAGCGTTTTACAAAGAAAGGTTTTAAACAAAATTTTCTTGTATTAAAGGCGTAAAGCATTTTACACTATCTATGTTTTACTTGGGGGGGTCATTTTTATGGCCATTTGAAGGTCAAGCTTCGTTTATAAATGGGAAACCTATATTTTTTTATTTTTCATTCTTGTTCCTCGTAAAAAATAAACAAATTTTGTAAAGAAAATCATATTTTCGATTTAGCGCTTAGTTTTCTAGATATTTAAAAAGTAAGCTTGAATAAAGAAATTCATGCCATATCATAGAAAACTAATTTAATATTTAAAAAATGAAAGAGATTATATTCTAGACGCACATATAAATTAATATGATCGATTGATAAGTCATACAACCGATTTATATTCCTTAGAAAAATGAGATATCGCGCGTGTTGCTAACTGTAATCGGAACAAAAATACGTTTTACAAAAGTTACTACTTTTTTACGAGGAGTAAGAATAAAAAAAAAATATAGGTTTCCCTTTAAAAAACCAGTTTGACCTTCAAACGACCTTGAAAACAACTCTCAAGTAAAACATAGATAACAAAAAACACTCTCACCCTTCAAGACAAGTAACTTTTGTTTCAAACACTTTTTTTTTTGTAAAACGCTTACTTTTTTCGAGATTTTACATTACCAATTTCCCTGAAGCCCCCCTTTATATCTACATATTCAGAACAATAGCTTTTGTATTAGGAACTCGTATCTCTTATTGTTTCCAAATTAGCTGATTATTTTGATACTTACTTAGCAGGAGACAAACTTTGTAGGGAATAAAAGCTAACACATAATATTGTATTTTTTACAATGAAATACTACAAATGGTAGATATCCTAGCAAATTTGTGGTCTCTAAAATAATATTACCGTAATTTATCAAATAATATAAGGATCCAACTTCGTCATATCTGGTGTGATATATAATCGAAAGTCAATCATCTGATAGAACCTAATTCTGGTAATTAAATGATCATAAAATCGAGCATTGTTTTAAATGTTAGATGAAATATAAAAGAAAATAATTTAATGAAAATGTATTGCCTTTATACATTATGCGTAAAATTATATATAAATAAATACTGCCATTAATTATAAATGTTCAATTAACCTTTCTTCTAAAATTGCTGATACTAAACATCAATATTACCTTTGCGGCAATAATGCAATCCCTTATTCTCTGCCAAGAATGGTTGAAATAATTGAAAAGTCCAACGACAGACCTTCCTTTAATTTCTTTACTACTGTTTTTTCTGCCATTATTAACTAGTACAGTAAACTATCTCAATAATGGCGTTCTAATTAACTACTATTCTCTTTTAACGATACTGTTTTGCGATCCCAACTCTATAGATTTGCACATATCCCATTAACTCCTTTTTCTGCGTTTAATAATGTTTACTCTCCTTCTACCTTGAAACCATTAACTGAGATATTAACCTATAAATTTATTCCGTTGAACACCATACAATAAATCTAATTTTAGAATAAACTTGATAAAGTTTTCAAATCGAATGGAGAGCGATAGTCCATTTGTAAATGAAATTTCAACTGGAACATTGAAAGGTGTGACTGCCCCAAATACAGGGTGTCTCAGCACCAGGGTTACAAACTTCAAGGGGTCATAGTACTCATCAAGGTGAACGATAATATGTCATAGAATCTAAAGTCGCAAACCACCCACAGCGCCAGTTCTAAAACCGTCCAGCATGCACAAATATTTACAAATAGTGCGTGAAGAGCGCCAGATACTACTCAGGTCAGCTGATCAAGTGCATAGCTGATTAGGACAACGCATGTTGTTCTTCTCATGCACTGATTGTAAATATTTGTGCATGCTGGACGATTTTAGAACTGGCGCTGTGGGTGGTTTGCAAACTTAAGTTCCATGACAATTATCACTCACCTTGATGAGTATCATGACCTCTTGAAGTTTGTAAGCCTGGTGCTGAGACACCCTGTATAAAACGCATCTTGGATTGCATTGATGAAAATGGAGAAAATGTAGTATAAATTTAATTTATTTTTTACAAGCATATGAAATAAAGAATATTAAATAAGAAATGGAACTAAATTTCTGAGTTTATATTATTATATTTTTATTAATGCTATGGCTTTTATTTAAAAGTTTATTGACATTCATACACGCAGGAGGGTCTTGAAACATCCTATGGTATGAGTTTGCGCAGTAGATAAGGAAAATATATGCTTTCACTCGTCGATACACAGTTTAATATGATTCGATAAACATTAAAATCTTTTTGTCCTTCTACATACATTAACGGTGGGTCTTTAAAGCAGGCCATTACCTTTTGTTTTGCCTAAAATACGCATTTTCCACTAACAGGTTATTGGAAAACGATTAAAAGACAAATTTGGAGGATATTTATTTTGAGAAACAAAATTTATAAGTGTACAAGAGAAAGGTGGTGTAAGAAATTTCTCAGTTTTAGAAAAAGCTGCTAGGGTTGCTTCATGCCATGGTACTTAATATAATCCATATATAGATTAGACTTTTTGAGACACTGGCTTGGAACGTAATTAAAAACGTTTGATTTTTCTTATTGGCTGTGGCTGAAGTGAACAACAATAATATGCCCTTATCTAGTTTAAGAACTAAGCAAGTCTTAGCGTAAGCGTAAGTTTGAACGTAAATGTTGGTGACAAAATATTAGTTATCATTATATTCCTCACGAAAATCTTAATAAAATCCTTGTCGCGGTGGTTTCACGTGTAGACCAATATTTGGCCAATTGTGTTAATCCTACGAAAAGTAATGATATCCAATAAACCTCACATGTGAAGAAAAGGAGCATCTTTCTCATGTCTCGATAGTCTGCTCGGGAAAAGGCACTTTAGGTTATATGGAAGTCGGAGGGGGGTAGTCCCTGGTTCGACTTTGGGCCGAGATGATGCCTCGGTTTTTTTATTAACAAAAGCTTGGATTTTAGTGTCAAAATAGCATTTATCATATCAACACAGCATCTAATTTTTGGCTGAACTAATACAGAACGCTGCTTTATTACTCAGTTTACAATCATTCTACTTTAACTTTGGCTATTCTGTTCAATAAAACGATTTTGTATGAGATAGGTATTTAAATGATATTCTGTAACAACAAATAATTTGTTGGAACTAAGACATCATGTCTAAATGAATAGTTCTCCCATTTCGTTGCTTATATAATACTAATACACAAATAAATTACAACTCTAAGATTTTGAACTCATTATCTCAAAAAAATATGCGTGTTTGCAAATTTTTTTTGTGTGTGTGTTATCGGAAGAAGTTCTTTTATCATACCAATTAACACCAAACGACTTTTAGGGTTGTCACTCTGATTTCTGTTGCGTATTAAATTTATCATTGAAATATAAATAAATTAATGAATTTATATACATAGAAAAATATAATTAAAGTTTATTATTATTATTATTATTGCAAATGACAGGCAGTCGATTATTTAATTGTTAGCCTTGATAATTAAAGTAATATAGTGACTATCACCCAAAAGCTCCCTGCTACTGCAATACAGAGGTATTCTATAAATTTAGTTCACTCTCTCTCTCTCTCTCCTTATCTGCCTATGGTATCCTCAGGACCACCTTAACGCATTCTTAGGCCCTGGTCTCAATAAATTTTGGAGGTCCCCTATACATACTACCTTTTACATATAAAAAGTCTTCTTATCATCCTGTCTTATCATCTACTTATCATCCTGTATAGTGACGAGACTTTTCCTTTCAGCGGCTATCAAAAATTCCTTTGCTGCTTTTCAGTTATTATATATTCTTCCCGTAATTTTTATGGCGTACTCTTTAATTCGCCAGAACGAAACTGAATATTGTAATGGAAAAAAAAGGAGCAGGTTCTCATTCCCAAATTGCACTCAGGACAAATATAATGACGAAACTGGATCTGTGGCGTTAATAGATAAGTTCACGGACAGTTTCCAGTTAGTACACTTTCCCTTTTCTTTTTAAAAACATAAGATTTCATTAGTGAGAGTAAAGACGATTTCATTAAAGAAAAAAAATAACAGCCGCTCAAAATCCTTGTATCGAACTCAGAACTCTATATAATAAGGTAATTCAACTGCCGTGGATATTCCGTAGCTTTCTTTGAGTCGCTACATATAAAATTTGGTATATTACATCCAGGATGATACCAAACTTGGCGTGATCCGGAAGGGAATGGTTTGTATCTAAACTCAAACGAATTGCATATGGCAATATTTAGTTTTAAGAGTTATAGTAAATAATTCATCTAACAATAAAACTTTCGATACAAATTCACAATTTTCACCAGAAATCATTAACAAATGTCATTCTCTAACGGTTTAAGTAATTCTCAAACAACCAAATATAATGCATTCTTAATGGGGAGACCTTTTGAGTTAGGCTTAAAAAATTGAAAATAACTGCCAATTTTTGTCTTTCTTTTCAGAGTTGCAATTTTTATTATAGTTCTGCTTTCAAATTGGTCAATTTTTTATTAAAATCACGCAGCCATTATTGGTGATTCAGGGAAAACATATAAATTGATTCGCAATAGTTTCTGAAATTAAAAAAAAAAAATAAATGACATAATATGACTTGAAAGAGTTGACAAATTAAAAGTGTCGCCATTTGGGAACTAAACTTTTCGGACCAGACTACGGGGGATTTTCTTCAATGAAATGAGACATGGTTTCCAACCTATTCATTGGATCACATTATTTAAGGACATCTTCTATACATACATATACAGAAAGCTCAATATTACAAGAGTACGTTAAAAAAAATCTTCATATCTCCAAGGAGTAAAAACTTACCACATAAAAGTTTAACCAAACTATAATGTCTACGGATATGCAGTAGGTTCAGTAAAATTTTGGATGCATTGTCCTGTTACGATTGAGCCGTTTTGATATTGGAGGACATGGTTTCATAACTATAATATTATCGACACATGTAAATTTGACTTTTTATATAACTCTTAAAATTTTAGAAAATTATACTTAATTAGGCAAGCTTTGATTTCAGTCAACCGGATGTTGATAAATTCTTCTTTGATTCGTAACCCTATTTAAAATTTCGAAAGTTTCTATCTCCTCGTTCCGTTTTCCCAACAGTTCGATTGTTCATGTACAATTAATTATAAGATTTATATCATTAATTATAAAATATACGATGGTGAAAGAATTTTGTTTAGTTGCAAAGAAAGCTCATTTTGTTCTCCTTTTTCCACCAAAACGCTGGAAAAAACCCATAAGGTGGGAATACCTACTCAAAACTCTATTTAAATACGTAGATATTTTTAAGTAATAAATATAATATCTCAGTTAAAAGCAATAATATACGTATAAAAAGCATGGAAATCTGGGTAAATTCATACCCTTGGATGTGATAAATAATACTAGGGGAGTATTCAAGTTCTCATGGTTTAGAAGTGAATAGTTTGTGAGTTTTGCGGCGTAGGAAGAGCAAGGGTCATTATACAATAATGTTTGCCACCCACGTATATTTAGCTCAAGCTAGAGCTTTTTCGTTTTTGGAGAAAAAGAGACGCCGTCCCCCATCCTGGATTCGGTCCAGGGTCCCTCCGTTTAGCCCAGAGTGTCTTAGATCTCTAGGGCCATGTGGCGTCGGCATTTAAAGTTTTTGAGGAATTCGAATCACTCAAGGTGTAGGGAACCAACCACCGAACCACAGTAGGCAGTTAGTTGGTAAGTTTTTTGTTTTCGGCACCATTGGGAGTAGAACAGGGGATAACGGTACGGTCGGTGAGCGCCTTATCACTGAAGGGCCTAAAAGCAGATTGAGTTAAGGAGTATTGAATGTGCTGGTTTTTTTTATCGTAGGTGTTATACAGGGTTCCTAATAAAGTCCAAATGCGGCCAATAACTTTTGAACCAAGACAGATATTGCAAAGAAAGTTAGATATTAGTTAATAAAATGACTATGCACTATCAGACGAGATGAACAGCAGCGCCCCTGGTGGCGAATCGATGAAGTTAAATTTTTTTTTCTCGAAAAATAATAAAGATAGAGAAATATTTTCAATTAGGAAGTTGTAGATTCCAGATAATAAGGAAAAAGAAGAAGGGTTTTCAAAATAGGTGCTAGAAATAATAGTTCTCTCTAAGAAATTGAGAGTTAACTGAGACATTTAATAGCAATACAGACAATTATTTTCAAACAACCAAGTTTTGCACTTGTCCCAAGAATAAAACCTGGTCAGCTATTCTTCCGAATGTCTTCGGTATATTTTGAGATAAAACGTTTTTAATGCCCCAATGTCTTGTTTAGAATTGTCCAAAGCGTGCATTACATACAAAACACTGCGAAAGAATTGTCCCTTTTGTATCTTCTATAAAGTTCACTGCATTTAAAATAATATAACTTAATTATATAAAAGCTAGACGGCCATATATTGTTTTAAAATAGGAGACTAGAAATTTTATTCAAAAGTATTATGGTACGAAAACCAATGAATTTCAATTTATACTAACTTAATAAAAATTGGTATTAATTTTATGATATGCAAATTTAGTCATGCCTATAAATATTTCATTGTGAAAATTATATAAGATTTAAACCAGATATTGTTTGTTTGGATTTTTATGGTGCAAGAGCATCTGGGCTATACTGTGCCATAATCCAGATTTACAATCTTGGGCACGAGGCGTCTACGAGAATATATATTGACTAGAGAGAGAAGTATCTACGAGTTTGAATTTTATAGGATCTTTTAACATTGCAATGAGGATTGTAATTTTATATGGCAGCTTACAGAATTTTGCACTGTGCAGATTTGTGTATTGCTAATACCATATTTGATAGTATGGCAGTAACTCTGTAAAACTATAAAAATATACACAACGATTTTTGAAATTTACACAATGATTCATAATTTTTAAGAGAATTATACAGCAATATTTTGAAACATCATCAGAATTTCACTAACCATAATGGATTGTAAAATAGTTAGAAAGATAGTGCGCGCGATACCCTGTTCGAGAAAATTATTCCCTGTGTGTATGGGCAGATGTTAATGATCCTTCTTTTCCTAGGAACAATGTAGAGCCCGCAAAGATAGTGAATTGAACAAGCATCACCAGCAAGCACACTGCAAATGGTAATGGAAATGTTCCGAAATGAGGAATGTCAGTTGGACAATGGGAAGAGTGTAAGTCAATCGAATAGAGTCGAGAATCTGCTGGTCGAATTCTTCAGTTCAAAGGGTTTGGAGATTCCTAATTGCGCCAGCATTGAATTTTTACTGAGCAGGCCTCCGGCAAAGTCTTTGACGAATTTCCGTAATTAAAGGCCCTAATGAAACCCTGCTTTGCCCAGATAACTGTTTGTGGAGAAAGAGTACGGTAGAGAAAGAGGAGAGAGAGAGAGAGGATAATTGTCTCGCTGGTCGACAAATTCCAGGCCTACCGGAATAACGCTGCCTCTTCATAACAGCTCCGGTTCCATTATTAAGCGATTCAGTTTGTTTCATCTCAGTCTAATTAACCCTATCCCAGAGTCCAGTACTGTGCGAATTAAAATGAAATAAGCGAAAAATTTACCTTCGTTTCAATCATTTTCTCATTCTGCTTTTCGCTCTGCGAAAGATGCCTCAGAAGCGCTGTTTTTCTACAGGGCATCAAACAAAAAGAACGGGCTTTGAATTGGATTTTCTACGTTTTTTAAACGAAAAACGCATCGTTCTTGGAGGCGATCCCGCAGGCCATTCTTTTAGCTCCTTTTTTCCCACTTCCACATCTTAGCCGCAAAATGGCGGAACGGCGTTATATACCTCAGGAAATCTATTTTACTATCGAAATTGGTGTTGAATGGAGAAGGTGAAGATTGCGTGTGTCGTGTGTTTCAAATTCCAAGGGATACACCGTTTAAGAAGAGAAAAGACCATACCCTCAAGCGTCAAGTTAGATTGCAAAAGAAAAATCCAATCACATCTCCACAATCTGAAGAATAAATGATTGGTTTTTTAATTTTCTTAGGTTCAAACAAAAGAAAAGGGAAACGTGTTGGTGTAAGACCTAAAGTTCCGTGATAAAAATGGATGGCTTCATTTCCGGTTGTACTTGGTGTTTGCAACTGGAAAAGAACTGATTAACAGAGGTTGTTCAGTTCACCAAGAAAAGAGAAAGGACGCACCTAGCTAGTGGTATAAAGCATCGTTTACGAGGGGAGTTAGCAACAAGAAAATGTAAGTTTACGAAACGAAAACTGTTGAACACACAAAATATACGATGTTGTAAATTAAAACTGAAAAAGAGAAAGCCTTATTACTCATTTGCAGCTTATTTCCTTCCTTTTATAAAATAGGGATAAACGACAATTCCTATAAAAAGAAATGTGCCATATATGTTCAGGCCCGGGCTGAATTCCTTGGGAGGGCGGTGGACAAATGGTGATGAGGGCGGCTTTAGGCTAAATAATCGTATGCCGTCACGCGCTCGTGTATTTATCTCCATAGGCAAAACCTATATAAAATAATGACATTCTGTTTAACGACGACAGTTTCTGTTTAACGGGTGATTTATGGTCTGGGGTCAATTATACCTGATGGTATTTTCCTATGATCATCTGGTTGTACTATGCAGGTAGCAGAAATAAATAAATTGATTGATAGATTGATCGTGGATAATTTCTGAACCACAGAGTTTTAATAATTTTTATTGCCATTTCGAAACTGGATAATTTTACACCAGATTTATAAATTAGAATAGAATAAACTTATTTACAAGAAACACTCTAAAATTAAAAGAAGCTCAAAACGGTTAATTCATTGATATAATGAACAATAAATATAATGTCGGCATTGTCCACAATCGTAGAATTATAGAACGAACAGTCGCCTCATTTGTGAACTCGATTCACAGGGTTTGCTAATTACGAAATCAGGTTCGATGGTATTTAAAATATCTCTCTCGGTGTGCATCGCAACAAAGGTTTCAAGGTTTCATTGAACATGGATGCCCTCAATTTAGATTTTATGAGTTTAATTTGTAGAAATCTCTTTCACAGCTGACTTATGTTAAAGGAAAAGTGAATAAATACTTGTAAACCGTATAAAGTTCTGTATACGGGAGACTTTGCATGTTATGCACAACAATCAGTTCAAATACATATTTGATGGTTATATTACACTGCGTTTTGTCATTGCATGGTGTAAAAACTATATCATCTGAAATCTCATTCAAATTTTCTTCAGTGTGTTTGTCACACTGGTCATATTCAGTCTCTTTAAAGGCATAAGTCTTGTAATCTTCATCCATGGTTTTCCTAGTTATGCTAGGCCAAACATTTTCAAAGGTAATTATTTCTTCCTTAAATTTCCCCTTATCTAATGAAGTAATCAACTCACAAACCTTTTCCAGGGCATTTGTTGGCAGTTCGTCAGGTTTATTTTGGTTAAATCTTTATGGATCGAACAAAGCTATGTCTAAGTACAGATTTTTTTGTTTCACAAATCTATTTTTCAGTATTTGGATAACTGTATCCATAATTCAGTTGAATACATGGATTCTAAATTCATCTTCAGGCGAAGATTAAAGTTCTTCGTCATCACACACTTCCGATGACATCGTCTTGATTTCCCTTTGTCATTTTCTTCTGAAATCAGTTTCAATAGCTATCTCTTTAAAGAAGTCTCTGTTTAAAGGATGTCCAATCTTTTCTGTAAACTTCAATACGAAGGTCTTGGCTGCTTTAAAAGTTTCATCAAAATCCTGTTTCGAACAGCTTTAAGTCTTGAAACAGCTGACTCAACCAACCTCCATGCCTGAGCGGAGTCCAGGTTTTTGTTTACATATAGTCAGACAATGATGGTGTAATCTTAAAAATTTGAAGAAAAATCATAGCCGTCATTATCGTTACAAAACTGACGAATTTCAGGAGAAGAGCTGCGGCATCGTTTCTTGTTTACTTTTTTCTGTTATAGCGTCCAAATGTGTTTTTAACGTTGTGTCATATTTTACCGAGCAATAATATAATTTCCAGGAAATTAGCGTGATTTACTGATTTTTTAAGTAGTTATATAAGGGATAGAAAACAATTAGTTTGTGTCAAGTGAATAATATCAGAGCTACTGACAAATAATTATGGAATACCCCAGGAATCTAGCATGGGACCACTGCTATATTCGTTATATGTTAACGACATATTCAATGTATCAGATATCGGACACATTACTTTGTTCGCAGATGACACAAGCGTGATTTTAACTGATAGTGACTAAATGAAACTGATGGAAGTGAGTATAAGAGAAATTTAAAAATACGAAAAATGGTTTAATGTTAATCAGATGAAGCTAAACGTAGAAAAAACCAAAGTAATGCCATTTTCAAGTAAGAATAAAATGTACATAAAGATATAAAGAATATTTGAATTACAGATAATAATAAAAAAATTGAAATTGTTGATAAAATTGAATTCTTAGGAATTCAATTAACTAATAAATCGAACTGGAATGACCATATAGATAAAACAGCAAACAAAATAAGTAAAAGCTTAGGAATTCTAAGAAGAATTAATACAACGATAAGGTAAAAAAACAGCATAGAACTGTATTATTCATTGATCTACAGTCATCTGACATATTATAATTGCGTATGGGGGAACTTAGGCTCGGTAAATAAAACTGTGTTGAAAAATATTTAGAAAAAAACGTTGAAATTAATTAAGTGATAAAAGACTAAACTGGAAAAATTTATTTTCCAAGTACTATATATTACCAATAGAACATTTACATGAATACAGTGTCTTTGTAAAAATGCACGAAATAATAAGGGAAGGCAAGCACACTGAACTTATACGAATAAAATTAAATGAAAAAGATAGAAATACACGTCGTAAATATAATGATCTGTTACTCCCAAAAATAAGGACCGAAGACCAAATTTTGGAATGGACTACCAGAGGAATTCAAAAAATTGGAAAGTAAATAAACATTTAAAAAAGTCTAAGAAAATATTTGATACAGGGTAATGGAAACTAAAAAAAAAAAAAAACATGAAAAAAATGAAAAGATGAGTGATTCACAATTCGTTGTGTGTCACCTTTGGAATAAGATTGTAATCTCAAGGTCCCAGGTATGTTATATCGTTGCTGATATTTTCGTGAGACCTTTCATTGTAGAGTCTAATATGATGTACTTTTAGTATATATTGTCGGTATTATCGCTGTAGTTAAACAGTATATTGCTATTATGATTTTACAAATGAAGAATAAATAAAGCAGGGATTTGATTTGATAATCAAAAGTGTATGCTTGTTCAGTAAATATTCGGGAAAAAAACTTGTTTTCCTATGACATTCAAAACATCAACAAAATTTTGTGCAATGTACCTTCTTTCCAAAACCTCTTGCCTTCTCTTAAGTATTTGGTTATTAAAAAGCAGATCGTAAGTATATGTCTTCTGCTTTCCTGCCATGTAAAAAATAATCGATTCTATGTGAGGTTTGAAGGTTTCATGCTACTCTATCCTTTGGTCAAAGTTTATATCCAAAAACAAAAACAAACCTTTGAGGAAAAAGAAATGTGCTGTTTATAAAATATGAAGTCTTACCTCTTTAAAGTGACCGAAGAGTCAAATCACAATTTTCTTTCTTTTCTTTTCCTTTCCTTTATGGTGTCCACAAATAAGGAAAACAAAAAATTGTAACATCAAAGAGTTCCACTTTATCCCTTGTGCACAAGCTTTAATATAAGAAAGTCACTAACGATATCCGAAAATATCCACTTTTAGAACTTGAACTTCTGCATCACTAAAGGGCATTTTGACTCCCACGAAATCCGTTTTCTTTACGTTTTCAAACTACTGTTAAGTAATTTACGGGAAATAAGCCGCTACGAAAAGAGTTGAAATAACAAACCAAAGAGCATTTTAAACCTCTCCCACTTCAACAAAACTCAGATTCTGACAAACCAACTGAACCAATCGCTCGCTGACTGAATGACAGAAACACTGAATGAATGACTGTTTTTCCAATGACCTTTTATAATTTCGAAACCTAAGAAAGTCTTGGAAATTCTGAACATGAAATGTCGGGAATATTCTTTAACATCGTCTTTTCTCGTCAACAAGGGTGGGACAAAAATATCAACGAATGATGCTACAAAAGTAGACTCAATGTCGCCTCTATTCGGAGACGATATCACAGACGATTCGTCGTGCATGTGGGTGGAGTTCGAAACCAAGATATCTAACATTAATACGGCCTCAAAGTTAATAGATATTTAAAATATTAAACTTTGAGCATTTCATTTTTCTTTCCAACAGTGCAGTAATTTTTGTTTTCAAAAATTAGAACACACGCTAGAGAAAAAACGATGTAATTTTATCACAAGAAGCCTTAAATTTTAATTTTTTTTGTACATTCTAATTAAATAATCTCACAATTTCTTTCCTTGGCTTAAGGTGTCAAGGGCACTTCAGGCAGAGGGTTCAGGGGGACAGGTCCACATATCCCCCCGGGCCAGCACGGCCCTGTATACAACACGGCCAATCGTGTGCATCACCATAGCAATCATGACAACCTTTAACGCGAAAGAAAATTTGCATTAAATATTTAATGAGTCTAGAAAACATAATTAAGCACTATTCCCCATAATCTTAATTAGAGATACCCTGAATAAATTTATGCAGTGTAATTACAAAACTAAAAGGAGGAAATGTTTGGTACAAATGCTTGCTCATATTTTTACGAGGGGGAAACTTTTTTTTGTTTAATTTTGGGGTGGTGATATCAATTAAACTTTGAAGAAAGAACGAGATATATCATCTCTCTGACAAATAGATATGATTTAATGATAACTATTTGAATAAATAATAAGAAAAAATAGTTTTTAATTAAAATGGAAAAGACCGATATAATAAATAATATATCATAACTGCAATAATAAAAAGCGTACAGATAACAAAATATTTCGGCAATAATAAAGAGGAACTAAGCGTGCAAAATATACCTGAGTAAGTATATGATTTATTACAGGTAATGACTTGAAAAATTAGTAAGTATTATAAATATAAAATTATATTAATATAAATATATAAAATTATATATTAATATAAATATATAAAATTATATTAATATAAAATATATAAAAATTATATTAATATAAATATGTAAAATTATATTAATATATACAATTATATAAAATATAATAATATAATATATAAAATTATATAAAAAATAATAATATAATATATAAAAATTATATAAAATATAATAATAATATATAAAAATTATATAAAATATAATAATATAATATATAAAATTATATAAAATTATACTAATGACTTGAAAAATTACAAGGATTTGAGATTGAATTTGAAAATTCATGCCAAATTCTTCCGACTTAAAACCACATTTATTACGGGGTTAAATATTTTGAATAATTAGAATACAACGCTAAAAGAAATAAAATAATTTGAATACAAAGATAAAATAATTCGAATACAAAGATAAAATAATTCGAATACAAAGATAAAATAATTCGAATACAAAAATAAAATAATTTGAATACAAAGCTAAAAGAATTTAGTCCGCCATTTTAGCGAAGCCTTCGACGTTACCTGTGTACAGGTTGACGGTAAATCGAAAACGTTATCGTCGTCAGGGCATTCGTAAAATCCAATACGGATCATACGCGGAAGCAAAAAAAAAGTAAACAAACTTCAATGTCAGTAGTGAAGCACACTTCAGGCTGAAGTAAACGGAAGTAAACAAACAATCGAAGTAAAAAGAAAATTATTAATTGAAGTAGAATACTTGCGTTTATAATAAAAATCCAAGAAGATGATTGAATGAGTGTTTTTTAGCTTGATTGTCGGTTTGCAATAAACATTGGCAAAGAGGAAAATGTCACAGACACTTACAAAGATAATTGCAACCCAAATTTCAAAGCATTTCGACACATCTGGAATTAATATCTGTTTCATCGATAGGGGTAGTGGTGTAAAAACGAAGTTCATTAAAGCGAAACTGGCATGGAAAAAAACTACCGTTATCTTGAACTGACATAGTTTAAGCTATTACAGGGCTGCTCAAATCGATTCGTTTCTGCTGTATATTCAGACGGAATAATTCCTTTTTAATCTATCGCCCGATAGAAGTTAATTAACTTAGTAGATCTTAGTAATTAGTAATCGATGATCGAGTATATCAGCTTCGACTTAACGCTGTTAGCACTATCCCCTTTATGGTCCTACCCGTAAAGAAGATAGATTACCGAGCAAAACTTATTTAAAGGAGATATAATTTATATTTGCGTGCTTCATAAATCCATTAATTTGTGTTTCAGTTAAGGAGTCGAAGTACCATTGAAATTTCGAACAATCGATTTTTTTAAACACTTTGAAAAATCACGCCGGATTCTTATGAATATTTTAAGACCAACAGTATTTAAATCCATCCGTTATTTTGCGAGAAATTACATGAAATGTGGCCCTTTAAAATATTCATTTTAGCGTCAATGTATATTTCAACTTCAGTTTCCTCAAAATGAAGATTTTGCTGTTTGCGCGCACCATTGCTGGAGCACCACTTGTTGTGTAAATAAGGAATTTGGCATAGATATTAAACTTTGCGTACGCATGACGTAAACCCTAACATTTTGAGATCATATTGTGCATATTTTCTAAATTTATTTTTGATAAATAATATTTTGGCAGAAATTATATTTTGTCAGTAAATGTTATTTTTTGAGTTTATTATCCTAGGAGCGCTATTCTCTTGATGTTTTATTTTTTTATTCATTTTATTGGACTGTTGATCTCTTAAACTTTCACTTGGTGTATACATGTTGTAATTTTATTTTTAAACCTGACTTATATTTTAAATTTCGAAAATGGAAAATCTTAAATCATATATTTATTAAAATTTGTATATAAAGACAAATACATCTTTATTACATGGTTAAAATTTCTAAGGTTTCTGTGGTTAAAATTTTTAAGGTTTCTATTGGATATCTTTAATGTTATAAATTTTTAAAAATGGTGCAGTTTTGTGTTGACCAAATACATTCAAAGGTCCTGTGCCCCCTTAATTTTATGAGTTGCAAAATTGTAGTTTTTAAGCAATTTTTTACACACACTGTCCTTTATTTACTAATTATATGAAAAGTTTTTGCGACAGAATTTATTACAGACGTCCTGATGGTAATGTTGATTTTTTTCGTGTGGGAATCCTCAGAAGAAATTACGGATTGCAAAAATAGTTGCACATATTCAATACAATATTTTTAGATCTAAGACTAAAATATTCCGAAACGACTAAAGTACCATATAAAGGGTCATAAATAGTAGCTTTTGCCGAAACTCATTGTTTTTATAGCACCATAAAACCCTACTTAGCCTATAATTAAAGAAAAACCCAATTGAAAAATAAAGCAAATTCCAGTCCCAACAAAATAAAATCCTCCGACGCCGACCTTCAGTCAGAATTCCTGGACAAAAGTGCAATAACAAATACATTTAATGACTTTTCTTGCGGGTGACACAACAGCAATGGCCAAACGTTTCAGCCCCAGTAACACATAGCTCGCAGCTACAAACTACATTTCTCTCTCTCTCTCAAATTCGTTTTATTCCATTTTCTTTTATCTTCCACCCATCTGTAGAAACAAAAATAAAGGAGTATAATAAAGCTTTTATGGTCAATAAATTTCCGTTTGGATAACCAAACCCCTTATGATATTAAGGCTAAAATTAACGTTTTCTTGCAGGATCCATAACTTAATAAACCATAATTTTTATAAATATACATGTTTTTTTTCCTAGGAAACTAAAAACTACTGAGAACAGTCAGAGTTTTAAAAAGAGAGGTCAAACTAATTATGAAATCTCTATTCCACGTCTCCGTTTTCTGAGCTCTAAGTATATTCAGAGAAAGGTGTGAAATATATGTTGTATTTTAAAGAATAAATACATTATGCAAACATCAGAATGTATTTTCTAAATATATATATATATACAGAGGAGATTTTCTGCCCTTGACAGTAAAGAAAAATTCCCACATGATTTATAGCAATAGTTGTGTAAAGGTGCTTTCTCCGATGTTAAATAAGCGTTTAGAAAAGTTAATGACACATACACATATATTAACAAATTTAATACTATGCAATATATCCCTGAAGTTACTGAAAAGCTGCTCCACTTTCCAAAATAAATTTGTGTATATCGGTTACAGCGGTTTTAATATCAAAACTATTTCATATAGTTTATTGCAAGGGAGCAGGTTGAAGTTCCTTTTACAATATCGTCAGCACAGCTACTGCAATATCAGATTTGAAAAGTAAAATATTCCTATACTGTTTGCCTTACGCTGTAAAACCACTGAAACCAAGGCGTAAAACACCATCTTGATCTAAATATCGATAAAACTATGTTTCTTGCATATTTAAATGCTAATAAATTATAATTATATAGTTTAATTTCATCATAGTGCCGTCTTAAAAGTGTTATATATCTATAAAAGTCCTTCAAAAGAATTTCCTAATAATATACAATCCTTTACGTATGTCTGACATCTATCAATTATAGTGATTTCTATCTGGAAACAGGAATGCACTAGAAAACAAATATGAATGTTTACTGAAAAAAATTGAAGCTGGTCATTTCGGTTAAGTGAAGTTCGCTTAATCGTTTTTCTACTGTAACGTATTATACCTAAATATCTATAACATGCGATTCGTTTACGTGTTGTACATTTTGTACAACAGGTGGTACATTCTTGTGAGTTTGGGAATCGTTGACAATTTATGATCTGTGAAAGGATGCATGAAACAAAAATGTTTAAAAACCATTGTCTTAGATATTCCATCCTTACTAATGCTATTTTTGTATCCTTACTCCTTACTTATTAACGATTTTCTTAAGCCTATTATATTTGTAACTTTACTTTCATATTTCAGTTACTTCCGCCAGGATTTCTTTCGGTTTGCCTAAATGATTATTATAATGATTTTGTATTTCCGCATATCACATTAGATCATCGTGTGATTTTTATGGAAGTATTAAAATGCAGACTAAAGAAAATAATAACTCCAATCGCATTTGTGATTGAAGATTTGATAACTGTGGATGAAAATCTTGCAACAAGCTATTGCTTTCCATTATCCTCCATTTCTAATCTAATCATTGTATCAGTAAGCTATCATCATCGTCCTCGTATGTAATTCATATATAAACTTACTATATATAAATTTCAACACGTATTTTAAGTTGAATAAATTATTATTATTATTATTTTAATAAGAGAAATATTCTAAGTAACCTGATCAAATAACGATGGAGATACAAAATCATACTAAAATTTAGAAGAAAAATGTTTGACATATATTTCCCAAAAAAACAATAAAATATACTAGATTAAATAAGAGTTAGTAAAGTGAAGAAACTTGAGCGAAATTTTTGAAAAAAGAGTAAGATTTTATTTGAAGTTTAAAATAATATTTCAAATTGTGGAAACAGAAAGTGCGCTAATTATATATATATATTAGCCTGAATATACTCCGTTCTGAATTCCCAGTATTTCAAGAAGGAAGATGATGCGAATAACTGGTAATTTCACTCGAAATTGGATTGAGAAAATTTTTTAATTTTCCAAAAATGCGGACGCTATACTAAATTTTATATGAGTATGTGGAATCCAAAATGTGGCAGCGAACTCGGAAGGCTGATTTAAATGCATGTCAGAACATAAAGTCCCACGTCATGTCTTTTTCTTGACAAAATCAAATAAAGCTATTTCCTCTTTGACTCGACCTGACTCAACGTCGAGTCACAGGAAAATCAATGAACACATTAACGAAACAAAAATTTCTTCGACTTAAATTGCGAATTCATTGATTCAATTTCTGGAATAACGAGATTTGGAAAAATTTTAATACGAATGGTATTTGGGGACAATCAATCTTCCTTTGTTGAATTTCGGAACCGTCCTTCAATGAGTGGAAACTTGCCGTTTTTCCCGCTCTTTGCCAAAACGAAAATTCACTTCTTTCTGGTCGACATTTGGTGCAAAAATATTGCTATCGTCTCACACATATAGAATTGCAATGAACCTCTTTGCGGAAACTCGAAGGAAGCTAGGACATTTATATTGTAAATTTCTTTTACTTATATTCGAAAAGCTGAAATTAAATTCCGCGAGTGCCTCCGTTCGCAATATCCGTTGTAGCGTTTGCTGTAAACTGCGGAATGCAATATTTGAAGTAGCCAAAGTTCCGCCTCCAGCTATTCGATATTTAAGTGCATAGGAACGTGCTTGTTTGAACAGTTCGTTGTGTTCGCAAAATATATAGAAATTCTGAACAGAAAATTAAAAGTTGTGAAAGAACTATAATAATAATTATTTCTATTATGCATGCGTCGAAACCTATATATATATATTGATTTAAATAAAGGGCGGAAACAAGGTAATTTTTCATCATTTTATAGTAAAATCCAAATACATATTCCAGAATTAAATTTAATAAGCATAATACTGAATAGGCAAAACTTACGGGAAAAAATAATTAAAAATTATCTACAATCTAAGCGCGTAAAATTGAAGCTATTGTGGTCAGAAATATCAAACGCAATGCCAGTCAATATTTTGTATTATTAAAATATTAACCTACAAATGTGAAAACGGCGCAGTATAGCCCAGATGCTCTTGCGCCATAAAAAAATCCAAACAAACAAACAAATGTAAAGAAATGTATTTGTATTATCCAGCATTACTATTTTATGCATGATAATTCTATAATTACACATCCTTCTCAATCTCCCGTTTATATATATATATATATATATCATGATCATCAACAACCATTTTAAATCCATTGAAACATGCGGTCTCTCTGTCATCACACATAAACATAGTACGGTAAAAGAAATACAGAGAAAGCGGCCTTAAGCTCACCACGCTGGTCAGATGAATTGACAAGCTGGACCCACAGTTTAACGAAGATCCCGAACTTCGGTCACCACAGTCGAATTCCTGCGCTAAGGCAGAACTCGTTTTGTCCCCCCCAAACAGTGACCACCAACGGAACTGCTACAAATCGGCGTTCGGCCAAGTGCCGGTATTCTAGCAGTGCACGGCTGTGGGACATATACATATACATACGATTATTCAACCATTTATATATATATATATATATCATCATCATCATCATATTCAACCATTATCTATCCACTGCTGGATGAAGGTCTCTCCAAATGCTTTCCACACAAGTCTATCCTGGGCCATTCGTTTCCACGTCACCCCAACCTCTTTTCTTATTTCATCCACCCATCTAGTTTGAGGACGTTTTCTAGGTCTTCGGTGGTCTCTTGGAATCCAGTTCAGAATTTCTGTTGTCCATCGTTGATCAGTTCTTCTTGCAATATGCCCAGCCCATCGCCATTTCAGCCCTTTTACTTTAACAATGATGTCCTCTACTCTAGTTTGCTCTCTCACCCAAGTGTTCCTTTTTCGATCTCTCCTAGTTATTCCAAGCATGCACCTCTCCATGCTCCTATATATATATATATGGCCTGCAAAAGGGTTGCTGGTATCTAACTGGAAGGAGACCCACACGCTGAACGTATGTGACGATGTGTGGAACCGGCCAGGCCAGTAACCTAGTGTCCTACCCCGCCTTCAAGTGGTGCAGGCTGAGCTTTCTATTTATGTGGCAAATTAATATTTGCTACACGGATAGAAAGGCGGAAGGGGAGGGCTAATTCACCAACCCGTCTAGCCAGCGTGGTGAAATTATGGCTAATTCCTCCATTATGTTGACACACCAGAAACCATGGCCCCTAGTCTCCAGGTGCTGGAGTGCTCCTGATCAAGGCAGCGGTCAGTGTGGCATGAAAGCAGGGGGTGCTAAGAATCACTGGAATGGCCCAGGCTGCCGTTTGTTATTGACCTTGGCAACGTATAATGGACGATCCCTTGCTTCTGAAGCAAAACTTCAGGAATTGGAAGAAGAACTTGACAAGATCAAGTTACCTGCTATTTATAAAATCTTCACAAAAGTTCTAACACATCGCCTGCAGAAAAAATTAGATGCAGCTCAACCAAGAGAACAAGCTGGATTTCGAAGTGGATTCAGTACAGTGGACCATATTCAAGTATTAAGAGAATTAATTGAAAGAACACATGAATATGAACTTCCATTGTGTGTTGCATTTATTGACTATGAGAAGGCCTTTGACTCTATAAAAACATCAGCAGTCATCAACTCTTTAAGATCAACAGACATTGAGGATGTGTACATTGACATGGTGAAACGTGTGTATAAAAATGCAAGTGCAAAATTTCGGTTACATAAAGATACCAAAACTATCAAACTTGGCAAAGGGGTGAGGCAGGGAGATACCATTTCTCCAAAACTTTTTACTTCTGCTTTACAGATGATTTTTCAGCTGATAAATTGGAATAACAAGGGAATAAAAATAAATGGTGAATATTTAAATCATCTGCGGTTTGCTGATGACATTGTTATTTTTTCAACGAACCCATTAGAACTCCAAGACATGGTACAGGAGCTCTCAACTAGAAGTAAAGAAGTTGGACTCAAGATGAACCTACAAAAAACTAAGATCATGTTCAATAATTTCGTAGAGGAAACAAAAGTACAAGTTGACAACATTGAGGGCCCTGCGGTGGCGCAGTGTGGTAACGCGTTCGCCTAGTACGCCGTTAATCCGGGTTCGACTCCCAACAGTGTACAAAGAACGCTTACTCAGAGATCTCATAAAAAGATCGCACTGCTCACTGTAGTCCGGGGTTTGGTTCCCTAGGCCATAAGAGGTTCGGATTCCTCGGAAAACAGTAGGTCCCGGCGCAGCATGACCATTGTAGTCTTTGAGCCGTAAAACCACAAAACAAACAAACAAACAACATTGAGCTAGAAATTGCTGATTCATATATTTACCTTGGCCAGCTGATTTCAATGGATGGCAACATTATGAAAGAACTCAACAGACGTATTAAACTTGGCTGGAGTGCATTTGGAAGAAACAGTTTTATCCTGAAGGGGAAATTGCCTTTGTGTCTAAAAAGAAAGGTCTTCAACCAGTGTGTATTGCCAGTCCTCTCTTATGGATCAGAGACATGGAGTCTAACAGTTGGAGCAATACGAAAGTTACAGACAACGCAAAGGAGCATGGAGAGGTGCATGCTTGGAATAACTAGGAGAGATCGAAAAAGAAACACTTGGGTGAGAGAGCAAACTAGAGTAGAGGACATCATTGTTAAAGTAAAAGGGCTGAAATGGCGATGGGCTGGGCATATTGCAAGAAGAACTGATCAACGATGGACAACAGAAATTCTGAACTGGATTCCAAGAGACCACCGAAGACCTAGAAAACGTCCTCAAACTAGATGGGTGGATGAAATAAGAAAACAGGTTGGGGTGACGTGGAAGCGAATTGCTCAGGATAGACTTGTGTGGAAAGCATTTGGAGAGACCTTCATCCAGCAGTGGATAGATAATGGTTGAATATGATGATGATGATATATATATATATATATATATATATATATATATTAATTATTTATCCACCGCTAAATGGTGCGGCTCGAAGTGTACGCTCTAGCCCATGTTGTGCTTGGCCCTGCTTATTTCATTTCCCTATCTATTTTCAGGACTGTTTCTAGGTATTGGGTAGTGTTTTAGAAACGACTCGAGAATTTCGATAATCTGTCATTGATCGCTTCTCACGATATGCCCAGTCCATTGCCATTTCAGATAATTTAACAATTATATCTTCTACCTTTGCTTAGTCTATCGTCCAAATATTTTTTACGATCTATCCTAGCTATTTCAAGCACATGTAACCCTTCTATTATTGTTTGAGTTGTTTATAATTTCTGTGTTGTTGGTTTCTTGGACTTCATAAGAAAGGACTAGTTAACACATTAGTTTAAAACCTTTTTTTTAACATACAGTAATTTGTCTTTCGGGATAAATATTTGATATATATTTACTGTTATATAAACATATATTTACTAAAAAAGTTATTTGCCAGTTTCAAATTCAAAGCAGGTGGAATAACTCACTGGTTGAGGAACTGATCAACAAAGGTAGCGCTCTTTCAGGATATTAAGAAATCGATAGGATTAAACCTTCCGTAGAATCATATTCAAAAATAGACTGGAATGATATACAAGGAAGAAGCTTATAATAAATAACTATCAAGGACGATTAAGGGAAGATAGGTATAAAATAAATAACTGGTGAAAATGATGTGTTGATAAGTTGGAACCGGTTCATCTGAACCAGTTGATAACATAATTTTATACATGTTGAATATAGCAATTGGGTTCTCAAAAAACCTGCTATAAAATATTTCGCAATTCAGTGAACCGGTTGAAAAACCATGGCACTTTAATGCTTTGGCTGTAAAACTTTCGGCAATTTTGTGAATCTGTTGTTAAAATTTTGGTAACTTACTACTGAAATAGCAATATACCTCTTCTTCGGTCCTTCGCCATAACTCAACTATGTCACGTATCAAATAAGGAAGTCAGCAGCCATGGTGCATTAAAAATTAATTTAATTATGATTTTACTAAATTTTCTTCTTATCTAAGGGACACGAAAGTAAACCTACAGCTTCAAACTCTTCTACACAATACGATTCAGTTGAAAGAGGTCCTTTTTCAACTCATTCCTCTTTATGAACATTTAGGTACGATACAAGTTGGAAAAACATTTGTGCTACTTTTTAAAAAATAATAATGCATTTCTCAGCCTTGCTAGCGACAATAAAAATTTTATGAGCCCATTACATGTCCAAATGATATATCCTTTCCGTCACAGACGTCGCCTAAATAATAGAAAACTTAAAATATGATAAGGAATGGAAAAGGAATACACTCTTTTGCAAAAAGAAGCACCATGAAGAAATTATCTGTTTTTATTAAAATTAAATATGCATTCAGCACATACGCAGGTAAGGAAATGATAAAAATATTCAGGGCCGTAGGACCCATCAGTGGCTAGGAATTGCACATTGAATATTCAAACCAATAGTTGGTGACCACCCCCCGTATGGCAGCGATACGTGATTCTATACGTCTAGGTAAGGAGTAATAAAGGTTCCTAATGTCCTCTTGCGACACATTTTTTAAGGCATTTCCCACTTATTGCTCCAGATCTGCGACATTTTGCGTTGTACGAATCTGGCGGCCTACTATGACCCATACATGTTCGATTAGTAAAAGGTCTGGTAAGCTTGCTTCCGAAGAAGAGTATCAACGACACTAAAGCAGCTCAGAGATATGCGAGCCGTATGGAGTCTGAAATTATCTTGTTGAAAAATGGTCCCAGGCTATCATGTCATGAAGAGTAACTTAAACGGCCGCAGGATGTCATCAACATATCGTTGAGCTGTTGAAGTTGTAGGGTTATCCTGCTGTCGTATGAGATAACACCCCACACCATCACACTAGGGGTAATGAGTGTGTGCCTCTGTGAAACAAAAGGTGATTGAGACCTCTGGCCCTGGCACCTCCAACACACGGATCTGATGATCACCAGCTCCAAGGCTGAAGCGGGATTCATGTCTGAATAGTATGCTTTGCTAATCTAGCCGCCATAATGATCGGCTACGACACCACTCCAGACGACTCTGTCGATGGTGTGGGGTTAAAGGCAGACGTCTTAAAGGCCGCTATGGGCATAACTTCACCTCATTTAAGCGTCATGGGGTGGTGGAAGGTGCCACGAGTGGTATGGAAGAGACCGTAGCACGTTGGGTGGCGGACAATGATGCCGTTGGGTTAGCTCGAACCTGTCGCACAACCAACCGACCTTGCCTCGCATACATGATTCTTGGCCTTTCAGAGCCTTCATTCTGCCGACGTGTGCCTCGCAGAAACCATTGCTGCCAACACCTTTGCACAGCAGTGTGCGTACTGTGCATGTGGCGGTAGGACCAGCCAGCTTCACGCATCCCGACTATGCGACCATGTTCGAAGTCGTTCAATTGGCTATAAGGTCTTTGACAACGTCGTAATGGCATTACTGATTTCGTCTCCAGGGAACTGCAACGCCGACAACGAAAAAAAATAAACCGTTCGCAATTTTTACCTCTTTTATACGATGCCAGTTGCGCAGTAGAAATGCGCGCTATGATTGAAGTTAACACTCATTGGCTTTGAAAATTTAATCATTTACTTGATCTAAAGGAATTTGCATGCGAAATTTTGAGATGATCGGATAATTTTTTAGGGTGCTTCGTTTCCGTTGTTTGGTTTTACGGCTCAAAGACTACAGTGGTCATGCTGCGCCGGGACCTACTGTTTTCCGAGGAATCCGAACCTCTTAAGGCCTAGGGAACCAAACCCCGGACTACAGTGAGCAGTGCGATCTTTATGAGATCTCTGAGTAAGCGTTCTTTTTGCACTGCTGGGAGTCGAACCCGGATTAGCCGCGCAATAGGAGAACGCGTTACCACACTGCGCCACCGCAGGGCCGTTTCCGTTGCAAAAGAGTGTATATCAAAAAGGAGGAAGGATACAGTCGGTAAAACATAAATCATAAAATGCAATAGGATGCGCCAAAATAGTTCCTAAAGAAGGCTAAAATATAAAAAATGTCTAAAAGGGCGATTAAACGAGGTCTTGCAAACCTGTCGGTGCTACCATTCGTGCGGCACTAAAACTTAGGATCTTACGAAGTGACGAAAGTCGACTTCTTTCAATAGTTCTAAGGCAGTTTTTCCATTATTGCAAGCTCTGATGGCTTTGTATAACATATAATTTCATTTGTCAGTGCAAAAATAAAACTTTTCTTTAAAATCCAGCTTCTTATTTTCGGGATTGAACGCATGACCATATTTAGTGACAAGACTCAACTTTCGGTGATAATCGATAATGTCTTAACTGTCTTTCAGTTATTAAACTTTCAGTTTCTTTTCCATGACACATGGTTTAATTCACCGAGAAAAATTAAATTTAAAAAGAAAAAAAAAAGAACAACATCGCTCGCAGTCCCGGTATCGAATTCAGTAAGTTAGGTCAAAACTCTCCTTAAAGGAAATAATTGGTAATTCTTCATATGTTTTGCAGATACTACACTTTCTCTTGTCTTTTTGTATAAGATGATTTAATTAAGCAGGGCGAAACCGAATTATTTAACGAAAAAAAAAAACAATATATCCCCATTGCCTGGATTGAACTTAGTTCCACATTTAGCCACAAAACTCCACTTTCCCTGCTAATTAACCATTCCTTATCTTTTTTTTTTTGATATTACTCTACTTCTTTCTTTCTATGGCCAACATTTTCATTTGTCACAGAATTTAAAGGTGAGTATTGGCTTCACTCTTTTGGAAAGCTTAATGATTGAAGGGGCGATTACATTAGGTTTGGAACCCTGGCGGAAATAACCCTAGAAACGGCACTGGGTAGTACTGATAATAAATAACACCAGGAGGTGAAGGAATAGCCCCTGTCCCCTATTTCCCAGTGTCTACGCCACTTTTTATCAGCCATTAGTGTTGATTGTATTTCTTTGTCCCTAAAGCTTAATTTCATTTTTTTCTAATTAAAACGAACAAGCCACTTCCTGAAAAACAAGTTGAAAATTTTGCGTTATGTCGACGAAACTTTAACGTGATAGAAATAAAATATCATAATCAAGGAATGAAAATTCCTATTAGCTATTGAGAGAAATAACGCATTCTCTTCCCAATAACGTGTTCCAAATAACTTATTTGCGGTAGTTGGCATTTGAAGTTAATATTAAGCTCTTATCAAATATAATTACAGTATAACTACGACTGTCTCAAAGAAAGGGGACAGCTCGATTTCAGATGGATCGGAAATTCAATTTGCAGCACAAAGGTACAAAGAAGTCGCATTTATCCTAAAACGTGTTTAATTACATGTTATTAAACTACTATAATGATATTTGTTTGTTTGGATTTTTATGGCGCAAGAGCATCTGGGCTATATTGCGCCAACTACTATAATAAAAATGAAAAGCCACAAAGTAGACATAAATGTTACTGAAGATCCTTTTTTTCAAAAAATTAATTTGCATTGATAGTAGGTCTAACTGTGTCTGTTCTAGCACGTACTGCAACAGCAGTATGCATAATTCATATGCATTAAGATTATCGTCCTGTTTACTGGACGGATAAAATTCTGATAAAATTTAGATAATTTCTGATAGTTTCGGATAAGATTTAGATAATTTCGGATAGATAGAGAATATACGGACAGACATTAGTGGAGTGACTTTTTATGTCCAATCCAGTTCACATAAATATCTGCTTACTGAATTAACATTTTTTCCAAGATTAACACTTTCATAAAACCATTTCAGTCACAGAAAATATTTTATTTAAAAAGTGAAGCGTTTGAATTTAAAATTATCTGTACCACACTTTTAGCTATTTACGAAAACCTGATGCTTATTAAACATAGTTATAGATATTTGGGATAGTGTTTCTTCTTGGTAACTATTTTTGTGAAACACGTTTATAGAGTTGATATTAATGCAGATTTCTCCTATGTTTCTTGCAGAAACTTTCTGCAATGTGGTACTAATTGAGATCGTTCTTATGTATCTTGTGTATAAGACGGGAACTCCATCATTTTTCGAGTTTTTACACATTACTTAGTAAGACTGCATATAGAATATTTGTAATTATTGGAGATTTAATAAGTACAGTTAACTTTCGTAATAACTTCGTTCGAATTAAGGAGGTTTTCAGCCGAGTTTTGTGGTAGTGGCAATTACTCCATAGTGTTAATTAATGTATTTCTGATCAACAAAACACCGTCTTTTACCAAGGTTTAGTCTTGTTTTTTTCTCGCTAAGATGTCTTAGTAAGGGAATTAAGAAGTTTGAATCAATTTTATGATTAGTACAACCAAAACTACCTAATTCAGATGAAAATACACTGGATTATGAAATAGAGGACGCACTGCATCCCCTCCTCCAATTTTTAAAGGAGCCAATGATGTTCTAAATGCCCTCAGCGGATACACCATCTCATGACACAGAAAATAATTCATCTCAACTTCTTGAGAAAATATAGGAAAATGTTTTTTAAACGTGACAGAAATCAAGACGATCGACCGGTTTGGATTTTTTTCTAAAGACAAAAAAACAAGCAAGTAAAAGAAAATCGCCTAAGGTCGATATTTAAATTTAGCGAGTTTCAATTAACACTAATTCGCAACTCTCTAATCCGCAACTCGATAATCCTCCACTCTCTAATCCGCAACTCTCTAATTCTCAAGTAACTCGGTAGATTTTCCACGTTAACAATAACCATCATTATTGCATTTACAGAAGACCTTTGCCTTGTCCTTTTCATTGCGTATAGACAGGCAGACAGAAAAACCAAAAGCAATAGCGGGTTTAATATCTATTGAAACCTGTTAATAATCTGTAAGTCATCACTTCATTATTATAATGCACGACATTATTATTGTGCAGTATGTAACTTTATTAAGTTTTAAGGTGTAATTCAAATAATAATAACGATTTCGAAACACGCATAGGCATTTATGAAATATATTGGCATCTCTAAATATACAATTGTGAATGAAAATCAAGTAAAACATCAATAACATTGATTATAGGGGCCCCAAAACTGCGAAATAAATTAAGTCACTTGATGAAAACAATAAAATGTTTGGAGAATTCGAGAGGACTTTAGAAAGGAAATTGATTGGAGAATTAGAAAAGCGATGGGTGTGGAATGGCGGTCAGATGCTTCATTTCTCGCGGGTTTTTTCACTTGTTTGATGATTGGTTTCTGAGCGAGTTTTGCTCTGCATTTAATCGGTACCCACACATATACAAATGTCAGTTACATATATTTGTGCTTTGTTTGTCGAGTCGTAGTATAACATATATAAATAAATAAATGAATAGAAAATTTTAGTCCGTATTTAATATAAAATTACCATTAACGAACTTTTTGATTGAAGACCTTTTTACTTGGTTCCTTGCGATTCGTTATTGGGTGAATTATCGTTTTACATTATACCGGGCATATTAACTAGACTTATTTGCTTTCTTAGACTCTTTCTTAATCTTTGAAAGTAAAGATGTACAAAATACGTTTATTCCATAATTTAAATGTTTTTCTCAATCGGTAATCAATTGTTTACGTTTGTATATATTTTTCTACATTTTTAGTTCAGTTATTACGGACTACTCATGGTCCCTATAAGAGTAAGGGAATCTTATGTTATCGTTTATGAGAATGAATCTGAAGTCGAGATACCGGAAGCGATGTTTGCGTTACTAGTTGCCGCAGGGACTTGGGCTGCCCATCGGAACCGTATTATCGTCCGGTTCGTACCGCTCCGTACGTGAATTCTATCTCTATCCCTTTTATTAACGGACCAAAAGATAAGGCTGCGTAGACACGTTATCAATCCACACGTGCTAAATACAATCAGACGTTTATTAGATCTCCATGATTACACTTAGGCTGTGCAACGCCTCGTAGTTCGCTGTGGACTCAGGCCTCTTCGCACCCATTTCTTGGAGACCTCTTTCACCTCTGCGATCCCGTACTGATCTCCTTCCCCTACGCTGTCCAGACTTGATCTCTCGTGCCCAGTTTCGTCATATCTCTCTCTCCCTGGCGTGAACTTAGTTGCTCAAGGTCGGGCTTCTCGCTCACCACCTTTCTTCCCCCTTCTACCTGTCCATACGGCATTCTACCTACATTCTTCTTTCAGTCCCTTTCGGAAAATATATCGTCTGAAGCTGGTATAATGTGTGAAGAAAAGTATGTTTAGTTCATAACATAGAGTATGATCATTTGGATTTATTTTTTTCTCTTTTTGTCCTGGTTGGGCAGGTTATGAGTTCATAGTTCCCTCCCATATTTATTAAAATTGAGGGTTTTTTACAAACATAAGACCTATAGGTGGAAACGAGATTTCGCTTGTTCATGTACTCATACACATTCACGACTAAAGTTGCTCAAGTGCAAACATTTTCTGGATAAGTCTACTTTTTTATATTATACTAGATTATATAATATTACTTTTCTCTCAGCGTGTAACATACAATTTCACATTGGATTGTAAGCGTAGACGAAAGTCTAACACTGGCGTCCACAGTATCCAAGTCTTTGAAGTCTTGGAGAAATGCGATCCAGATATTTTTCCACGAATCTACAAGTTTCTCGCCCTTCAAACTACGTTTTCAGTAGGTGTTGCTTCAGCAGAATGCAGTTTTTCGTGGTTAAAGCGCCTTTAACCTTGGCACTCAACACCCCGATGACCTTTTGTTTTCCTGTATACAATTAAATTTTGGTTGCCGAAACTCTCCCCACCTCTTAGTACACCCATATCCCCTTACAAAACGTTTGCTTATGTTACTGAAACATTGTATTTTCTTTCACTTTATCCAATAGATATATAGGCGATGGATTATCGGCGTAGAATTACCTCCTATACCTATATACACCGAAGAGCTAAAACATTAAAACCACATGTACGTTATGCAGATGAAGTTGTCTGCAGTATCAATCAAATAAAAGGGGTGGGTTTTGAGTTGGCATATAAAAGTATGGGATTACGTTCTGTCGATCGGTAGTTCGTATCGCTGCGAGGTGGGTAATGGTAAGGATGTATCAGACTTTGACAAAGGGCAAATTGTAATGGCAAGACGGCACGGTAAGAGCATTCCGAAAAAATGCAAGTCCAGTCAGCTGTTCACGATATGCAGTAGTTAGTACATATCAGAGATGAATGCAAAAAGATTTAGACGATAGTAGGGCATTTTGTAAAATCACAAGCGGAATTTTTTTTTCTCTTCCTCCTCCACAGCTTTCCACAGTCCATCCAAGGTAGTGTGTCGGAGTTTTGAAAGAGCTCGTTTTAAAACTCCAAATGTACAGTAATCGGTGTACATCTGGAGACTTGGTAGGAATATGTAATTTATTGTTTCTTTTTTAATTTAAAATTAAATTCGTTAGAAATGTGTTTAAACACACTTTGAATAATGTAATAGAGCAATAATAATACAATATTAAAAATTTCATAAATTTATATAACAATAAATACATAAATAAACATAATTATAATAAAATGTTTATTGTATGAATGTATGTGTGTGTATGTATGTACGCACGTATGTTAAAAAACTTCTTCCATTGGGAGCCCGAGTCCCCCCAATTAAATTTGAAAACTCCACGCCTATTCATGAGAATGCGTTTTCCTTCATGGATTTAATGTTTTGGCTCTTCGGTGTATTTGCTGCTATTAGCTCAGAATATTTTGATGTCCGTTGGTGATTCAAATTATCTGACTCCATTAATGAATATTAACGATTTATTGACGAAAGCATTCATTCATTCATTTACACATATTATGTACATATTTAATACAGTAACAGAAATTGAATGTATTACATCACATGCGTGGGTCCCGAGTAAATGCTGTAGAAACCTGCTCAAAATAATAATAACTTTAAAACTTATTAAACGAAGAACGTAAGACAAAATAATACTGCCGCTTCATGTTATTGCTATTGCGGCTGAGCTTGCTCTTGCGCCATACACGTTGGATTCACAGGCTTTATACCTTCGCATTGCCACTTACGCCTACGCCCTGAAGTAGTTCGTTTCCAGTTCGTCCGTAATATATTAATTGATTGTGTCCGTACGCGACAGATACACTGAACATAAGACACGTTACGAGTTTCACTGGCACAAAATGACGATTCCTTTTTGTATCGTACAAAAATACGTATAAATTACTTGTGGTGGGACCAGGACTTATACTCCGGTTTTGATAGGAAGGCTACATTTGAATATAATATTTAACTTTTGTTGCTTTTCTCAAGGCATTACAGGACCTGGGAAGTGTGGGAAGCGCGTAGGCATCGGCCCCCATTGGAAAGAGAGAGGGGGGATTGTCTTATTGGAGGAATTTTGAAGAGCTTGGCTCATATTTGCATTACAAACTTAGAAAATCAGGAAAACTCAGTCCATCAGCATTATGGGATGAGCTCACAAATGAATACTCGTTTTCTTGCGGTTTTCAGCGTAAGACTACAATTCGAACTCATGTCAAAATTCAATAATAAACTGACAAATCCAAAGAGGTCACAAACTTTGTTCTAAACTCGCCTAGCGGTGCCTAACTTCGGTGTTTTGAATTGGAATAAGCGAATTACCGTTGCTTTTTACAAAATATCCTAAAAATAAATCTTCACAATTCCATAATATTATTATCATATTGTACTCCTGAAATCCCAGAGAATCTACTGATTGGTTGGTTTGATAGTTTTAGGTCCAAAGCTAAATCATGGGCTATCTGAGAAATGACTTCCGGCTTTACGTGACCTCTGAACCAAGAGATATTTACAAAAAAAAAAAACGCGTTGCGTACAAGGGATTCGAACCCTCATCTAAGAAGTTGCTAGACAGACGGCTTAGCCAACTACGCACTGGGACGCAATGAAATCCAATGCATATAACTACGTTATCCAAGATGTTTATTAATGCTTAAGAATACTGGGCAGGAATTTAATCTTAACACTTACTGTGCATTCGCGCTCAGTTGGCGCGTGATACCGTTAGCAGACGGGTTAGTCCATTGCAGTTTAGGGAAGGCCGTCTTGGAGGAACTGGTTTTTCCCTCGCGGAAAACCCTTTTCGGCAAGACGCCCTTCCCTAAACTGCAATGGACTAACCCGTCTGCTAACGGTATCAGGCGTCAGGTCTGCGCGAACGCACAATAGCTAATAGATCAATGATGAGGTTCCTATAAAAAAGTACTTTGTCTACTGAGAAATGAACATCCGAGGGTGCTGGTTCTAGACTACCCCCAAATTAGGATTACCGAAATTTGTCCAGTTTCCCTGGCTCGCCTAACTAAGCGACTAAATTCATTCCTATATGGATGCCTTCGATTTGGATGTCCTTGACATCGTGAGTGCTATCCTACTCAATAGAAGGCAGCCATGCGATAGCAAAAATGCGCTCGTGAATCGTATAGGGCCAGTAGTACTTCTTCTCACTCCCAACGCGTTTCTACTGGGGAGCTGCCCTTCTCGCTCCGCAATAACCCGTAATATACCTACGTTTTTCGAGAAAGGCTGAATGCATTTTGATGTCCAAGCAGATAATACACAATCTTAATAAACTATTAATATTTAATATCTATCCAGACACATAATACACTGAATAGTGGTAACAACTTCTATGCATCATTGATATAGACATTTACGTTTACATAATCCTAACAGTGGGAAAACCAGAATTATGAACTTAATTTATATTTAATAACCTATTACATGCAAAAATGTGCCTGTTTGCTCAAGACTACAATCGTAGGAATAAGCACCTATTTTAATTTACTGCAAAATAATTAACTATACATTAAACAGCACTACTATTCCAATATGAATATGTATATATTGGTTAAACAACAAGGCTATGGCAGTAACACCCAGCTTGCTTCTAAACTTCGAAATCCCCTACTTGTCTAACAGGACTACCCTTCACTCCGACTGACTTTATCATATTTCCCCTACAAGTTCTACCCGTCGACACACTTAACCTGTGCCTTTTTGTTCCTACCCCAATTGGTGCTATCACAGTAAGGTAAATACAGAGATATTCACTCACTACTCTCCAGGCTTCTTTTTCCTTCTAGCTACGCAACGTGCCGGCCGTCAGCAACGTCTAAGTACGTCTGGGGATGGTGCGTAGGACACCCGCACTGCCCTGGTATTGCTGCTCCTGCTCTACTCGTCCTGCTGCGTATAATCGAGCTGAAGCACTTGCATTTTTATCGCATTTTCCTAATGCTAATAGCATATCAAAGTACTCTGAATTTAGGTATCTTCTTTTTTTTTTTACAATTTCGTGCATGAATGTTTTCGCGAAATAATTTCAGTCAAAGTGGTTTGGTTGCTTTGGGTAATTGCATTTAAGAGTTTGGCGAGCCTTCTTGATGAGGTCTCTTGGCGAATGCTGCAGACTATACTTTTATCATAATCAGCTCTATCTAATTTATTATTGAGTATTCAGTTTCTATCCAAAATATGAAATCATTCAGTTCAGTCTATTCTGTGTTGAATAGTCATAAAACCAATAATTAAACTTATTTTCTTGGAACGAAATACTGCCGTAATAAATCTTATACTAATTTGGTTCAACAAATGGAATATCGCGCCAAGTGGGCATGTAATCTTAAAAATAAGGTTGGCCTCCACTAACCTATGATTCACTGAATCAGCAAATTGAAATTATTGAAAATTACGGAATTATGGAAAATTAGGATGCAAAAGATCAAATGTGCAAGTTTCCAGTTTGCAGTACTTCAAAGAAAATTAAAATCAGTTTCTAATGAAGAAACAAAAAATTAGTTGGCAATGAAGAAATGCGGAAGTGCTTTCAAATTAACGAAATACAAAATTAGCATTTGATGTAAGGAATATGAAAATTTATTAGATTTTCGTTAGTAAAAAAGACGTAGTGGATTATAACGGTTTGGTGATTCGAGTTATTAATATATTTATAGAGTTACATGCAACCTCGTTGAGCAATGATTCCAGTAATAAACGAAATGAAATCAAGCAAGAGTACGCCTGCTAATGAAATCAGTTATAAAATAAAATTTTCATCTTTTATAATGTTATAAAATCTTTATCTTCGACAACTTATTTGTAATGAGCTGAACAAAAAAATATTTTTCATGAAAATCCAATTTTGAATTTTCTATTTTAAAAAAGATAAAACCGGCTATCAGAAATGTGGACCCTTCTAAGGATAGTCGAAAAAAGCAACCTGATAAGATCTCTAACCAAGAAATACTGGATAAATCCAGGTCAAAAACACCCATCATCAATAAAATACTCGAAAGGAAGTTATATTATGGACAAGTGTGGTAAAAAATATAAATTACCCTAATTAGCATTAGAAAGAAACAACACAGAGAAGAGTCCAGAGGACAGAAGAAAAGCATGAAATGATCCAAAGACTTGGATAAAACCAAATGTAGAAGAAATTATCTACAGAAGCGGAGATAAAGAAAGGTAGTCCTCATTGATCGTCATCCTCCGAATCAGAGAAGTTACTTAAAGAAAATCAGCAATTAACGACAACGACATTTGTAATCCATACGACACAAAAACGTGTTTTTCACAATCATTGCACATGAGCAAACAGGAAAAGCTGACCACTGTAGAAACTTAACAGATGAAGATTTGTACTAAATCTTTAAAACATAGATTTGTTATAAATAGACTTCAAGCATTTGTTACAAGTTAGCAGATACATGGTAAATCGCACGACCCTATTAGTATATATTGCCCCGCGGTGTTAATTCGGTATAGTTTGTTTCTCGTAACTTTTCAATTTTTTCATCGTATTTCGCCTTGTGATAGCTAAGTTTTCCATTTATTTGTGTTGCCCAGTAAAATCCAAGCTACACTAAAAAGAAAGATCATAAAACTCAAAGAGTTATACTTTTCAGTATTGACACACGTGTTAAGGCTATTATAGCAAGATTTGGATTTGTTTTATATATCAATGTGTAGTTAAGGCAACCTATTCACGAACAGCGTAGTTTAGATTTTGTATTTATGGGTGGCTTAAAATACTGCCATTCTAGTAGTATATACTCAAATTGTAATCAGTTTCAGTACTTTCCACATGTTCGATCGAAAAGTACATATCCAATCAAAGGAAAGTTAGAGTTCCCTTAGCACATTTAGTAAACAAGTCGTACTTTGATATCGAATTCGAATAGTTTACTTCGAAGTTACATATTGAAAATGCTCGTCGTTGATCTTTCACTAGCTATCCTCTAATACTGCGTTAATATCGAGTTAGAAATTGATCTAATAAAATGTTGTGGAGACATCAGCAACTGTAACTTCTAGATGTTAATATCAACTCTTCAACCGACATTCCGCGATGAATTTCTCTGGAATTTCTGCAAGACTTCGACTCCGAATTTTATGTATTTATATACCAAAATAACAGCACAAGTTTACCATGAGAAGTTCGCGTCAAAAGTAACAGTTCCCTGGCACATATATTTGTTCATATGATGTTTCACTGATTGTGTTTACAGATATAACTTTTTTTTTTTTTTCTTTTTTTTGGCGGGAATGGAAATCTCCGTATGTGGCATCCTCAGAAAAGATTAGGATCCATATTATATAATAATATAAAGTTATTTTTTGTGCTAAACCAGCTTTTAGAAAAAACGTATTATATATCTCCTTTATGAATTTTAAGGGGTTATTAATAGAAATAATTTTTACATATACAAACGACATATACTAGTACAATCATTTTGTAAGGGATTTACAAATCAAAAACTATTTGGTTTAATAATGCTTTCTATTAAATATTTTTTTAGATTTTTTACACACAAATATCTATATAACAAATAAAATTATTAGCAAAGATATATTATAGAAGTCTTTTTTTTTTATTTGTTTATGGTTTTACGGCTCAAGGACCACAATGATCATGCTGCATCGGGACTTATTGTTTTCCGAGGAATCCAAACATCTGGACCTACAATTTTCCGAGGAATCCAAACCTCTTAAGGCCTAGGGAACCAAACCACGGAATACAGTGAGCAGTGTGATCTTTATGAGATCTCTAAGTAAGCGTTCTTTGCACCGTTGAGAGTCGAACCCGAGTTAACGGCGCACTAGGCGAACGCGTTACCACACTGCGCCACCGCAAGGCAGTAATTTTTTAATGTAAGGGTTTCCTCGAAAATGAGTATTATTTTACGTTTATTTACGTTATTAGTTTCACAGGGGTAAAATGTTTAGAAACTCTGCCATAGGGAGACGTTTAAAATAGTACGTAACGTCTCACCTAGGCGCAGAATGACCTTTACTGTCCTTACACGATAAGAATTCAACCAGCAAACTAGAGGGATGTAAAGTTTTTGCAGATTATATCCATTTGTCTCGGTTCGCTGTCTCTTCATCTTTGTTCATATGTGTCTGTCTTCTTCCGTAAGTTTGTGTTCAAAGGTTCTCAATATATTTCTCGGTTTATCTCACTTTCGCTTTCCATGGGGATTCCAGTGTAGTGCTTTTCTACAAACGCTGTTCCGTTTCTTCCTAAATGTATGTCCTGAACTGAGCTATAATTTACATGCTTAAATATTTCTAACACAAGCTTTTGGCCGAAAATATCCCATCGTTTTCTTTTAGTTATTGTTTCTGGGCAGTACATCGAGGATGACATGCCAGAAGCGCGTGGCAACTCAATATCTCTGTACTGCATACGCTCTTTTGGCAGGAAACCCTAGATAAATATTGTATAGAAGCAGCGATTTATGAAAACTTGAATTTAATTCCTCATTGCCTTGCTTAATTTTTATGTTTGGGATGCGTGGAGCAACATTAATTTTCCATCTCTTTAAAAAAATTGGTTTGCTTTTTATCCTTTTTTGTTTAGGGTTCCAAAATATATTCTAGTTTTGCAAAGATGCCTGCGGCTTTCAGTATATATTGATTATGGATTATAACTTTAATTAGCATAAATATAAATACTATTTTTAACATTGTATTCAATAGTGAATTAAGTATTTTATAAAAATATTTTATCCGTTCACTGAAGAAATAGTTTAAGTATTACTTTTTTCTTTCCATCTAAAGCAAAGATCGTAGTATGCGGCGTATAAAATTGAGAGTTAAAAACTTAACCGCGTTCGAATAATCCTTCCACATTCGCCTATTTGGTTTTTAAGGAATTCCTCCCTTTGATCAACACATATACACGGGGTTTGGTAACTATAGCATAAACTATGCACAGCGCGATTCCTTGAAAAATTCTAAGCTAAAAATGTTAATACAAGAATGCTGAGAAATTAATATTTTTCGAGTTATTAAAGTTTGACGCTTAACCAATCTTACGCCGTTCTCATTTGTTAAGGCCTTTCAGGCTGAGGTTGAAACGGATTAAAGATAGCATTACATAGTAACACAGATCAGGATCAGGAAACGCAACTCCGAATTTATTTATCTATGTGTGTTATTAGCTCAATCGCTTAAGTTATGTATCAAAAATTGTATTTAATTCATACAATTAGCTACGTAACAACGACATGAACGTAAACCGTAGTTTCGCTCTACAGCCAAACTGGCTCGTTTGCGGACATAGAGATTTCGCCAAATATGGCTTATTTGACGTCCTTTATCACCCTTCTTATTTTGTCCGCAGGACCACCCTCTATATACGTATATGAATTCCTGTGACCTTCAATATATTTGCACCTGCAAAGAAAACAACGGTCTGTAAAATAATAGAGAACGTTTATGATGGCGTATTTGAAAAAAATCTGAGTCAGTACTTTACTTATATTTTTTTAAGCTAAGTGAAATATTGCATATCTCTTACTAGTTTCATCTCCAAAATATTTTCTTCGTCAATTTTCTTTCAATGTTTCAGCAGAAAACAATTATGTTACCAATCCAAAACTACCGCTTCCTATTTTAATGTACATTTCCATCAGTTTCAATAAAATTAATCTTACATAAAACAATATTATAAACCGCATTCATCGTTAGTTGATTATATTGTTTTAGAAATCGATGAACTCCATGAATCAATAATGCCACATCAGCCATTTATAATATATTTTTCAAAACCATTTATAAATAATATTTATTTATTTATTTATTTCCTATAATGGAACTCCAGAAAGTTTTGCTGAAAATAGAAGCTTTCTTGCATCATTATATTTTATTCACATTATATTTTATTCACGAGTACACATTATATTTTATTCACGAGTACATTATATTATGTCACATAGATCACTGTAACGTTCGTACGATGTCTTCATGAACAAGTTCTGTATATTTACTAAACAGATATAATACGAGAATTCTCAACATATAAATATCATCGACTTTAGAGTTAATATTTGGACATGCTGACTATTCCTGTAGAAATATAAATCCAGTATTTGCAATTTCAACTGGAGGCTATTTAAATAAGCATGCTAAACGGAATTGCCAACATTTTGAACGAGAAATCTATTTACATACACACATCTGGTATTAAATCCCGAAATCAAATCGCAGGTTGAAGTATATTTGCATGCTTTTCAAATATTTCATGTTCCGACCCGACTGAAGCGAGTTTGAAAACTTGGTTTACGAAATTTGAACTTACGTAGAAACTTAGATTTAATATGTTTTTTCAAATCTTTCCAAACTCTGGCTTGGCAGATCAACAAAGTTCCAACTAAAATGAATTTCACTTTTTTGAGGTGAAAAGTTTTCTGCGATAAAATTTGATTAGAGTTGGATCAACGGCTTCCACAGAAATTTCCATAAAAATGGATAATGCTGATATATTCGGGAAGGAAAAAGATTCATAGATTTCAACGAGATTATAAGTAAACTGTCTAAGTTAAATTTATTTTAAAATTAAATATTGCTTTTTGCAGTTGACACACGGTCATCTAATGTATACTAACCTTGTCTTGGTAGAGTGGTTTCCACGTTTTGGCAACCCCGGAGACTATGTTGGCGATAGCGTATCTATTTGTAGGCTTGCATATGGTAAGCTCCGCCGCCGATAACTTAGCTATTTGTAAGGTTGCTTAGGCTTGAGTAATCCGTGGTGGAGGAAATAATGCATTAAACGGAGACAAAACGAACTCCATTAAGATTTCTGATGGCTAAGATATTATCCCAATGGCTAATTAAGATCAGCGGTGTAGCCGAAATGCATGATTAAAAATTATCATAAAAAAACAGTGATGACTGCGAAACAGACTGAGATAATTGTATTTGCAATCAGGAGCCAGGCAATAGATAAAGTTAAACTTTTGCACTACTGAAATTAAAATGCCAATAAAGAGACCAAATTCGATATGTGGATGTATAAAATTTTGAAATAGGAATAGCAAAAGAAACATTGTGAAGTAAAGAAATATAACACTGATAAGAATACTTTGTGGAGTCCAGATATGGACTCAGAATATAGAAGATGAAAAGAGTTTGGAAGCCAAAATGTGACGTCATTCAAGAATGGGAAAAGTATGATGGGCAGAAAGGGAAACATGATTTTTTCATAAAGTAAATAAAAGGCCTCTAAAAAGCATTAAGAAAGCAGAATTAACAAGACTCAGATACATTCTACATATAATGGTGG
>QLNU02015360.1:33859860-33875274 GCA_006491805.2 Dysdera silvatica
TGCAAGAATTCCACGAAAAAAGCCATTTTTGTCTGTCAAACAGAGGTTGAAAAGATTAAACTGGGCTAAAACCCATGTTAACTGGACAACGGAACAATGGGACAGTGTAATTTGGAGTGATGAGACCAAAATCTCACTGTTTGGTAGTGATGGCGTAAAATACGTATGGAGAAGAATTGGAGAAGATTTCCATCCTGAGTGCATTACACCTACCGTGAAACACCCAGTTAGTGTTATGATTTGGGGTTGTATAACATCAAGAGGTGTGGGCAGAATTTGCGTGATCAATGGGAATATAAATGCCCAAAGATACATAAATGAAATACTTGAGCCCAAGCTGCAGCCTTCTGCATGTGATCTTTTCCAAGATAATGAAGCATTTATATTTCAACAGGATTCAGCTCCATGTCATGTTGCTCGTGTGTGCAAAAAATGGTTTCAAGATCATCATATTCAACTGCTGGAATGGCCTGGAAATAGCCCAGACCTTAACCCCATCGAAAATCTATGGAGCCGGCTAAAGAAGCTTGTTAGTCGGAAGCAACCCAGCAATAAAACACAATTAACAGAAGCAATAATTCAATCTTGGTTTCATATTATAACAGCTGCAGAACTAAAGAACTTGGTTCACTCCATGGGAAAGCGTTGTAAGGCCGTAATTAAGGCTAAAGGTTACCCAACTAAGTATTAACTGGTATGGTGAACATTTTTGTATATCTCATTTTTTCTATGTATATCACCTTTCTTCTTTATGAATGCTGTTCTATTAAAATACGATTCATAAATGTTATTGCATTACAATCTTGATTAAATTACCTTTCCAATGATATATAATTTTATAGTATTGGTACAAAAAAAAGTGGTGTTATTAGCCATCAAACCTCTAAAATAATCTTTTTTCAAAGGGTTTCCACAATTTTGTCCACTACTGTATATGCACATTATTTTAAGATACGTTGCCTTATTTAATTTATAACGTTACCGAAAACATTATTTTTATATTTATACAGGGTGGACTACGTAACCTGATAATGTAAAATATCTCAAAAAATAAGCGTTTTACAAAAAAAAATGTTTTTAACAAAAATTGCTTGGCTTGAAGGGAGGGGCGGGAATATTTTTCATTATCTATGTTTTATTTGGGGGTCGTTTTCAAAGTCATTGGAAGATCAAACTGTTTTTTTTAAAGGAAAACCCATTTTTTATTTTTTTATTCTTTTTCCTCGCAAAAAAAAAATAAAACAACTTTTACAGCAAATATTTTTTTTAATTCTGCACTTAGTTTCAGGGATATTTAAAAAATAAATTCAAATAAAGATATACGCATCATGCCTGTTCCATATTTTGCCGAGGTTCCCCATAAATAAGAAACATTTCGACTTTTCCCCCCTATAAACAGATACTTCATCGTTAACACACAAATATACTAAAAAAATATATCGTATATATAATATAAAATACTAAAATATATCGTTAACACCCAATTACACACAAATACACAAAATAAACTAAAACTCAGTAAACTAATTTATATCAACAATTTTTTGATATGACATGAATTTCTTTATTTAAGTTTACTTTTTAAATATCTCAAACGCTAAGCACTAAATTAAAAAAATTCTGTCTACAAAGGTTTTCATTTTTTTACGAGGAATAAGAATAAAAACATATGTTTCCCTTTTAAAAAACTAGTTTGACCTTCAAATGATCTTAAAAACAACTCATCAAATAAAACATAGATAATAAAAAACACTTTTCCCCTTCAAACCAAGCAACTTTTGTTTAATTTTATTTTTGTAAAACGCTTATTTCTTCAGGTATTTTACATTATCAATTTAAGTGATACACTCTGTATATTGTCACGGCATTATACTTTAAATAAATGGAAGTTTAAAACATGTTTACATGATGCAATAGATTTAACTTTTTGACAACGGAACAAATTGTCAAATGAAATACATTAAGAAAATGTATGACGACTACATGAGTGTTTAAAAAAAAGGACAATTTATGAAAATGCTGCAGAATACACATTCAAGAAGAATGCATAATATAATTTCTTCGAGATCGAATAAAAAATTCTACGAGCTAGTAAAATAATTGGAGAAGCTTCATTTATTCACAAAATTCTTTTAGAAACTATAAAAATGCCTGGATAGAAAATTAATGTATTTTCGTTCGCTGGGAATTGGGTGTAATTCAAACGCGGAAACAGAAGTTTTTTCTCCTTGGTGAATTTACAATACAAGTGTTCAGCTCTCGACAACGCGATGGGAGCATGGTTGTGGTGATAGGGAAAAGCGAGTAAGAGAAATATGTGAATCCGCGGACGCAATCGTCGGTGAAGTGGAATGAGCGGGAATTCGCTGGTCCGTGGATCTCCGCTCCGCATTATTCAGTCGAATTCGGTGACTCGGTAACGTTCGCGTCATATTTTGATTGATGGTGCTGTTCGTCTCAAGCATAATCTTTCTTTTACCCATTTTTTTGAACGAATTTTTTAACAATCCGCGACTGGAAGCAACTGGATGAGCTCCCCGTCGAGAACAGCAAGAATTTCATTTCTTCAGCATACGCAGTTTTGTTTACATATGGACTGCTTCTTCGGATCTATCGCTAGATAATCTGAAGAACATTTCTTTTTCTCTTCTTTTCCACCTCGCTAGCTATTTTGCGCTTCCGTTTCTAAGTTTCGAATGAAATTATCACAATTACTTTTTTATAGCAATCGTGAACTAACGAGGTCTGTAATTAGCCAAACATGAAAGAGTTACTTTCGAGTTGAAATTGAAATAGATAAATTGAATTAGCAATTGTAACGAATCAAAAGCACTATATTGTAAGATAAAATTAGTCTTCTTAGTCACACCTTTGAAGCTTCGTGTGGCTCTTTAAGCTACATTAAAACAGCCTAACTAAAACGACTCTTGTCGTAATTATCCCAAACAATGGTCCCATTTTGTGTTTTATATCTATGTAACCTAGTCAAACCTATACTTGGCTTCAGTTCTTCTTTCCCACCAGCATATATCAAATATATATATATGTATATACAATTGCCTTTTCAGACATGATGCATGTATGGATAACTAACATCATATTGTTTAGACTACGTGAACTTTAGTTTTATTAATCTAATTGGAATGAAAAGTTTTTAAATTGGAATAAACCAAATTTTGTTTGTTTATTTCTTGGTAAAATCCTATAATTTTTTAAATATACTTCGTCTTACCTAAGATTCTTTATACAGTATCGCATATTTTAATTTATCTTAACTGAACATTTGTTTTAAGAACTAAATGCTTTGTAAACTTATTTTTAAGAACTAAATGCTTTGTAACCTTATTTTTAAGAACTAAATGCTTGTAAACTTATTTTAAGAACTAAATGCTTTGTAAACTTATTTTTAAGAACTAAATGCTTTGTAAACTTATTTTTAAGAACTAAATGCTTTGTAAACATATTTTTAAGAACTAAATGCTTTGTAAACTTATTTTTAAGAACTAAATGCTTTATAACCTTATTTTTAAGAACTAAATGCTTTGAACGTAAAGTTCTTATGTCCGTCTTGTGAAATATGAATCGAAATTCACGTTTTGCACCAATATCGGACACGCTTTGTCTTCGTGATTATCCAAGTTGAGACTATAAAGCAAAGTCACACTATACTACCTTGAAGTACTGTTTACTAAGCCGGCAATTTTTCTAAACCTAATAAAAACATTAATTATTACAATTAAATAAGAAAAAAATCATTGTAATCGTTTACATTTCGTCGCTGTTCCTTTTCTGAACTAATTAGAAAATTAAGATAATTAGTTTTAAAAATAAATTACGTATGTTAAAGCATATTTGATTAATAAGTTGAACGTATATTTCGCGTTTTTCCTTCATATTTGTTTCACTTTCAAAGATAACAGTAAAACTTCACCCACTTCTAGGTGACCACCCACCAACGTTCTGTAATGAAGTGGTTGTTCGGCGAAGTGGTCTCGTAACGGAGGTATATGATAAGGTCTATTGAGTCTATGGCGGAAAAGCTTCGAGAAAAAGGTCTGTGAAACGAGATGGCCGTCCAGAGAGGTTTTACTGCGGTTATAAATTTTGCAAGCATGAAATCCAAAATGCAAGAAATGTACAACACAGCAACAACTGTAAAAATAATAATATAAAAATACAGATTTACTCCTCTGTGCATCAGCTCACCTCCGAGTTATTCGCAGTCCGAATCTGCTGGGGGTAAATTTAAAAATGGTGCGAACTACACAAAATATGAAGCAGAGACCCGAAATCAATAATGACTACACTTTCAATTGAGGCAAGCAGAATTCATGTAAAAAGGCGGGAAACCATTTTTTCCAATATTTAGCTTCCCAGTCGAAAGCAAAATATGAAATTTATGGCAATTTTATACTTGCTTGCTTTTTATTTTTATTTTTTTTTTGCAAAAGCATATTACTAATGAACGTTTTTAATATACTATAAACTTCTTTATAAAGCTAGATAATAATAATAATTAAATAATAGTTTCTTCAAGCTGTAATGATTTGTAAAATTACATGCGGTTAGTTTTGAGTTAACCATCACATTTTTAGGACACTACGTAAATACGCAATATGCCCCCATTTCAGAGATGATTTCTCCAGAACTGTAATTTTATCTTTTGTATCCAAACTTTATCTTCATCGTGGCCATAATTAAAAGAAAATCGAATATCTTGGTCTTACCTCCATTGTTATAGAGTTCCCACTTCGAAACTTAGATACAGCTTTCCTTTTACTTAACGCTGTGGAGGTTATAAAATTTTTTGAAAATATGACTTACTTGTATTGGCCAAACGAAACGGGCATTTCAGCTTAGGCTAAGAGAACGCCATAGTTATATAAAAATGCAGAATTTTAAATCTTCCATCACCGTACACTGCTGGGAGAACAACCATAAATTTAATTCCCATAAACCCACTATCTTTTATCAACCTAGATCACCATTTGAACTGGATTTTCAGGAGGCCTATCATATTAAAGTTATTTCTCACAGTGTTGTTAAGGACCAAAAATTCAAGCCAAACTTTAGTCGCGCGTGGACTAGTCTAATATCAGAAATCTCACCCGACAACGTTTCGTAAAATAGGCTGCAGACAATAGGATTCCATCTCCTGAATAACGATTTTGAGGAATAGCAAAGTACCATTCTTTGTTTACAGTGTTTTTTCTGATAAAAATCTGTAAATGCGTGGTTTGGAATGTTATCAATTTTTCAGTAATAAGACCTCATACTAAGTAAGTATGTTGCTTTGTTGTTTAAATTAATTTTTAGTTGTTGTGCCCAATTAAATTCTTTGATTTAATACAGAAATATTTTAAGTCTAACTAGTGAGTTTGGAATGAAAGACAGCAGAAAGTACAGTTCGTGTATTGCGAGACTATCCCTCTAGAAATGCGAATATAAAGTAGCCTTAATAAATTCAAGGACTGCAATAGTGACCATTGAGTCGCCTTTAATGTTTGTAACTATGAAACTTCCTTATTTTCAAACTTAAAAATGTTCCATTTGTTTCTTAAAGACTCGAATTTTAGAATTGTAAACTCTAAATGCTGTTTATTATGACATTTGACTAAAATCACGCACCATATATTCTTTTAAATTCGATAATAAAAAACAAATGTTTCGCATAAAATCAGATTACTAATACATATATATAACCGAGTACAATCATTAACTGTAATAAGAGTTACGTATGCACATATACCGGGTAATCAAATGGTCTTGGTATAGCTGGTGGCTCTCCTGTGTATAAGCTTTTCTAAATTACTGTTATGGTCGATCCAATCCATTCTGATTGTAGTAAGTTTTATAATTTAGCAAGTAACATGCACATCGATGTACGCATAAATTTCGACATTTTTTCTGGAGTAACCACTTTTAAGCAGCTGTTCATACAGTAAAATTTTAAAGAGACGGTATTGAAATCTTATTAGTTGGTAAAAATACATAGTGCTTTTATACTATAAAAGCTAGCAGTAAAAAATACTTGTGTACTTCGAAGTTCTAATGCCTCTCGAACCCGGATATAGGGAAGCAGGAATGTGTCATTTCTTAAGAACAAGGTATGGGAGGACCTTATCAGTCGAGAACATTGATCCCGTATTTCCCCAGAGCACAAATGGTGGCAAGTTCCAGCCTCCTGACAAGATATTACTGTGTCTCGTTGAAGACCTACATAAAATCGGGTTAACTGGAAAAAATTTCTATTCTGATTTTAGCGATAGTATAGATACAGAGTGGTGAAGAGAATCAAAATTTAAGGATTTTGGTAGTTTTTCACTTTTGGTTAAAACGTGTGCAGCGTTTTCAAAGTGGATGTTTCATACAATATACAGAAATATTATCGGTAATAATATACGCTTTTAAGTATAAATCACTTTCATATAACTTATTTTATACCTCATTTAAATTTAGTCGTTAAATATAAGTAGCATTATGTTCGGATTTCTGAAAAATACAAAGCAGAACTCTCTTACTTCCTTTCAAGAACCAGGCGTCAAAAGCACCGCTCTTCAATAAAATCAACTAGAAATCTATATTTAAAATAATATAATAAAAATTTTATCTCTATTAAACTGTCACTTATATAAATTTTTGTTGTTTCCAAAAATATTCTCGTAATATTTTATTGTACATAAAAATTATTACCTTTTATTATTGAAAAATTGGTTACTGAATCTTATATTACATTATAATGAAACAAAATACCATCTACTATCTAATATGAGGTAAACGAACATATATTTGTATCTGTATATACAACTAACGTTACAACTTTTTTCACAATTGGACCTAGATACAGAACTAGAACCCTTCTGAGAAATATATAGGGGGCTAAAAAGCAATAACATGTGATAATTGTTGATCACATTAGACCAGTGTTTCTCCCAGTATGGTCCGCGGACCACTAGTGGTCCGCGACAGCTTATCAAGTGGTCCGTAGGATCATCATCAAATTTCAGGCAAAAAAAAAAAGAACGAACTATAAATTTCCGGCTTAGTGAAAATTTATGTTCGGGTGAGATTGATGAAATTTCTCAGAAACATTACTTGTTATCAACCTTACTTTTCGGGTTTTAATGAAAGTTTCGGATCCCCTGAATACACCCACGCTGTCTGCATTACTCATTATTATTTAATTAAATTAATAATGTCATTTTTATTGTAAATTTGACAAATAAAATCGTAACTCACACTTCCTTTATGAAGTAGGGTTACTCTAAAAAATATTTTATTTCAATAACATCCTTAATTTTCAATAATTTAATTCTCTGAGTAATTTTGAATATAACCTTCTACATATCATCATATAAGGAAAGGTTGAGGGCAAGCAATGACCTCTTGGGAGAAGAGAACGTCATAGCTCTAAAACATGGGGGACTGGTTTGGAAAAACCAATGTACCACGTAGCACTTTTTGTTGTAGTGTGGGATAAGGAAATGGTCGTCATCATAATTATCGACATTCGCTAAACGGATACTGGACAACAAGAAGAAGAACCTTAAATAAATAGATTGGACATTGAAGTTGTTTAATCTGGTCTTCGTATATTGCTTCTTCGGTGTGCTTAATGTATTAGTAGGCTCAGCTAAAATGAAGTGTGATTATAAGTAGTTTCTAGAATTAAAATAAACATTTATTGTTTAGTTTTTCCTCCATTTGCAGGTCAATTAACCATTTTAAGTATTTCTTCAAAATATGCTAGCTCTGTTTGAAGGAATTTCATGAGCATATACAAAGCAATCATTAATTATATACATATGAAGGAAGAAAGTATTATAAAATTCTACTCTTCGTAAAATATTTCCAGAATTTCAGCGGATTCGGACATATAATTTTTACCGCTGAGCTGTTCTCTTTGCGAAAGATAGCCGTTGAAGATAAAGACATAAAATATAAAGCCTTCGGTTTTCGATGGAAAGCGCAACGAAACATAAACGAAAATTAAAATTCCATATTCTATCAGAAATCCAAGACCATGTAATGTATAATAATATATAAATGTCTATTATATAACAAGCTTTGTATGAGCATACAGCTTTATTTCAATTCAATTCATTTCATTTGGAAAAATTACAAAACACATATATATTATACATAGATGATATACAGTATTATCGCAATATGCCTAGATGGCTTTACGGGTTTGTAAGGTTTGACATGTACATATCTATCACCAGTACATATAATAAAATTTGAAACAAGTAAAAAATTTAAAATTAAAATAAAATAAATTAATACATTACAAAATATCCGGTTAAGGGCCTAATAAAAACTTTGTAACTCTTTTTAAACATTGAAATAGAATTAAAGTTCTTAATATTATCCGATAACATGGTCCACAGTTTGGTTCAGCATAACCATCCGTCTTCGACAAAGCTCATACTGTGTTAGGAAGAAGACAGGAATTGCAAGGATTGAATAACGGTGATTAGAGTATGGATGGGTATAAAATTAATAAATTTATTAAATTTAATACGATTGAATATCGGTAAAAATTGAATTTTTGAATTAAATCAAAATTGAGTAGATTGACTCTTCTCTGTAGCTCAAGAATATGCTTGAAGAATAACATTGATATTGATTTGGCAAAGGCGCCAATTTTTTTTGTAGTTGGTTAATTCGGTGAATATTGTTTATTGTAGTAAAAGACCACACTGGGGTGCAGTAAGTAAGATATGAACATATTAGTGAGTAATAAAGAGAAATATATATTTGCACAGGTAAAAAATGGCAGATTTTTCTAATGATACCAATATTACGTCCTATCTTAGAACAAATATATTGTCTATGGTTATTCCATTTCAAATCGGATTGCAGGTTAATCCCCAGGAAATTAGTATTTGTTGATAATGGTACTAAATCATTATTGACAGAAAATACCATATCATTGAGGATGGTTCTTTTATTAGAGAATAGAAGAACGTTTGTTTTTGAGGAGTTAAGTGTAACAAAATATGTGTATTTAAATTGCTTTATTACAAATAAGTAGGGATATAAATTATTTCAGTTAACGGAAGGTGCACATTTGTGAAATTTGTGCTCTAATTTAATTACGATTAATAATACAATTCCTTAATAAGAATGAAATTTCGTAACAACAAAAATGGTAAAATTACGTATATTAGCAATTTTTTCAGAGTCGTTTAATTTTATATGTTATGACACATATGCTTTTTATCAAATAGCTATTGCGCTGTATTTTGAAATTTCAACTTTAGGCGAGGGTCCAACTTTTGGCGTCCTACTTTAGGAGTGGGGTCAAAAAGGAGGGGTGTTCATGCCTCCTTAGACAGTATGAACTTATTGATGATGAATGATGTGATAGTGGTGTATATAGCTGGTTCATGACTGTGGAGCATTAATTCGCCTCACATAACATTATTCAAGCTTATTGAAATTATAACAAGAGAACTACTACATTTGGTGTCCCCTGTACTTTGCATCGCGACATTAAATTTTAAAGATATTGGCCTTCTTATCACGAATATGAATCACATTTCTGCTAAATTCGTAATTTTATTTTTTATAAGCACTCAAAATTTAAAAATGTTCCATTTTGAAGCATAATTATAATTTTATACGGGTTTTATTTTTGCGTAATTTCTAGCCAAAAAATTCCGAAATGAAAAATAGTGTATGTTTGATATAAAAAATATGAAGTTTAATAAATTGATGAAATTTACGCAATTACAAATGGAGTTGTTTTTAAAATTTCAAGTGAAATCGAAATTTTGGTTTTTGTAGCAACCTTAGAGACTTTTTAGGATTTAGTGATTTTTTCCTTCTATTTAGGAAACTGATTTCGGATCAATATTTATGCTCCCGATTTGTGTTTAATTTTCAATTTGCTGAAAAGTAGATGTATTTTTAAAGTAAAATGGATGCTGTTGAACATTATTAATTCCATATTAAATTTAACAATATCCAGATATGACACAGAGCTTCTGGTAGTCACTAAAGAAAAATTTATAAAAGCCAAGAATTTTTTCTGTAGCTGAAAACATGATTTTTAAAGATATTGTAGAGGAAGAAATTAGTTTTGATTTTGAAAACAGTCTTAATATCATTGATTGTTATGAAATTGAAATTATTTTGGGAGGTATTGCAATGGATAATTTTATTGATACGGAATACAAAAAATTTCATATGAGGCTAAACAAAAAAATCAATTCCCATCGAAGTGATGAACAATATTGTTAAAATTTACGACTCGTGCGAAAAACAAAACAAATCTTCTCTGACTCAAAACAGATACTCCACAATTAACGATAAAAATTGCATACCAAGATTTAAAAAATATTTATCTGGCAGTATCAATGTTTCTTATTTTAACTTTATTCATCTTTACATTTTATTCAAAATGCACATGTTTTTCATAATGAGGTGCATTTGTAGCTTTTGCGCAGTCACTGTTTATGAGTAAATTCTTTTTACTATATATCTACTTTGTTTTATTTTTCATTTAACATATTTTTACTATATATATATATATATATGTGTGTGTGTGTGTGTTTGTATTACCTAACAATACTGTAGCAACCTAGAAACGATTAAACGATCAAAAAGCCTGTAAAAAATCCACCAGTGAATTCGCCCTTGTTTGTTTCATGACAAAATAAAACTGGGTTTATGGGTTTATTGGATTTCAAAGCAAGCATAAATCCCGTAGCCAGACTTTCCGGTGTCTGCTTTACGGCAACGATATCCTTGTTGACCGTATTTCGACACAGCGTGATATTGGCGAGCTTCATTTTCTCTCGGTATTGTTATGTGACGGTATTTTAATACGAGAATATTGAGATCATATGAAAATCGCCTAAGAAGAATGCGAATGTGTGCTAAGATCTCCATAAATTCACGCTCGATCTGAATATGATATAAGAGTAGTGGATTGAGATGATCCGTTAAAAGCAAAGACTGGAAAGTGATTATTTAAAACAACTAAAGCTTTACAAACGAGAAATAGAAAAGATAGTATATCATAAACCAAACAACTATAGTAAAAATGCCCATTAAATCCTATATTTTGGATATCTCGCGCCAGCGCGTGATCAGGGCACTAACTATCAATACAACCTCATGTGACGCAGTTACTGTATTAAGGATGATTAATCAATTGTAAAACGTTGTCCAGATGAAAAAGAAGGAGAAATACCTAATAGTTATATTTGGATTTTATTTTTTTAGATTTTCGTAGGAGAAATATAGGTGAAAGATAAGGAAATATGTGTTAAGGGAACATGATATTGTATATGAGGGTATTTGTTAACTGTGTGAAATACTATAATAAATACTAATGTGCACTATTGAGTAATAGCGTAAGGGATAACTTGCGAATTTTTAAACTCCAAAAGGTTTTTATTAGACTTATACGAAATTCGCAGAACAATGCTATTGATACATATAAACATTATAAGATTCTTCCAATAGATATGTTATATAAATTTCGAATTCTATCATATATGTTCAATAGAATTAAAACGAATGAACACACAGATATAATATTTATTAATAACCATTTACATAGCTATGAAACCAGAAATAGACATGCATTATTGTCTCCAAACCCTAGAAAAAAATCTCCTCAAATTGAATATAAACTTTGTTTGCTGCACAGCTATGGGACAATCAATCTCCGGCCTGTGATCTCTTCACTAAATAGCATGTACCTTTTCAAGAAAAGAATCAAGATTGATTTATTGATGGAGTAGTAATTAATTACCTTGTTTTACTACTACATTTAAAGTATGGGTTATTTTTTTTACTAGGTCTTGTGTTTATTTTTATATATCTTTCAACCTAGTGGTGTTTCATGCTGGCTTAGGTGGCTTGGTTTGAATTCTAACTTTAATATATGTTTTAATTATATTTACACCACTTACCGTTGTTTGCCTGCGCTTTTTCTTTCCTTTCTCTCTCTTCCCCTTTTCTTTTTATTTTGCCCTTTCTTTTATTGGGGTGGGGGGGGCAGTTTTATCAGGGTTTTTTAAACCCTTTTTTGGCTCCTTTCCCTTAAGCCCAGTTTTAGAATTACCTATTTTTTAAGTTGTGTTCCAGTTATCTAAATAGCAATTCATGATTAATAGACATATATTTTAGTTTATTCACTTTTTGTATTATTAATATTTTGTTATTCATTTTCTCTTCCATTCAGTTCTCATATATAACTCAGTTTTGTAATTGACTATTAGATCCGGTGTTTATAAATAAATTTGTATTGTATTGTATCTAATTGTAATTGTTATAACTACTATAACCACAGCTTTGAGAATTGGATAATAAAAGAGCAGAGTTTTCAAAAACACAAAATTGGTGATCCAATGCCACACATTATTCGCTGTTTTTACCAAAACTTTTACGACTTCAGCTCTGCAAGTGCATCCTTTTGATAACCGACTTTAACGTGAAAGTGGGATCAAAAAGCATATTCTTGCCTGCATTTTTAAATGGAAATAAGGGTGCGTACGTTTTTCAGATATATATCCAATACGTGCGTCAGGGGCCCCTAATATTCATTGTCGACCCCTGCTTAGAAGGTATAGTTTCGCCTTGGAAAATGGAAGCATTTATTATTAAAAAAAAAGGAAAATTTTCTATTATTTTCAAAAATTGAGTTCCGGTGAAGCGTATGGTCCTGGGTTCGATCTTGGGAATGTAAGTGTTGCTCCCCCACACCTGCCAAGTGAAAGTACATGTTATGCCTTGTTTACATTCAGCCCACTTTCCTGGCAGTGAGCAGGGAAGTGAGCATGAAAGTGGGCAGCTCGAGTATATAAACATGTCACTTGCGCTGACCATGCCCCTGCCGCTCCCTTCGTTGGCTGTTTTTGTGCGGAAGTCAAAGGACCGGCAGCGCGAGCGCCAGTGAGTGTTTACATTCTGTTCTCTCTCTCTCTCTCCGTTACAGAGCGCTGAAGCTGCAACTAATTCCACGTCCTCTATTGCCCGAAGTCGAATGCGAAGTAAGTATGAAGCGGCAGTGTAAACACTCACCGCCTTTGATGCTTCCACAAAAGTATTTTGGGGTGTAAATACACCAGCGTGAGGAGCAATGGCAATGGCAGAATATAAACCTAGCTTTATAAAAAGAAAACAAAATGTGTGATAACTGAAAAGCATCTGTAGGATTATCGTCGAAAATCAAATTTCATCACCATAGAGGGGGGCTCCGATTTCAATCCAGGATATGCGAACATTTCTTCTTTTCCCATCCTCTCAATCTAATCAGTTTCACCCTTAAAATTTTTCTCTCTCCAAAAATAGAGTTTTCTTGCAGACAATTGAAATGGTAATTGAAACTGATTGAATCGAAAATGATTTAAAACTGATCACCATTAAAATCTGTACCAATCGAAATCCTGACTGTCATCAACGTATTCTCAAAATTATTGGGGAAGGGGGGGGGGACAAGTACATTTTATGTCCGTTCATGCAGTACAGTATATGTAAAATCGCACTTTATTTCAGATTATTGGGGGCTCGGCCCTTCCCATGGGCCTGTATAATTCTACGTCTATGATGACTATGGAAATTAGGATGGTTTTTTAATTTTTTTCAAAAAAATTGGCTAGATCTCATGCGCCTTATATTGGCTTGAAAAAATATGTCCATCGAGATTTCTTTTTTTTTTTAATTAAGATTTCGAAATTTATTTTTTTTTTTTTAATTAAGATTTTTTTTTTGAATGTGCCAGGTGATCTTATACATGAGCAGAACGATAATTACACGGACGTTTTCAAAGGTATACATGAGCAGAACGATAATTACAGGTAGGACGTTTTCAAACGATAAAATTGTGTTTCCTCCTTGAAATTTGTAAAGGTTAAATTGTGTTTCCTCCCCGAAATTTGCAAAGGATAAAACTATATTTTTTCCCCGAAATTTGGAGTACAAGATATTGAAACCCAAAGTGGAAACACTTTTGTATACCGTTATAAAATAGGGCAGACTTTACAACTTATGCCAGAACTCAGTAGATTTTTTTTTTCAGTATTTTCTTATTCCAGCAAACGATTTTTTTTCCTAATTGTAGCAGGGATTTTCTAAGCACGCTTATAAGGTCGGCTTATAAGCTATAAGCCGTAAAATGCTACTTTAAGATTATGTTGTTTGGATGACTAAACTTAACACGGATCGTTTTGAAAGCCACTCTTTTATTTAACACGGTTGATCTTGATGCTGCCAGAAAAAAGTTTACGATCCACTTCATAGTGCATAAAATCAAAAATTTGTTGACTATAAAAGGTAATGTGAGAAATTCTTGACGCCACTTAAAAGTCGTGGCTCCTTTTTTAAAATTGGTTTTATGCAAACTCAGAGTTTCAAAATAACCTTGTGGAAAGTAAGACCATGGCATTAAAATATGCGAATTCGCGTTAAATTCTATAACGTGAACACCCCACAGAAATTTTGGTGTTGACTGCCCCTGTGCTTTGGAAGCAGGTTTAAATTTTTGGTCTGTCTTTGTTATTATATTACAGTCATTACTCCATTCATATTTAAACGAATTTCTAAATTCAGCGGAAACTCCTTTTACCAAAAGAAGTGGAACAGTTAGAAATAACGGGAGGTGAGATCACAAACGGATTAGCTGCTTACAGCAGAGTAGGACTTCAATTTCTACACTCGTTTTTGGCCCCGACAAACAACAAGTTCTGAAATTAGAGTCCCATTCTGCTGTAAGCGGCTAGCGCGTTTGCGACGTCACCACCAGTTATTTCCAATTGTTCCACCGGGCTTCTTTGGCGAACGGACAGTAGTTTGTATTTTATCACGCAAGGACATCCTGCTTCGCCAGAGCTTTTCCGAGGAATTTCTGTCAACTATGGAATCAAACCCCAAGCTACGAATTCAATTTTAGATTTATTTTGAAAAGGGAGCTCCAGTTTTTTGAGAAATCTTTCTGAATCTCGCCCAATGTATTTTCTCTCCGGAATTAAACCCAGGACTACGAGGCAAAGGTACGACGCCTCGGCGCAGCACGTCACCATATAGCAGTGTTTTTCAAACTCTGAGCGCTTACGTACCACTTTAAGCATTCCTTTATTTATCGCGGCCCGGGGAGGGGGGGGCGATAAATAAAATTATATTTACCCGGGGGGATTTATCCCCCCATTAAAATATAGCGCCTGAAATTGAAGTCGCCAACTACGGTTAATGATAGTAAGCCGTATAGACACTGTGATGCTGATCCCCCCCACTTCCTCTCTCAAGTAATTATTAATTACATAATCAAAGTAACCCTGGATTTATATGATTTATTGGCAGGCTGATATATATATACATAAGAGCTCCGGCAGGAGAGGTTTATTCATCCTTTGAAATATAATTTGCAGTTAATTTTAATTCTTTTTGTGGTGAATTTTA
>QLNU02015360.1:33890376-33902017 GCA_006491805.2 Dysdera silvatica
AGGGAAGAAATACTTAGAAGAGTTGAAGAATTCTACAAAAAACTATACGAAAGTAACAGTGGATTAAACGAAGACTCTGAGATAGTCGAAGGAACAGCTCCTAAAATCTTAAAAGAAGAAGTTTCATTTGCAATAAAAAGTATGAAGAAAGGAAGAGCCCCTGGTGATGATGGTATTACATTAGATATCCTAAAAGAAGCTGGAGAATATGTAGAAGACATACTTGCAAAATTCTTTACCAAATGTCTTAACAGCGGTAACATACCAAACCAATGGGATTCTGCAACAGTAATTCTTTTGCATAAAAAAGGTGATAAAGAGGATTTGAAAAATTACCGACCAATTAGCTTGTTACCTGCTATTTATAAAATCTTCACAAAAGTGCTAACACATCGCCTGCAGAAAAAATTAGATGCAGCTCAACCAAGAGAACAAGCTGGATTTCGAAGTGGATTCAGTACAGTGGACCATATTCAAGTATTAAGAGAATTAATTGAAAGAACACATGAATATGAACTTCCATTGTGTGTGGCATTTATTGACTATGAGAAGGCCTTTGACTCTATTAAAACATCAGCAGTCATCAACTCTTTAAGATCAACAGACATTGAGGATGTGTACATTGACATGGTGAAACGTGTGTATAAAAATGCAAGTGCAAAATTTCGGTTACATAAAGATACCAAAACTATCAAAATTGGTAAAGGTGTGAGGCAGGGAGATACCATTTCTCCAAAACTTTTTACTTCAGCTTTACAGATGATTTTTCAGCAGATAAATTGGAATAACAAGGGAATAAAAATAAATGGTGAATATTTAAATCATTTGCGGTTTGCTGATGACATTGTTATTTTTTCAACGAACCCATCAGAACTCCAAGACATGGTACAGGAGCTCTCAACTAGAAGTAAAGAAGTTGGACTCAAGATGAACCTACAAAAAACTAAGATCATGTTCAATAATTTTGTAGAGGAAACAAAAATACAAGTTGACAACATTGAGCTAGAAATTGCTGATTCATATATTTACCTTGGCCAGCTGATTTCAATGGATGGCAACATTATGAAAGAACTCAACAGACGTATTAAACTTGGCTGGAGTGCATTTGGAAGAAACAGTTTTATCCTGAAGGGGAAATTGCCTTTATGTCTAAAAAGAAAAGTCTTCAACCAGTGTGTATTGCCAGTCCTCTCTTATGGATCAGAGACATGGAGTCTAACAGTTGGAGCAATACGAAAGTTACAGACAACGCAAAGGAGCATATATATACATATACATATATACATACATAACATTACATTACATTACGTTACATTCTCAATAAACATAATAAATAAAAGCTCTTTGTTCATAATGCATATTATAACGTATAATAACATATAATATATGCATATAATAACTAATTATTACCTTTTATAATCGCAACAAATTACAGTGGAAAATCCTTGGAAAACGTCAAATTCTGAAATATATAAATGTTTATAGAACAAAGGAAACAAAGTAGCAAAAGTTAGATTGCATTGTCACTATTGTTAGCTGTCGATAATGCTAGTCAAAGTAAACATTCAAAGAAAGAATTTGGAGAAACCAAACCAAACTCAAGGTTGCCCCAAAAGGGTGCAGCTATAAGCCGGCCAACATTGCGTTAATGCAACATTTTCTTTCTTCAATATTGCGTATTTATAATTATCATTTTTTGTAATTTCCATTTTTCACAAACTGTTGACATCTGAAAGATTATGTTTAAAAGAAAAGAACGTTGATATTCGTCAATCAGCAATTAATATACTTTTTCAAAATATGTCTTTCAAAATACCTCAAAACACGCAAAAACGAAGAATTATAAAGCAAAAAATTTAACTTGCTTCTGATTGCAAAAAATTACATTTAGTAAGATAAAATCTTTCTGAATGTAATATGCTAAAATTTGAGGGGGGCGGGGAATTAATTAGGATATAGAAAAAAAATCAATAAAATAACATTGTGTTCACGCAACGTTGGCTGAAAATGGGTTAATAAGGTGAAGATTATTGAAAATTTGCTCATCCCACTCCAATTGCCATTTTTCATACAGCTGGGATGAGACATGGGAGTCAAGATCACGAAATGGAATGATCATACACTCAGGTAATAACACATAAACCAATTCAGCTAGTTATGGTTGTGCTCAACGCAATACTAACCTACTGACTTACATAATTCTCTGTGTATTATCTGGGATATTGTCACACATTAAATGTATGATGGTCATTTGTAAATTGTGTACAAGACCAACTTATTTTCCCATTAACTCTTAATAGTTTTTAATGTTAATATAATTGTCAAACGTTAAGAATAATACATATTGAAACGTGTTAGATCATGCACATGAAACGTGATATGTTGCTTGGCATGTCATGTGGGAATATCATGTGCTCTTCTGGAGGAGAGCCACGTAACAAGTTATAGCTATCTGCTTTCCTCCATTTCTACGCTAATAACCAGTGAATATCTTTAACCTCACACTATTAACGTAACATTAAAAATATCATATACCATAATGTATCACTAAATCTGCTAATTGGTTAAATAAATATTTTCTTCTTCATGTAATAATATTTATACAAATAGTGTAATCATATGCGTGTTCTTGTTATAAGGCGCAGACATACACAAAAATCTCGATGAAACCTTGAAATAATCTTAGACATGATCTAAGATTACTAAACTACAAACTAAATTTAAGACATATGTAGCGTTTACTTATAAGCCGTAATTTTTTTTATTTAGATATATCTGCATCAACTTAAATACTTTCTGATAAAGAAGAAATATATTACCATTATACTACATTTCATACTAAAAATGAGTTTTGTGTAAAAGAAATCACTGTCCAAAATGCGGACTATGAAAGAAATATAGCCAAGTATATTAAAATATTAGGCGAAATTAATTGGAATCTGACGTTTTATATAATGTATACAGTTAATAGCTTAAAGGTTAAGGAAAATCGTTTATGAATTTTTTTGTCTATAAAATTTTTAATAATTTCCACTGAATACATAATTAAGACTATTTAACTTCCTTGTAGTAGATTAGAAGGCGGTTACGTGTGTGTATATATTGCGTTATGTTAAACTATTAAATGAAGTTTTTCAGCATTTTATTCAAAATTCTCCACTGCATACACAAAATAATCATTTATTTTAAAAATAATAATGTTTTCGTTTAGACCGGATACCTCAAACTGGCCAATTTAATTATATTAGTAAAAGATTAATGTACACGATCGAGTAAAGAATTCATATTTTTATTAGTTGCTTCGGTATAGAAAAATAGCATTTCTCTACCTGTTAGCAAGTCAGTAAAAGATTCACACAAGCAAGTGAGTATGACTTAGTGCCTGACAATGTTGTTAATGGTTTGCAGTGGATGTGATAGAAAAGACTAGAAACAAGAGTTTGTAGAGAAGAGAGCTAAGTCTTTAGAGAACAAAAAAGTCGTGTCATCGACAGCAGGGTTGGTTTGGAACATTGACGCAAAGCTCGGACCTTAAGGCCAAACCTCTTCTGTCATCCATCAAGCCATCGCTGTCATTCTCAGACACTTTACACCACAATGGACGCTGATCCTCAACAAGAATCCTAAGATGCCTAGAGTTTTAAGCGATGTAGTGTTTTTCCCCCATTTTTATAGAGACGTGGTGTCCTTTTCGATAAAACAGTTAAAAAAAGGGAATTTTAGTTTTCAAAGGAGAAGCAAAGAAAATGGCGTAAGATATTGGAAATTCCCTAACAGCTGTGTAACCAATGAAACTTTTGTTATAATATATATATCATAAAAAATACTATCAAGTATTAAGGATAAAAATATTCGCACACAATACTTTATAATATGATATAGAATGCGACATAGTAAATACTAAAAATAAGAACAACTAGAGACAGCAAGACAGAGAGCGAGAGAGCTTAGTATTATAATATTTATAACTTTATTGGATTCTCAAACCAAATACATAGTAATAATATTAATACTTAGTGAAACATTTATCTATTTATATATAAATTCATATATAGATACTAATATTCATTATATAAATTACTAATATATTATATTTGCTCATCTGGTGAACCAATTTTAGAAGGAAATATTTTCAAGTTTTGAAAAAAATATCAATACTGAATTTTATTTTTAGCGTTAATAATCATAAATCATTAAATATTCTAAATTAAAGGTCATAGTTTTAATAAAATTACTTAAACGCAAAGGATCGTTTTACGAAGCCTAGTGGTGAACAACTTCATGTGTCATCTATGGTATGTGTATGTTATGATTGTGTTTGCACGTGTGTGTAAAAAGATACGTATTTAAATTTTGAGCTCCTGAATTATCGACGAAACGTTGACTTTGTCATTTTTTGCCATGATAGTTTTTATCAGCTTTTTATGATATCGAGGGTTTCAAGTCGTTATTTCCAGATGGAACTGATATTGAATAACGTTTTGGCCGTTTTCCCAAAATAATATAAGCAGCGTTTTATTTTAAAGTCCTTTATCGTGTAATATCCAAGTTAAAATCAATAAGTTGAAAGAGGTGTGTTTGACTTTTTTAAATAACAATTTATTATTTTTTTTTGTTTTGGGCATGACAATATCCCTTCAACTTTCCTCCATTAAATTATTTCTCTTATCTTCTCTTTTGTGACATATCTAAAAGTTTGTTTCATGGTGTAAAAATTGAAACAGACATTTTGCGCCAGTCTCGATTACTGTATCCTATAAACGAGGATTGTAGCGAATACGTCCATATAATTAATGAACTCGTAACAATCCTGAAATTGTTATTTCATAATCTGCCAATGGTCTCCAACATAAGACTTTAAATTTCAAGGAGTGTCGCAAAAAATATTACGTGATTTGTGTCATCGTATACTTTTGTTTGTAAAAATTGCAACACCATGAAGGACTCGTCCGAATTGAATGAAATTTAATGTACAAACGACCTGTGTTGATACAAATAAACGATTAAAATTACAAAGCAAAAAAACAATATTACATGTCGAAAATCAGTATTTGGTGAAGCCACCACGCGCTGCAATAAGTGATGCTATACGACGTGGCATGGAATCAAACAGATGTTGAATGTGTGCCTGAGGAAGAGCATTCCAGATTGCTTGTGTGCGACCCCAAAGTTCATCTGTAGTAGCTATGGGACGAGGATCACGAGCGAGACGCCGACCAACGAAATCCCACACATGTTCAATCGGCGACATATCCGGCGAATAGGCAGGCCAAGGAAGAAGCTGTATCTGTTGTGATGAAAAGAAGTCTTGAACATTCCTGGCAATATGTGGGCGGGCATTGTCCTGTTGAAATACAGCTCCGGGAATGCCTTGAAGGAAGGGAACAACTTCGGGCTCCAGAACTTCATTGATGTACCGGTTGCTGTTAAGATTACCCACAATTCGTAGCAGCTGAGATCGTCCATGATACGCAATCGCACCCCAGACCATAACGCTGGGGATTCGTCCACTATGACGTTGGATAACGCACTCCGGAAGGTGGCGTTCACCGGTATAGCGTCTAACACGGATGCGGCCATCACTGTACCCCAAATTAAAACGGGATTCATCAGAAAACACCACTTGTTGCCAATCAGCACGCCAGTCTCTACGCCCATGCGGACCAGGTGTCTATCATCCCGTGCTGACGTCACCTTTCGGCGTCAACTCCCGGATTTCCGAGTTGTCTGGTTCTCTTGAACCCACTGCTTCCACACTCGCATCACTGTGCTGCTGTTACGCCCCATACGAGCTGCTATTGCACGATAAGAAAACCCTCCTTCACGAAGGCCGATCATTCGTCCCCGTTCAAACTCCGTAACTTGCTGAAATGTCGCCCTCTTTCGTCGTAGAGGCATAGTGACGTCTCATGTAACGTTTACCACTAACCGATAACCATACACGCCCCGCTACAGCCCTCTATTTATACGGATCCATCAGCAGTTCAGAGGGCGCTGCTCAGCCCACGCATGCGTGATGACTCTGAAATTCTAATCATTTGAATAGCATACCCTAATTTGCATTTCCTGAAAGTTTCAGCTCAATCACATGATTCCTTCATGGTGTTGCAATTTTTACAAACGTAATTTTATAAACTGTTTGTTTTACTTTTCAAATTTGTAAGTATCCCTTTTAAGATACGTGCTGTAGTTTTAATATTTACATTTTCTCATTTTCTGAACATGTACATTTCTTTCATATCAAAACACAGATAGCAAAATATTGCTGTAAACTTTGTTTTTTGCCAATATTTTAATATTATGTTTGGAGATTTTTTAAACATATTTGTTTCCGCAGGATATTTCATTAAAACTACCTTGTTTGCTATTTTCTCCTAACTTACTTTCTTTGTCCATCAGTTTCTTATCGATCTTGTAATCAATATTTTCATCCTTTTAACATATTTTCAATTGACTTTAATTAATAATTATTCGACAGAAAAAAGTTCGCATATTTCCCTTTCCCTTTTTTTCACTTTCCTAACCCTAATAAGGTTTTTAATTTTCTTTTCGTTTTTTATCACTTTATTATTATTATACTCTTGATTTACTAACCTGTTTTATTTTAATTTCAAGGTCCTACTTTGTTTAGTACATCTATTTAGTAGGTATAGCCGGTGAAATAAAAACTGAGCACTCGTTTCCCATTCGCCTAATAATTATGCAACAGAAAATTCAATGGTGCCAATCGTGAACAAAGAAATCTATCAATCCATGTGCACAGAATTTGTATAAGGGACGGTCTTCATGTTAAAACTTGCAGCAACTTTGAAAATTCCAAAGGCAACACCTAAATTTGATATCATACTCCGATTCTACATTATTTAATTGGGCTAATCCAAAATTTTGGCGTCATTCTGACTAATAAAACTCGAGATGGCCCATAAAACATCTACGGGAGCTTCCACTATGATAAAGTAAATTGTAAGTAGGGAATCCAATTTTCCGATCAAACCTGTTGCAATCAAAAAGACATAATGCCGCTGAGTTTTCTTTATTTTCTCTCACTTATATAAATTTACTAATATACCTTATGAACGATAATTAAGAAATGTCATCCGACAACAATTTTAAATCATAACATAATCTTTATTCTTTTCTTTTCTTCTTATTTTTGGTAATTATGCTATGTTCCCTTACACTTTCGCTTTAACTAATATTAAGCACGAAAAACTACTAATCGGTTTGCGCTGAAATTTCTGTGTAGTAGGTAAAAACGCCGTAGTGTTTCAATTCTCGGTAAAAAATTGATATGTTTCTATTCATATTTTTAATGAATATGATTTTCATAATTTATAATTTACAGTAGATATTATTTTAAAAATAAAAAAAAATCATAAATTTTGTTTGGCTTTTTGAGCTTGAACACAATAAGAATATTGGAGAGATTTGATGAATATTTCGGGAGATATATTGATAAAAATACCACGAAATATTTTAACATTATGAGATCAATATTTGTAATATTCAAAATGTATAAACTCTTGTACCAAATGAATTGAAATTTTATGTTAGATATTTTATTTGGTTGCAGATTCGAAATATTTAATCGAAACTTGTTGTTGCCATTGGAATTTCCAAAGTTGCTGCCGGTTTTAATATGAAAGTGGCCCCTTATGCAAGTTTTATGCACATGGATTGCTATATTTCATTATTCCCTATAGATTGGATCTTTTAAATTTTCTGAGAACAATTATTACGCGAATGACAAACTAGCGTTCAGATATTTGCTTGACCGACTGTACACGTTTACACACATAGAACTATCCACTAACCTACATTAGAGACTTCCTCCATAGTTGCAGAAATTAATATACAAGGATTATTTCGAAATACTTTTTGATTCCATAGCTTCATTTTTGCTCAGCTTTAGTAATGAAAATTATTTACTTGCACCAACTTCTTGTACTTTATTAAAATAGACTGAGCATTAATACTATTTGATCAATCCCTTGAAACAGTATCCCTTTCAAACAAACACTCGTTTTTATCATTTATTGAAAATATTCGCACATGTTTCCCTTTCTACTTGAAAATTTTTTCATATTCTAAACTAATTTATCCAAGTCCATGGACTTAAAGTTAATTTGGATTTGAATTAAGAATCAGTTTTTTAGACAAGAAAGGAACCTTGGATCCACAGTAGTAAATATCGAAATCGCCAATTATCAGTCGCATTAACTAAGATAATGTGACCATTACCATCCATTGTCCATAATCATGCTTTCTTCCCAGAGAACAATAACGCTTTGAATTAGATCTAAGTCTCACCGTATCTGTTCCGAGTGTCGGTATATTGGCTACATAATTATTTTAGTCAGTTTACTTTTTCTCTTTAGCTGAGCCCTAGAGGTTTGAGCTTTATAAGAAACATGTCGGATTCGTTAGTAGTGAACTCGATCTGGTTCGCATAGGTTCGCAAAAACCGGTTGCTGACATTTTGCAGTTTGCTGAAGAAAGCTCTCAGATTGTCACGGACTTAGTTGTTAAAATAATTTGCTGTTAACGAATTAGCGGTCTTGTGGTGCAGTGGTAGTGGGTTCGCCTAGTGTTCGACGCCATGAACGAACACTTTTTCTTATAGAATGCATGGTTGCAAGTACAGGGGTTAGGCGCTAGAGGGAGCTTTCCATTTCTTCACACACATGCAATCTTACGCAGTGCAAAAAAATGCTACGTCTAGCATTTATATATGATTTGAAAACTATTTATAATTGGAAGTATGCTTCTATAATCAACGGTTAAAAAGGTGATCGCCGTAGCATCTGCTTTGCAACTTAAATATTAGTCTCCAAATTCTTCATTTTCCAAATGGAAAATAACGTCAAGAAAATAGCATCCCTTTCAATAGGCTTTCGTTCTGTTACACTGGCGACATCGTTTCTTTCCCAGTAGCACAAAAGGGCAAAATACCATCAGAAATGATTTGGATAACCTCGGTATATATACATGTGTATATGTATTTTTTTTAATGAGTCGTACAAGATATACTTTTGCTTTTGTGGCAATGGAACCACTGACACTTCCTGCTGTCGATTGATTTTGATTCGTGAAGTTTTATTTCGCACCGATTTTTATTTATTAACTATTATTTGACGTCGATTTTAATTTGTCACATAATCGTCGACGTTTACCGTTTACATTCTCTGGGCTTCGGAGATAGCTTTGCTAGCCTGGAGAATGCGCCACTGATATACGGGTATATATATATATATATATATCGTACGCACAACTGGAAAGCACCCGGTATTGACGGCATACACAACTTCTGGTACAAGAAATTTACCAGCGCCCATGGCCCATTAGCCAAGGAACTTACGGCGATAATTGAAGACCCCAGCAAAATGCCTGAATTCCTCTGCAAGGGAATAACTTACCTCCTACCGAAGGACCAGGATACCAGTAACCCAGCGAAATACCGACCCATTACGTGCCTTAACACCCTGTACAAGATACTCACGGGGTGCATCTCTGAAAAAATAAGCCGGCACAGCGAAAGCAACAACTTAATGACGGAAGAACAAAAGGGATGCCAGAAAGGGACTCTGGGATGTAAAGAGCAGCTTACCATCGACTCAGTTATCCTGGAACAAGCAAGAAAACAAAAGCGAAAACTCAACACCGCATACATAGACTACAAGAAGGCTTTCGACTCTGTTCCGCACTCGTGGCTCCTTGAAATACTCAGCATATACAAAGTGCATCCCTCAATCATCCGATTCCTACAGAGCAGCATGAAACAATGGAGAACCCGGTTACAGCTAAACACGCCAGACAGTAAAATAGAAACGGCCGAGATCCCCATCCGCCGCGGAATCTTTCAAGGAGACGCACTAAGCCCCCAGTGGTTCTGCTTGGCGTTAAACCCCTTGTCAAGGATGCTGAACACAAGTAAATACGGATACATGCTGAAGAAAGACAAGAGAAACCTACATAAAGTCTCCCACCTCATGTACGTAGATGACATCAAGCTATACGGACATAGGAATGGAATTCGGCCTCGATAAGTGCAAAATACAGAAGAATAGCAAAGAAGATTTACCAGGCATCGAACTCGAAGACGGGAGACTACTGAAGACCTTGGACGAGGGCGAAACCTACAAATACCTAGGGATAATGCAAAAACGGCAGCAGGAGCACAAGAAAGTCAAAGTCCAGCTCACGCAAGCATTCCAAGAAAGACTTAGAAGCATTGTGAAGACGAAACTGAGCGGGAAGAACACCACGCAAGCAATTAACGCATATGCGGTACCAGTGCTCACCTACTCCTTCGGGATCATCAAATGGTCCAACACTGAACTAGAACAACTCCAGCGGAAAATGAGAACCATCCAGAGAAGAGCCGGACAACTACACCCTGCAACGGCAATTGAACGGCAAACACTACCCCGGGAAGAAGGAGGACGCGGACAAGCGGACCTCAAAGACTTACATGACAAGCAGATCCAGAGCATGAGGCAATACTTCCAGTTGAAGAGTCCCCGATCGCCACTCATCCAAGCCATAATACAAGCAGATGCAAATTACACGCCACTAAACCTGTGTAGTACCGAAGAGCGTGTCCTGGAAACAGCCAACGAACAGAAACTGAGAACTTGGGCCGGAAAACCATTACATGGCAGGCACTACAATGACCTACAGCAACCACACGTTGACAAAGGTATCACTCTAATATTGACCAGCACAGAGAGAGAAGACAAGACCAAGTGATCGCAACAAGGAACAATCAGAAATTCATCCAGAGAAAAGACATAGAAAGCGACAAATGCAGACACTGTCATGCGGCATCGGAGACAATCCAACACGTGATGGCAGGATGCAAGATCCTTGCGCAGTCAGACTACAAACATAGACACGATCAAGTAGCGAAAATAGTCCACCAGAAATTGGCAGCGAATGCTGGCTTTCTGACAGAAAAATGCCCGTACTACAAATATGAGCCAGAGACCGTGCATGAGAACGAAACACACAAGCTTTACTGGGATAGAGCAATCATAACAGACAAGACAGTCCCACATAACCGTCCTGACATAACCCTCGTCGATAAATCGAATAAGACCACGTACTTAATCGACATAGCAGTACCCAACACCAATAACATACAGACAACCTACACAACGAAAATCACCAAGTACCAAGATCTCAGACATGAAGTACGAGATATATGGGGTATGGAAAAGATCCTCATCATCCCGTTAGTCATCTCAGCAACAGGGATAGTACCAAAAACGCTTGCGACGAATTTGGAGATACTCAACATTGACCCAAACACCTACATTGAAATACAAAAAGCCACAATCCTAAACACGTGTCACATTGTCAGGAAGTTTCTAGACATGGCACATTAAGAAGTGATGTAAAAAGAGGCTTGGGAACATGGCGCTCTGCCCGTCCCAAAGCCTGTTTCCGCCAAGAATGGGCGAGGAAAACTTTTATAAGGCGATACACACAGAATTAAATTTTCATCATTATCACAACTAGTGGCATCAATGCAGGTCCTACAATAATTAGAAGTCTGAATAGTTGAGCACAAGGTGATAAAAGACAAGTAGGTTGCCATCTTGATTACGACAAGGTCAAGTGACATTTCAGATAATGGATC
>QLNU02015360.1:33902117-33919758 GCA_006491805.2 Dysdera silvatica
TTGCAAGAAGTGTAATGGGAAAGGTGGCCGCCGAAGGGGGCAGCGCTGTATTCCCAGACAGGCTTTTGTCACATAAAATGACGACCAGTGGACCGAGAAGGGCCACTGGGGGGGGGGGGGCATTGCAGGGGATTGTCGATCGAAACAGGCGTACAGAGACGCACAGCTCACATGATTGTCGTCATTCAACGTCGACCGGAGGCCATCCACGATCAGTCCGCCCCGAAGAGCGGCCGAAATAGATGGATGGCGCGGAAGAACACCCCGGGCCGGCCGGTACTCCTACAGGAGACCACCGGACACCGTTGAGTGGGTGAGGTGCCGCGAGCGGCAGCGAACAGGCGTAAAACATTCCCCGCAACCAGGGCGCACGAGACCAGCATAGTCCGGACAGGCATTACATACCAAATTATCATCCACTGTTTGCGAAAGCTGGCCCCCAAGCGATCGCAGCGGACGAAGACAATGGCGAACGCCCGTCATGGACAGAAGGCCAAGCACGACCCCAGCGACGAAGTCCGAATTACGAGGGAGGGCGGAGTCCGGTCCCAGAATAGCAGAAGCAGGCATCCATCCACCGCCACCCGGCGGCCAAAGTGAATATCCCAAACACTCCGTCTTAAGCGAGCTGGAACCAACACCGGCCAGCCCGGACAGCAGAGAACAGACATCCGCACGCCGCAGCGCAGGACCAGCGCTCGCGGGAGGGTTTATTATCGAGACCCGCAGTTGTCTCTGCAGAACTCAAAATTGTGGTGAATTACCACTGGTGATGTCAAAAATAATTCAAATTATTTAATCCTTCCACATTCCACACACTTTATGTATTTAGAGTTTTTTTCTTCAACTGTTTATACCGAAAAAAGAACACCGCACCCATGGCTTCGCTGGCAATGGACAGCACATCTTTTTCTTGGTTTTAACTGGAAGGTTGCTGGGTTGACTCCAACCTGGGGTAGTGCTCTCTTGTTGAAAAATTTAGTTCAGTGGAACTCAAAATTATGACGATGTCAAAACAGTGGCGTAACGGCAAATCTCGGGCCCACTTTTACGAAAATTAATTCGTATATACATGCATGAAAATAGATAATTATAAAAAAATTTTACCTCCACATTTACTGGTTACATACTGCACGAAACCCACAATATATTGTTGGATTTTCAGAGGGAGGGAGATGAGGAAAGGCAAACGCATATTTTATTGAAAAATATGTTTAGTTCGTCCACTGCTGATATAGATTTTAGGAAGAACCGTCACAAGTGTTATTGTCTTGTCACTGGCAATTTTGTTCTTACTATTTATTTTTGTTGGTTACTGTAAAAATCTTTTTTTTTTTCCTTACAGTTTTTTTCAGCAAACTCCTCTACTAAAGAATCTATGTCTATTTCCCGAGCCCGATTAACTTCACTGCTTATATCACTTAACGCGGATAGTCGTTTTTGTATCATTGAACTTTGAATATAGTTTTTTATTAATTTGAGTTTCGAAAACGATCGCTCTACACTCGCCAATGTTACGGAAAGAGTTAAAAAATTTTCAGTGCAGTTGAAACATCTGGAATACTGAGTATAGAATGTATTTTTAATAATTAAAAGTTTAGCTATGTCTTTAATAAATCCATTTTGTATTTTTAATATATATGTTTTTAGGACATTTCTCATTAAAAGTAATTTTTGGGCAAATTCGGAGGAAAGGTCATCAGAGAGTTCTTTAGCAAGATATTTTGCAGAACTCTGCAATTCATCGTCATTTTTTTAACAAAATTTAAAGGATACAAGCACTCAAATTTAAGTAAAGTGCCTTTCATACTAATGTACCAGTTATGGGTTTGAGAGACAATAATATCCACGTTTGTGTAAAATACGTTAATTTTAAAAGATTGCTCCTGATCATTAAGACACGGGTCTTTACATAATTCACCAAAACATCTTTTAGTGCGAATTTGTCATTTTTTCGAAAACTGGCATTCGACGCCCCAACAGGAAGCTATAGTTTTGGTGGTATTTTTTTTCTTTACAGAAACAATTTCAATAATCTTTTAAATATATTGTAGCTTCACCTAACATCTCAACTGCTTTGAGTAGGTTTTCGCCTGGTGATTGAAGAACCTTAGACACTAAATTTGTTGTTTCTTGTATTTTTGCTTGAATTACGTTGTGTTAGAGAAATTCATACTTTTCCACATGTTTCTTTATGACAAGAGCTTCGTTTCTTTCTTTCTTCCTTTTTTTTTTGACGTTAGCATGGGGTAAATTAAAGCTTTCATAATGTTCGCGTATCTACAGCAAATAGCAAAAACGAGCATCGTTCCTTGTTGATCACCGAGTTATGCATAATATCTTCGAAGTTGGAATTTGTTGCTGACCCTTTTCTGTTTTCCAAAAGTTCCCATATTTTAATGCTCTAGCTAAAGAAATTATATAATCTTTGAACATAATTATAAAATAAATTAATCTGAGGCATGTTAATAGCATCGTTCAACACTAAGTTTAGATTATGAGTTGCGCAATGAATATAAACAACATTTTTTTCGATGTTTCGAATTCATTTTTGGATTCCAGAATAAACACCATTCATTATTGCAGCTCCATCGTACCCTTGACCATGAAATCTGTTTATCGGAACACCTTTGTTTTAAATAGCGGTAATTATTGAAATTGCCAAACTTTCTGCATTTCCATCAGAAACGAAAATAAAGCCAAAGAATCTTTCGTGCATTATTAATTCTATTGGTGCTCCATTTGTATCATAAATAGCGGTAACGTACCTAAATATTTGTCTGAGCTGTTCTTCTTTTAATATATCTTGAGCTGTATCTAATATAATAGAATAAATTTTACCTTTAATATCTGAAAGAAATTCATTTTCAATTTTTGATGAAAGTAGGTTTATTATTTCATTTTGTATTTTAGGACTTTAATATGTTTTTTTCCGCTTTTCCATTTTTTTCGCCAGGTGGCGCAAAGTAAACGGTCGCGTATTTTTAAGCTAACCGAAGTTTTGGTTAAAATAAAGCGTCGTATGTGTTTTTAATTCGTTTGTCAACTGTATATCGAAGAGACAAAGAAGTATCCTGTGCGACTCCAAAATTGGGCTACATAAAGGTATTTTTCTTTATAATTTTGCTTCAAGTTTAGAATCGCTAGTGATGCGTTCTTAGCGTACAACGTGACTACAAGAAGGACGCTCCCTAAGTCGTCGCTGTGTCATCGGCCGGCTGACTTTAATTGACATACTTATGACTACGCAGGAGTGTAAAAGTACTTTTCCGCACAAATGGCGTCCCTTCACTGGGCGCGCAAAGTGTCGTTAGCCGTAGAATATACAGAGAGGTGGAGAGAAAGGGATTCGAAAAAAAAATGTTTCACCAACCTGCTCTAAAAGAACGGGAAAAGAAATCCAAATCGAGGAACATATGAATTTGTGTTAAAATATGTTTCTTTCCATTCTGAAAATAAAATTAAAAGCCCTCGCCAGTAGCGGACCACGCCATATCTTATTTGCTATATTATTATTATTATTATTCAAATTGGTTCTTCTATCATAACTAAACTTAAAATTATTTTTTGGAATGTCGGTGGTTTAACTCAAGAGAAGTTCACCGAACTAAAATTAACAATTTTCGAACACGATATCGACATCTTGGGCATAGTGGAATGTAATGGTAAATTAGATTTCTTTGGTATGAAAGGATATCAAGTCTTCTACTTAAAACGTTCCAGACAGATAGCTTCTGAAGTTCTGGTATATGTAAAGAACTCCCTGATGGCAAAAATTTTCACAAGGCATTCAATGACACACATAGATAGACTGAAAGCTGTGGAAATGCATGTTTGGAAGGGCGAACTGCGACATCGCGTTTTCTTTTTGTATAATCCTCCTAACAATAGACAGGACATTGACAGCCTTCTTCAAGGTTGGAATGATCGTTATTTATTATTGGGTGATTTTAATTCACCATCTACAAGATGGGGTTACAGCAGAAATAACCAAGTGGGAAATATCGTAGAAAACTTCATAAATTCTAATCCAGGGAAATTTATTGACAATAAGGGTAGTAATACTACATTTCTCTCTTTTAATGGTAGATCCTCTCACACAGAGCAGTTACTGGTTCACACAAATATGGTTAATCATATTCAGCATGAGCTTGTTGCTGCCCCTGGAGGAACTGGACATAAATTCCTCCTTGCAGCTGTTCATATTTATAGAAATGAGTTTGCAGCACCTCGCCCACCCCGATGGAATCTTAAGAAAGCTGACTGGCCTAGATTTAAACAACTGATGGACCATCTGATAGTGGGTTCATTAGGGACTAAATGCCCTGATAAATCCTTTAAAATTTTTTCAAGCAGCGTGATCTCATGTGCTTTACGCACTATTCCTAGGGGAAAGATGCAAAGATACGCACCCTTCCTACAAAAACACAAAGAAGAAAAGAAGAGAATGATAAAGCGAGACAAACTGCTGAGGCTGCTAGTCTGATAGAAGATTGTGCGCACCTACGACAATCACATGCTCTACTCAAACGGGCTATCAAAAATTCAAAGCGTCAAACATATAGTAACTTTTTGAAAAAAATGGATTTCCGTAGAGACGGTATGAAAGTCCATAGATTTTTATCTAGGCTTAATAATCAGCCAGAAAAAAGAAATGAATCGATTACTATTGGAACTGAGGTGCTAACATCTATTGTATTGAGTATTGCAGAGGAATTCTGTAAACATTATCCAAAAATTTGTAATTTCCACCCCGCCACACTTATAAAGCAGACAATTTTAACCCCACGAACTTCGATCTTGGAGAAAAAGCAGGACAAAATTTTTAACTCAGCCTTTACTATTAAAGAATTAAAAAGCGGCGTGGATTGTCTGAATAATGGAAAGAGTGCTGGCCTTGCTGGTATTCTACTTGAATTTTTGATCAACCTTGGTCAGAAGGCAGTAAAAGTGCTGCTGGAATTGATCAATGTAATCTGGAAAAGGGCCTGCCAAGCGAATGGAGAAAAGCTGAAGTTATACCAGTTTTAAAACCAGGGAAGAATCCTGCAGACCCTAATAGCTACAGACCTATCTCCCTTATAACTGCCATGTGTAAACTAGTCGAACGACTAATTCTAAATGGGCTCCAATTTTTCTTGGAAAAAAATAATTATGTTTCAAACCAACAAGCTGGATTTAGAGTGCATACAAATGCAGTTGAACAAATTATCTGTCTTTCGCAAGAAATAAAAGACGGCTTCCATCACAAACACAGATCACTTGCAATGTTTGTAGAATTTAAGTCTGCTTCTGATAGAGTTTGGAGAAAGAAACCTCTATCGAAGGTTTTAGAACTAGGCATTAACGGTAACATGCTTAGATGTATTAAGTAATTTCTTGCTCAATGTTTCATCCGAGTAAGATACGAAACTGAAGTATTTCGTTATAAGTAGACCAGACAGAGATTAACACAAGGATCTGTCTTAAGCCCAGTTTTATTTAACGTGATGATTAATGATGTTATACACAGGATAACGGAAGACATCCCAGGTGTGCAGGTGTTATTATTTGCAGATGATCTGGTGATGTGGTAAACAGGCTCAAATTTTCAAATTACTACTTTAAATGAAGCACTCAGAATCCTATTGAATTGGAACAAAGAAAACAGCTGAAAAAGCAGCTTACCAATTACTTATCTTGAACAACAAACACCACACACTTAATTTATTATATGGCTTTATAATAAATGTTAATCTCGAAAGGCTATAGAGAGAACCAATTCCAGAAATAAATTACTAAAGCGACTGGCAGGCACTAAATGGGGTGCATCTCAAGATGTCCTTTATACTGCTTATTAGAACTATGTAAGACCTGCAATTGAATATGGCTGAACTTTCTCACAGCTGTCACTGAAACTATTAAGAATAAATAAATTAGACGTTTTCCCAAAGCCATGCCTCTAAGACTCATCACTGGGGCTGCAAAATCAATGAGGCGATGGGAATTACAAACTGATTAGAACCTGGACAGGCAACAGGAGAAACCTAAAGCAGCTTTGAATCCAGAGAAAAGCTTACCTAAGACGATATGATTATTTGTCAGATTACAGAGCAACAAAATCAAGATTAAAATCAAGAAATTTTCCTTTTTCAAAACCCTTGAACTATTTCGATTCAACATCCCGGATTTGAATAGCAACCATTTCTATATAACTGTGACTCTACCAAAGATTTAAACTTAGCGGAAGCAAGACTCGATTTAATCACTCCTAAAATAAAATCAATTCTGCAGAAGCGTATTTGAGACAGCAGCGCTTGAAACTATCTTCGATAGATATCAACCGATTCTTGGTTGCATGTCTACACCGACGGCTCCTGCTGAAGACGCTACAGGAAATGCTGGATCTGGCGTTTATTCCAAACCCATTTCACTATATTGCAGTAGGGAATCTACTATGGAACTTTGATGGAGAATAATGGCAGTATCTTTGGCTTTTGATGTTATTGGTGCTTGTTCACAGAAAATAAGGTAGTCATCATAAGTGTCTCACAAGCGGCTTCATCACTGAACTCACATCTCAATGTTGTAATGACTTCAAGAGTACAGAGCTGTCGAGAGTCCATAAGCTTGGTAATTGACAGCGGCATATCACACTCCAATGGATCCCAAGTTATTGTGGTGTGTGTGACACCGAGAAAGAGACCAACTTGCTAAGCTGGGATCATCTCTGCAACAACCTAACCCTCCAGTTGAAATACAATCCGTTAAAAAAATTATTAAATATAATTTTAAACAACAAAGACGAAGTCACATTACTCTAGTAAAAATGCTGGCAAAGATGGACTGTCTTCTAGAAATACCCAATGCCAAAAAGAGCTCCCAAGGAAGGTCGGAGTAGCTTGCTTCCAGACTTATCACTGGACACGACTAACTACAACAGCATCTCTCACCGAATTCAGGCTGACTAATTCACCTACATACCCCTTGTGTGATCTTGATCTAATGAGAGGAAACACCCTTTCATGCCCAAGGCTACAAAATATCATGGACGATAATTCTGAGAAAAATCCTTATTGTGTTTATTTCAATTTGTCAAACCGATATTGGGCCCCTAGAACACTAATGATTAAAAGCTAGAAAATGGCTTTGGATAAAAAATTTCTCGCCGCTTTCATTAAATAGTTGGGGCAATGTTGCGTCATGCTTGGCTAACAATTCAATTACAGCTAAAAAATTCCACTTTGCGATTCATCAAAGTTTTGGTGTCCTTTAAAACTAAAATCATGATGAAGCTAAAGTAAGGGTAACGTCAATAATCCCTCTTTAAAATCTCTTCCAAAATTGATCTCTTCCTTAAATCTATGTCTAAAAGTACATTGACAGAGAGACATTTTTTCAAGGAAGTGTACATAACGCATGCTTGCAAATGGCAGTATGAAAGTTCATGCTGTTTAGCCTTTTTCGGTAATTCTTGCCAGTCCTTTATGCTTTTAGTCCAAGCTGAATTATGATAAACGAATTGTCTATCTGCAAAAGACCAACAGGGCTCACAATAAGCAATATTCAATTTCGGAGAAAAGCATAACCAAAGACGATAAATGGTTTGTTGATCAGTGGTTTTTTGAAATAGTATATATCCGAGAAGCACCTGTTTTTTCGTCGTATGGAAAAGGACCTTTTGGTTTACAAGGTCCAAAATTAATTTTTTTTTTCAAAATATTGTCATTTATATCAAGGGGATAATGTCAACGGTTAGAAGGATAGCCCATATTTGAAAGAAACATACTTTTTTTTTTTCAAATGACACTTCCGAAATATCTGTTTCAGTTGCAAGGTTTTTATCCGCAGTTGCAAAATTCTGTTGAATTGTTTGCTGCTCTATCACCTTGATGTCGTAGCGACTTATGAAAATTAACGGTAGCACGAATAACATTTCAAGACTGTCCCGTATTAACTAACTTCTAACTCGTGTGTGTGACCTGAAAAGGTTTTCTCATGTCCTCAAAGGAATGTGAAGGTTTTCATGTGATCTATGAAAAGTTTATTTTTCTGTTGAATTGTGTAAAGGGATTTACAGAAACATTTAGGGAATCGATTCTCGAACGTTAAATATCAGTAACGGAGATAGAAAGGAAGAGGATAAAGCGACGTTCGGCATGGATCAAAGAAACTTTATACGCAACACATTATACCGAAACGCTTGTTGCTACATTTCAAAACCTTTTATCGTTTCTTGTGTGGTGCATAGGCGTAGCCAGGGGCGTGTTTTGGGGGGTTGTAATGTAACCCCGTTGCAATGAAATTTTGTATATTTAACATAGGAATATATGAGTTGTAGCTCTGTAACCCCTCCCATTAAGCCTATAAGCACCCTGTTATGAACTTTTTGCCTACGCTACTGGTGTTGCGCCTTCTATAAAAAATTAACCGGCGACGCATTCCAATACTATAAACAGAACACATGTCTATTATTCACCATTTGATGAGGCAAGGTTCTGGCGCAAATCGTATACTATAACTTCTAAACTCGTCCAGACTTTATAGTTTTCGGATGATGAGTTCAGTTATGAAGGCAATGAAAACAGCAAAAGTAAATACGCGTAATGAACAATTGGAAACCGTTCATTTATTTTATATTTTACCAAAAGATTAAAAATTTTCTTAGTAACTAAGAAACACAATATCATTATTATTTCTTTTTAATTATAAATTTTATGGAAAATAAACGAAGACGAAAGCCCTCTCATCCTTTTAGGGGTTATCAGTAGGCCACTGTGCCAAAAATAATTTGTATTATTCTTCTGATAGTTAAAGTTTTGCATTTTATTTCATTTTTACAGTGTACACATTTCAAATTTTTTTGCAAATGAAAAAATTTGCGAAGGTATGCTTTCTGATGCACATCTTTGAGGAGCGCCTTCTGCGTCCTTCCACAATGATTAGGCGGTGCTAAATCCCCGCCGGCCCCGCCCGTGCGACCGCCTATGACTAAGTACTAGTTTTAGTATTATTTGTAATTTACATAGGCACGTTCCAGATCTCGTCCTCCCAGTTGTTAGAAAAAATAATCAAATTTCAACCCTAAACTGCCCTGAGGTGGCGCAGTGTAGTAACGCGTTCTCTTAGTTCGCAGTCAACCCTGGCGGCGTGGCATGCTTCTATACGTCTAGATAAGGAGTGATAAAGATTCCTCATGTCATCCTGCGACACATTCTGCCAGGCATTCCTCACTTGTTGCTCAGATCTGCGACATTTTGCGGTGCCCGAATCTAGCTGTCCCATACATGTTAAATTGGAGGAAGGTCTGGTGACCTTGCTCGTCAAGGAAGAGTATCAACAGAGCGGAGGCAGCTCACAGATGTGTGATCCGTTACGGGCCTGGCATTATCTTGTTGGAAAATGACCCCAGGCTGTTGTGTCATGAAGAGTAACGCAAACGGCTGCAGGATATCATCAACATATCGTTGAGCTGTTAAAGTTGCACGCAGGACTATTAAGGGCGTTCTGCTCTCGTATGAGATAGCACCCCACATTATCGCACTAGGGGTAATGGCTGTATGCCTCTGTTAAACAAAGGGTGGTTGGGACCGCTGGCCCTGGCGCCTACACACATGGATCTGATGATCATCTGCTCCAAGGCTGAAGCGGGAATCATCGCTGAGCACTATGCGATGCCAATCTGATGAACACTATGCGTTGCTTATCTCCTGAAAGCTATGCGATGCCAATCTGCTGGCAGCCATGATGATCATCTGCGACAACACTGCAGGCGACTCTACCAATGTTGTGGGGTTAAACGCAAACGTCTTAAAGGCCGCTGTTAGCATAACCTCACCTCAGCGAAGCATCGTGGGATAATCGGATTATTTTTTTAGGGGTGCTTCTTTTTTTTTCAGAATGGTGTATATATTCTAAAGCTAAATTGAAAATACAAGTCCTGATCCTTTAAATGCCGTTTCTAAACCTATTTTTTCCTTAAGTCTATTTATGATTTTAGTGGGTGACCGCGGCTTATAAAATTGACATAATCGTCAGCCTTTTTCTCGACTTCCCTTCAGGCCACTATTGTTATTTCTCCGATGTATTACGAGTTTTAATTATGTTTCTGATACAATGTGATCTGATATATACATAAATGAATTTAAATTACTTTACTATAAAATATCTCTAACTACATGAAGGCCAGGATATGTAAACATCACCGTGATGTTCATCTTTACAATTCGCATTTGTACGAAGTTGTGTAATTTGAAATCGAAATCTTAAAAATTTATGTTCAGTATCATATTGCAATAAACTGTCTTTTATTTCAATTACCCATATAAGATTTAGAATTTACTATATTCACTAAAAGTAAAATTTATTCTTAAGCTTTGATAATTTGTCATAACCAATAAATACAGCATCATTGTACAAAACATCGCTGGTGCGCCTGCTGGACCATATCCAAATCCCAGTAAGTGTGGTCATATGTCAGCGTAGTGTGAATTGGATATTACTTAAAGCCTCCGGTCCTGCCCAACTGGACTTTACGTGCAGTCTTGGAGTAAAAGCACGTAAAATTAACGCGATGAAAAAAGATACCTCTCTAAAGCTTTCGAATTTTATGAGTTCACGAATTCACTCAGACGTTAGCTTCTTAAGTTTTGTAAATAATTGTTGTTTCTGAACATTTTCAATACAAAATCAATGAAAAATTCTTAGTCTGTTTAGCTAAATTAATATAACTAATCATTTTATTGAATTTTATGGCGCAAGGACAGCAAGGGTCAAGCTATAGCAACAGGGAACCACTTTTATGTGTTATATTCCGTATCCCGGACTTACGTGATTTTATACAAACCTCGTTTTTTCGTGTTTTTGCCAGCCGAGAACAAAGTTAGTCTCAATTGTGACGGACATTTTTAACTGGATTTGATAATTATTAATGTGATAAAAAATTATCTCGTTGGGATTAACTTCCACGGTTTTTGTTAGATCAAAAAAAAACTATTTTTATCTCATAATAGCGAGAAAAAACATTGACTACGATGGATTTTAGAAAAATACTACACGTGGCTGTTTTCAGTCGTTTAAGAATTAGAGCATTGTGGAGGTGGAGTTAGGATGGTTCCGTCATACAGGGCGTCATGTCAAGTGAGGAGCATTAGCATAACGACTCAGCTGTGCAGGAAATCCACAAATCCAATCCGCGATTACCTAATCTACCACTATTAAATGATGTGTTATCGCCGCTTTCCTCTTCCGCAATAATGATATGAAGAAGATTCAGTGTGCCTATTGAGTGGCTCTCTAAAATAAAATAAAAACTATATTAAAAGAAATTATTCTGAAAATATATAATATTTAGGGGAGCGCCCTATAATCTGAGTTCCTGTCTGAAACCATGGAACATTTATCCAACTACCGTTACATCAACAATTCGTGTTCATCTTACGACCGTTATAACTGATTTTCCTCTTCCAGCTAACGTGAGCCAAAAGTAGATACTAATTATGACCCAAAATTGTGTCTCTCACACCTAATCCTAAAGATTCATTTATTTGCAACGTTTTTACTACTTCGGGAGAACTCCCCATTTGACAGCTTGTTTTAGCATATGAACAGATGCATTTTTACAGTCGTTTCCCGAATTTAAAAGTTGGAGTCTATTTTATAGGCACAGTATTTCATTGCAGTTAATCTGCAACCTATTATTAAGATGGTGGAATATAAATCAGGATTAGATCGACTGATAGATCTCTTTTCCTCAATTGACTTTAAAACTGTCTAAAGATAATCGCTTAACTGATGTTGAAAGTCCTTTTAGCTGACATTCCGTTAGTCTTTGCAAAGTAAAAAAGGAAGTTAAAAAAAAAGATAAATTCTACCTTTAAAAACTGATGTTTTTTACTCAAGAAAGCTTAGAAATTTGGGAAATAAAATCCAAAACCTAAAATTGATTACGTTAACCAGCGTTATCTAAATATCCGCAGTTACTTTTCAGTTCCATTCGATTTTATCCGAAAAGAAATGCTCTTTCAGAAATCTTCGGTTTCTAATCGTGTACGTGACGATTTCGCGTTGATAAGAAATATCATGGAATGTGTTTTATGGCGCAAGGAAAGCAAAGGTAACGTTGCGCTAGCATTTACTGTTTTCTGAAGGATCCGAACCCTTTTGGTCCTACGGAACCAACAGCCGGACCACAATAAGTAGTTATAAGTTACCCTTCACAGGGATAACATAACTGTCAAATAATGGTCAACACACAAAGACACCGGGTCAGTGTTTGTGAGTTTAAGACGGAGGGACCCTGGTTCGAATCCAGGATGAGGACGGCGTCTCTTTTTCTCCTAAACAAAAACATCGCTAGTCTGAGATTATTTCCACGTGGGTGTTGAAAATTTTTTAAGTAAAAAATTAGTAGTTAGCCCGTAAGGGTTTTTCTTTTTGCAACCGTTGGGAACGAATCCTGATTAGCCGTGTGCTAGGTGAATGCGTTAGCGGCATGCATTACTGCAGGGCAAAAGGAAGATTTTAAGAAACATCAATCAAACGAAACTATTATATTGTATTTTAAAAGTTGAGCAAGAAACAAGAAAACATGGGTGTATTTTAAGGAAGTTCTAAATGGATGATGAAGCTCTTTATTATTTTTATAAAAACTTACATTAAAATATATTGAGGCGTATTGGTTACGTTCGACTGATGGTGATTATATATGTTGCAAAAGTATAAAAAATGTTTATATGTTGAAAAAGTACACACTAAAACGGTTTGTGTTTCAGCGGTGTATGGGCAGGAAAGTTTATGTTGCGCCTCGAACTACAATTTTTCAAGGATTCTTAATCTCTACTGTCAAAGGAAGCAAAATCTGGACTTCAGTGTGCATAAGAGTGGTACGAATTTTACACGAACCCGGGTTAACCGTGTGACGGAAGGTATCTTTCCCACTGAACCCTCGTAATGTAATGGTCCTGCATTTTTCTGAGGAATCCAACCTTCTTAAGTCCTCTTTCTTTTTAGTTTTTTTTTAATTCTTAACGTTAGTGGAAATGGGAGGTTTCCCCCCAACAATGCCTGCCGGTAATTTTTCTCTTTCATTCGGTGGGTCGCTTCGTTTAATAGAACCAAAATTCCGTTTCAAGCGCAAAATTAAAAAGAAAAAGAAAAAACCGCATTCCCATACCGGGAATGGTACTTTCTACCCTATGCAGTAACAAGGTGGCGTAACTCGCCTCTCAGCAGAAAGGCCCTGATTTCGATTCCCCTTCACTCAGAAGCCACTTGCACTATTCTTTGAAATTCTATACGTCTTAAAAACCGCCAATTGCATAAAATAGGACGCTTTTTCTGAATAGAACATCCCCTTCATGTAAATAAATTTACAAAAGTGCAATTTATTAAATTATGAAAATGCACCTGATGCAGTAGTCCAACCCATGAAATTTCATTCATTTACTCCCTTTATTTGCTTTTAAAACTTGTCTCCCATTTGCATTTATAGTGTAAATTTTTGAAGAATTTCTTTTTTCAAAATATCAAGTCTGATGTTCACCTCTGATATTCCGTTGGCAAAAATGTACTATATTTAGCAAAAATTTTACGATTATATTGATATTTATTTTAATGCTCGTTTACTGCTACGTAAATTTTAAATTGAAGTCCAGAATTAAATGGTAAATAGATCGAGGTATGGTTTCAATATAAATGTTCGTTAGGATTCACTGAATCCGTGTGCATCTGCACTATAGTCCCCTTAATTAAACTAAATTCCACTGAGTAGTGACTGCAGAGAGAATTGTTTCACTAAATGATTTAATTGTTCTGTTGAAACACTGTTTTGAATCAGAGTTAAGAGATTGTCTCGTTTAGAGAATTAGTATTTGCCTGCGGGATTTGTATTGCACAGGACTTGCTTTACAAATTGCGTGGTGTCTGTAATTCGAGTTTTACTAGATTAAGATAACGCATGAATTCTGGATTAAGCTCCTTGATACCTCAAAATAATTTAAAACTTATCAAATTAAGAAACAAGTGAATGCAAATGAGAAACTGGTACGTAGCACTACGCGGAAAATAAGACATAAAATAAACAACGTTTTAAGCGTAGGAATCCTACGCTTAAAACGTTGTTTATTTTATATCTTATTTAAGTGAATGCAATTTCAAAAAAATTATGGAAGAGTAAGAATCATATTTTTATGCTGATTCAAATTTAAAAAATCAGTTTAGTGGTGTCTTGGAATCAATCCAATGATGGGTGTTAATGCCTGCGGTAGTGCAATGGCAGAGCTGGGCAGTATCGAAAATACATGTATTTGAAATACGTATTTTCGATACATTTGTATTGTGTATCGAAAATACAAATTTCTAGGTATTTTGTATTTTGAAAACGCATTTAAGTTTGAAAATACATGCAGTTTGTAATTTTCAACTTTCAATTCTAGACATTTGGCTTAACAGATGATATTCAAAGGGATATTTCATGATCTGTTTAAGTAGACTATTGAAGAAAATAGTACCAGTGGTGAAGCTTGGAGGAGGAACCATTGGGGGGGGGGAACCACGGGCCCAAAATTTCAAAAGAAAGAAAAAAAACCAGCAATAATAAAATTTGTAACAGATAGAGGGCGATTGTGGGGACAAAGTTGGACATTTTCTTACTCATACTCAAAAGATAAAGAACACTGTGCTAGCTTTACAGACCAATTTAGGCAGTAGTTAAATCCTCCTCTTTCTGCTTAGCTATCTCCCTGGATTAGCAACACTTTCAAACGATTAAAATCTATTCAGCAAAGCCCCCAGGGGGCTGTTCGGAGAAAAGCCAACCAGATACTCATGTAAATTTCGGTTCGCCTGGAAAATTCGATTAAGTGGAACTTGGTATAGACGAATATAACCAGCTATAACCACTTATTTGCTAAAGACTGAGATATGGATTCCTCACGCAAGCGAACCCTACCGCCCTAAGGTGTATATTTATCATTAAATATTTGATTGACAAATTGATGAGGGCGTTTTCATATAGTCCAACTGACCAATTAGGTAAGGGAAGAGTTGGAAGTGACCAATAAGAAAATAGAAGTAGCAATTCGTATACGTTGATATCAGTAAGGTGGTACTTACTTAAGTTTTAAAAATTTAAACTTGAAAGATCTCGCACTCTCTGAAAATGTCTTATTGAAGTTAAGTTCTTAAACAATGAGCTGAAAACAGACGCTCTAGCAGACTGGTTTTGGTGAGTAAGGAGTATGATGTTTAGTTTTGCGTCTAAGGTTTACATCTGGTGCCCTGACGCGATCGATTTCAGTAGTTCCCGCTTATGCGCAACTATTTGTGTTATATTACTTTTATTATATCACTGGTGTATTTAAACTGATATACAAGATTAAAAGTATCATCCTGTATGCCAACGTCTAACATAGCCTTATTTAGTGCATTTTAATAGATTACCAATTGCTTATAGTAGTTATAAAAAATTCAATAAATATATTGGCATTTTGATTTTTACAAATAGTTCTCTCAATTGATAAAATGCCCATATTCGATAACAATTACATTTGGTTTTCAAAACTGAAATTAATTAAAACCTTTCAAAGATCTACAATGAGCCAAAAAATATTAACCTGTTAACCGGGGAATAAAATTTTGTGAAACTCGTTTCACACTGGGGACTTTTTTTCACAGTGATAAGTAATGTCATCACACCATCACGCTAGGATTAAATATATAAGAACTACATAAAACGTAATGCGTTCAACATAATACGGTTAATTTTAATGACGAAAAATGTCGTCATTCGCATTTTGGTAGTCTTCCGGGCATGACGAAAAATGTCGTCATACCCAGTTAACAGGTTAAGTAACCTGGCAACTGAGAGCAGTGGCGCAGGAAATAGACGGGTTCAGGGGATTCAAGCCTCGCTTTGGATATCAGACCACACTATTTTCTCTAAGGCCGCATCACATAATCTTTATTAAATCTACTTGTTCCCCCCCATGACTTTTGAATTGCTACACTACTGACTGAGAAAGATTTCAATGTAGATTTCGATATTGTCACTGGAAAATTTGCACAAATTAAAACAAGGCGATTTTAAATACATTTGAATATACTGACCTTAAATGCATCTTACTTCAAAACCATTTAACATTTAATTTTTTTAAGTATATCAGTATTTTCTAAAAATGCAACACGTGTACTTGGGAGGGGGTTTCAATACTGGACTGGTGGAAGGGAATGCTGTCGTTGATTTATGGTGCGCAATACTTAACTTGCCCGGCTACTGGCAACCCGTGTTACGTTTTTAATAAGTGAAATGTTTTCTGGGTCCTCGTCATATTGTGCTGTTCTTTCGAATAATATGCTTCAGTCCTTTACGAATAACATAAACAACTTTTAACATGAACAAAATTTTTGATACCGTAGGTGTTCACGCTCACGGGGTTTGATTAAGGTAACTGTTATGAGTAAAATTCATGGCCGGATTAAAAGAGGTCCTAAAGAGGGGCTACAACCTTATTAGGGCCCCGGGACGTTTAGGGACCAAACCCCATTTGTCATACCAAGTTTCCACCACTTTGGCAAAGGGGCCTATAGTTAAAAATAATCCAAAAAGTTACATCATATCTTTACGTAGTGAAATTTCAAAATCCTACGAGTCTATCAAAATTGTGAATATACACGGTACACAAAACACAAGCAGAAAAAAAGACATTACTTGCCAAGGCATTGTAAAATATGTGTATGGTAATAATTTGATTAATGTTTTCCCAAACGTATTTACCGCCCTAAAACTATATACCAATAACCAATTGTCACGCAAATTACCCTTTTTCAAAAGTGGCTTTAATATAAGATAACAGAAATTTTAAAGATTGTAAAACTGAAACTCCTGAATTACGTATGAAATTTTGCTTTTAAATATTCAATTCTAATTTTTGCTGTTTTATACTATATACTTAAATATAGCTTTTGTATACTTATAGCACAGAGTATGGACTTCGACGAGTTATTGCACAATATCAAACCTCAATAACTTCTACTTAAAAACATTAAACTAGTCATAAAAGCAAGTTAAAATGTTGTACATGTGTATATTACACTGATACGTTTCTAGTGCGCAACCAGATCCTTTTGTGGTTCTCAGTATGATGTAAAATTGTAGTTCTTAAGTAATAAATATTAAAAATTAATAATTCGATGCTTATTTTCAATCTCGCGCAGAAATAACATTAAGAATAATTTTAAATGTCAACACTGGATGTAGGGTGTTGTCATACACCTTTTTTGTAGAAAGTGCAAATAGGGATCCTAAAACTTCCATATCCTAGAACCCCGAAAACCTTAGTCCGGCGCTGGTAAAACTACTCTAAAATAATGGCGCGTGTGAACAGATCAATGAAGTGCGCATGCATTTCAACACGAAGAAGTTTACGACCTCCTCTATAGACCGCAGTTCTCAACCTAGGGCTTTTCAACTTCCATTTCACAAAAAGTTCAGCACCAAGTCACATTAATTTCCACCTAATTGGTTATCAGGTCTTTCACACATGGCATCAATAAACAACATTTTAAAGCATATGTTGTTTTAATGAAAATTCTTCTCACTGTATCTATAATTCATTTAAACAATTCTCCTCCTCCTCCTCCTAGCTTGAACTGGGAGGAGCGC
>QLNU02015360.1:33927529-33940994 GCA_006491805.2 Dysdera silvatica
GTACCATTTTTTCCAATTACAGTTTGCTAAAATTACTAAAAAAATTTAAAAAGTGCTAAAATTGGTACCATTTTTTTCGATTACAATTTACTAAAATTCCTAAAAAAATAAAAATTTCTAAAATTTCCATTTGGGCGTCCACTTGCCGTGAAGAAAAGGTTGCCTCATTACTGCAAACGGCCGTACGTATGTACGTATATACGATATGCTGCGCACCATACTTCAGTATCATTGAAAGTGTTGGAGTCCTAGGAGGTTGAATCGTGCAACTTTATCAATTTTACCCTTGCGAAATCCGCCACAGATTTAGGCTTATCGTAATAATTTTTGTTTAAATCGAGCATTATGGAAGAAAGAAGAAATGGTGTTCAAAGTCTTCCCAAGAGTAATAAACAAAGGATGTATATAACATTAGAGGACAAATTTCATATCGTAGAGGTATGAACAGAAAGAGCGTGCTGTCTACATCGTCAGAGACACAGAATTTTGGAATCAACTTTGAGGACAACAAGAAAACAGAAAATCAAAGGAAGTTGTAAAAGTATGACAAGAATAACAACTACTAAGATAATACAGATAAGGGCGCCGATTATGGAGAAAATGGAAAGGATCTTGGTTCAGTGGATTGAAGATGAAAATTAACGTGCTATTCCATTATCCACCTTAATTATCCAAGCCAAAGCAAGAACTTCGCTTGAAATTTGAAAGCTGATGATCCTGATTCTGAAGTGCGATCTTTCGTCGCGAGTGCTGGATGGTTTGAGCGTTCAAAGGCGCAGGGATTCCATAACCTTAAATTAACAGGGGAAGCTACATCAGCTGATGTTGTTGCTGCTGAGATATTTCCAGCACAACTTCGAGCGCTAATTAAAGAAAATGGATATTTGCCTCCGCAGATATTCAATCTCTATTAAAACGGGGTTGGTTTAGAAACGGATGCTTAGCAGAACAGTTCTCTCTCTCTGTGAAGAAGAAGACAGCCCCAGGTTTTAAAGCCACAAAACATCGCCTCACATTGCTTTTAGGTGGAAATGCATCAAGAGATCTCAAAAGCAAACCACTAATGATTTTCTACTCCGATAACCCACGAGCACTCAAGCATTATTCTAAAAAGGAATTGTCTGTTGTATGAAGGTCAAATAAGAAAGCATGGATTACAGGAACTCTGTTTGAATCCTACTTTTCTAATGAACTCAGCCTTGAGTTGAAGGATTATTGCAAGAAGATGAATGTGCCCTTTAAAATTATTGTTCTTTTGGACAACGCACCTGAATATCTTACAAGTATCGCTGACGTTGATGCAAACATTAATGTAATGTTTCTGTGACCAAACACAACATCCCTACCTAAACCTATGGATCAGAATGTTATTCCAATTTTCAAAAGTTATTATATTCGTAGAACATTTATTCAGCCAGTTGAAGATACAGATGAAAAAGATGAAATTTATATAAAATAATGTTGGAAGAACTTCAACATAGAAAAGGCTATTGATGACATTGGAGATGCATGGGCAGAAATCAAACAGATCTGTATACAAGGAATTTGCAAAACAATTTGGCCTGAAATTTCTGATTCCCAAAATTTTGATCCTGAACATGAACTTTCTAGTTCAAGACGTGACATTGTTGACATCGCAAAATCTGTTTGATTTGAGGATGTAGACCAAGTAAATGTTGATAGATTGCTCCAATCTCACACTGCGGAGCTCACGGGAGAAGAACATCTGGAAATGGAAAGCGATCTAAACGATGAAGGCGAAGAGCCCGGTGTTAATGAGCCCGTCAAGAAACTTTCAACAAGACAATTGCTGGAATTGTTTAGACACACTGACAGCACAATTAGTGTCATTGAAGAAAATGATTCTAACATAGATAGAAGCGCCAAAGTTGCCAGAGAGATTCATAGTTCTTTAACTTGTTACGAAGAACTTTCAATTCAATGAATCTTTATTCACATCAATGTACAACACGTGCGTTACAATCAGCATAAACTTTACAGAGAGAAGAAAGGTGCTGCCCGTCAGCTTACTCTTAACGATTTCTTAAAGAAAGCCACCTATACGGGACCTTCAGAATAGCAAGATAAATATATATCATATATAATAGCAGATAGCAGTATGTAATTTTTGAATGTACTATAGAGTACTATGCTTGAAGTTATTAATTAATTCATAAAAATTAATAGCAAAATTATGTATAAAAATTAATAAAAACTGCATTTTTCCTGGTAAGGAAATGGTTAGGTAATTTTATTTTCGTGGAACCAATCCATTTTGGAACTCACCCATCTTAAAATGAACTCATTTTAAGGGTATTCGCGTTACGCGATTATTGCTGGGAACCAATTAATCACGTACGTCTAGGGTTACCTATACATAAATATACGAAGATGCAAACTCAACCTAGTGCAGTATATACAGCCACACTTGAATAAAGCCAATATACAGATAGACGCCTTTGTGTTAAGCAGATATTTACAAAATAATAATAAAAGAAGAAAAATATGTACAAAACCATTTTTAGAGTGAAAGAGCATAACAAGAAGATGAAAAGCTTTAGGCATCAAATTGTGAAGGCCATAAATCTTTTAATCTAAAGTTGAAAATTCTTACAGTTAACAACGAATAGCAAATTGCTCTAAATTAATAAATTTAGCGATAAAAACTGTTTTTATAATTAAAATTTTTTTTTAATATCAGATTTCATCCAATATTAAACTCATAGCGACAAGCGTCTCTATTGAAAAATTGCTGTCCTACGTGTTTCTCATGGTCAAGTTCATCTTTCTTTCTTACTTTACATTCTATTCCACTTTAATTTTATATATATATGGCAAAATTGTAGTATGATTGTGACATGTAGTACCTTCTAATGTAATATACATAAATACACTACATCTAAAATGTAGAACTAAATTGTAATTACCAACATCTGAAAAATATTAAATGTTAGAAAAAATATCTCTCCCATTGTACCAATATCTGCAATTGGAAAAGAAAGCCAATATATTCATAATAGTTTAAATGTTTATTGTAGCTCAAATTACATATAAGAAAAAGTAAAATATTCAAAACTTTATACAATGTATATATATACAATTTTGCTTTAGCCCGTTTATTTTTACCAATGTGGGCATTCATGCCTCCTTTTAAATACAAAATACATACCCTCGATGTGACGGGACCACGTGTTGTTAAATAAGAAAGAAAATTACGCAAACTAACAAAGAGATTAATGATTAAAATTGATCAATTATGAGAAGAAGAAATATAATGAATTATACGGGTGACAACACTTTTACTTAGAGGAAAATTTAGTCTCTCTCTCTCTCTATATATATATATATATATATGAGTATATAAAGAGAGAGAAAAGAAAAACACTGCAACTGGTCAAAATTCGAGACTTTATTCCCAATATTTCGGTTACTAAATCAGTCAACCTTTATCAAGAGAACAAAATGTAAAGTGGTGAAAAAAGCGAACTACAAATATACAAAAGAAAGTTTTTCCTTCCCTCCTTATTTGATCCCTGCTTGGTCCTTACCATTTTATATGTACTATATATATAATTTCAATTATTGTCGAATTTAGCAAACAATTCCAATTCAAGCATAATTAAAGCACATTTTATGGAAAATCCAATTTACATATATCCTGTACAAAATGGCGATATTAAATTATAACAACATTGTTAACCCTGACTTTTATACACATATTTGTATAATAATTGGCTTCTCATAGCACAAAAGAACAACTTTTTCGATTTTTAAAAAGCATTATTGTCAAATTCATGACTACAAGTGTACAAAATATTGATACACTAGAAAGGTTTGCCTGCTATTATTTATAAAACTTATATGCCATTAATTAGTGGGGGCATTCAGTTGGCTTCTCTGGTCACCCGAAAAAAAGAGAGAGAGACAACTACTTTTTATATATTTATCGAAAAGAAATTTCGCGCAAGGCAATTTTTTTATCGTTTTTCGGCTGCCAGCCAATTTTTATGGAAAATTCTAAATGACAAAACAAGAGCATTCGTTTCCCTTCTAACTCAATTGCAATACTGTTATGAAGCAAAAATGAGGTTTATAAAAATGGGCATCGTCGATAGAAAGACTGTCAATTTGTTTCCATGATAAAAGGCCCCCATCGGAGAGGACAATGAAATTTCTACCCCTACGGCTCCCGGCGAATCCCTTCAATGAAACTGAAATTTGGCAGTCGGAGAGACCCTTCGTCAATGTAGAAATTGCAGGAAATAACTTCCCGCGGCGCCCCAAATTGAATTTGGTCTCCTCATCGCCGACACAACACTACTATGTACGCGTGATTAGACATGGTGGAAGGGGATAATACCATTATTCCGGGGTACAGAACATCAACGCTGAACTCTCGTGTCACAGAAATCTGCAAAAGCTCCAGCGCATCTGGATAACGTTTGTCTCCGCAAAGCGGGGATGATGCCTATAAGAAGAATAGCTATTCTCATTGGCATAACGAGAAACATTACTGTTTAACCAGATAAGTTAGATTATACAAAACTTGGAAAACGTTATCACAAAAGTAAACTTTGAATTAGAATTCTTTTATACTGTTTGCTAAAGTTAACAGAAAAACTACTTTTTTATTAACAAAGCTGAATGTTTGTAAATGTGATTTACCTTGTCATTCCAAGAAATATTTCTACGTAATGCTCATAGAGAATCTATAACCTGTTTTCTCTCTTTTCAGTTCAGAACTTTTTTATGATATACACCATGAACCAATTTTTCGCAGCTCCATCAAATACTGTCCGAGTTTTATCGCATTTTCTAAATATCCTGCTAATTTCGTCTAGTCGCATTCTAATAGTCGCATTCATTTTAACTATTATCTTCCACTAATTTTCCATATTTACCCATTTTTTATATCGAGTTTTTGGCCCTGTTAGCTTCTAAGTTTTTCCAGAGGCATAGCTTAAATGTCATCGCTGCATCTTCCGTATCACACACTCATATATTGTGTAAATAAATATGTGTACATCTTTTGCTATGTAAATAGAATTAAAACAGCAAAATTGTAGTACAATATAAAGTTTGAACAAGGAATAGATAATCATTCTTATAAAATAAATGCCGTACAATGAATTTGGTCTGAGCTAAACTAAAGTTCAAATTTTTATGTCGTCTGCTAATTACCGTTTCTTATGCGGAATCCATAAATAACAGATCCAGACAGCAGACATTTTAAAACTTGATCCATATCTTCAGTATTATTAATGATTTGATAACTAAAAAGCACAAAAACTACACACACCTAATTTTTGAAAGTTTTTTATCTTGTATATTCAACTAATTTGGCAGCTCACCAAGCAATCTGCATTTCCTGCCTACTCATGTGAAAGCCATTTTTCACTTCCGGATGCCAACAACCTTGCTCATCATTTAGTGCTTTATTGCCACATTCAATTACCATTTCAATCAGTGACCCATCGACCTGGGATTAAATTTTAAAAATAGTTTAAAAACATGACGTGATAGGCGCATTTTCTTCCAACATATCTGATTTGCTGAAATGAGGTAGCAAAGAACACGTTTCCCTCTCCAAAACTCTCAATTTGTAATAATGCGTATTTTATGATGGTAGAACCACCCATTTTAAAATAGAGATTGTAAATACGATCAAAACGTAATTTAGAAACTAATATAAGCTTGATATATAGACAGCAGGATATAATGTAAAATTATATTACATACTACAGAGCTACAGTGGTTCACTCTCGTAGAGTGTCTACTTAGGTATCGGAAGTTCGCTTGTTTCGATAACAAACTATGAAGACTGGATTGTTTTTTAATAACGGTTGTAATTCCAATCCAATACAGAATTCCTACAGCTATATAGATGGCATTAGCACGTTGAAATTTATATATAGTATTTTTGATGTCTAGTTTTTAAGAGATATTTTAATTTCTATCTCCATTAATATAAATTTTTGAGTATGTAGTCACTGCATATTTAAAATGAAAATATATTCTTTGGCAGATATTAGCTGATGCATAAACACCGACTTTGTGGGTTCGATGCATGTTTTGAATGCAGAATAATTTGGTTGCTGGTTCTTCGAACCCCAAATAATTTTGCGGGAAAAATAATAATTTCGTTGAGAAAAATATACGTACTCGTATATAAAATTATGTTTTTCGTTACAAATTCCTTAAGTTTTAAATTATTTAGTCCTTATTTACTATATATATAGAAAACTTGTATGGAGATTTACACCTCTGCCCCTTTATTGTGCCTCGAAAAATAGTAGTGTTCGTTAGCGCTCCTCAAATCCAACGCAAAAGACAATACCTCAAGTACCGTTTAAGAGCATTTAAATTGGCTCCTTTATAAAGATTTTTTTTAGTTTATCTAGATTCCCAGAAAAAATATAAAATTCTGATCCCTACGTCAGAGCTAAAGACTAGATACAAGGTATGGACAATAAATTTTAGCTCAGAAATCATTTGAAGGAAATTTTGTTGCCATTTCTGAAATCGGTCAAAACATCTGAAAATAAACTTTGCATTGTATGATATTATTACCCTTCACAGGGATAACACAATTGCCAAATATGGTCAACACAGAAAGGCATCCGGGGCGAGATTTTTTCGTGGGGAAATTATTACACAATAATTTTTGCCACCCACGTATATATAGCTCAAACTAGAGCTTTTTGTTTTTGGAGAAAAAGAGACGCCGTCCCCATCCGGACTGAGAAAGAGAGCGTTATTTCCTGCCATCGTTCGTCTAGCGGTCTAAGACACTCCGGGCTAAACGCAGGGACCCTGGTTCGAATCCAGGATGGGGACGGCGTCTCTTTTTCTCCTAAAACATAAAGCTCTAGTTTGAGATACGTATACATGGGTGACAAAAATCGTTGTGTAAACTTTGCATTTTTTTTGTTGTTAATTTTATAAAGAAAATTATATTAAAAATCCACACAGTATCTCTATGTTGTGTATAATAACGTTGCGTCTACAAAATAACTATTTATCTAGCGAAAACAATATAGTTCTACAATTTGCTTCATTTTAGCATTTCAGACGTCTTATTGTGCCAAATAATCCAACTAAATGAAATTTCAGTTTGACAAACCTTTCGAAAAGTGCATGGGCCATTGGATTTAAAATTTCCGGAATCCAGAATAATTTTTCAAGCCGGTGCCTTTTCATAAGTTTTTTTTTTTTCCTTTTGCTATTTATCCGACTTTTATCAGGCGTTGGAAGTAAAGATAAAATTAGTGTATTTTCAGCTAACTCTTGCCTTGAACTATGAAAAGTGAAAAAACAAAGAAATTACTTTATTTGAATTTAAAAAAGCGTTTTGAAATATGGAAAAAATAAGCATAAGTTAGAACTCATTAGTTCACAAAACCACAAACAAAATGTATCATTATTGCATAAGTTAGTGGTGCCATCTAACGGAATAATATTTATATGTTGGCTGGTACAGTATTGAGCATTGCCTTCAGTTGCCAATAATCAAGTTCACACAACTTCAATTCGTTTAATTACATTTTAATGAAACATTGATACAGCACTTGTAACAGTGATACAATATATAAGCGATATATGGTATTAAATTCCCTTGTTCAACATCCATAAACAATTACACATTTCGCGATTTGTAACAATATTTTATTTTAAATAGTAGTTGTCTATAGAAGTGGCGTAAAACAAGGGGGAGGCTCAGAGGGATTAAGCTCCCCATTGGATATTAAAACACATTATTTTCGCTAAGCATCACCCAATCTTCTTGAAAGCCACTCGAGCCGTCTTCCCCTCCTCCGACATGAGTTTTGAATTACTACGCTAGTGTTTATAGCAGCGTTTCTCAACCGGAATGTCGGGGAACACTAGTGCGCTGCGAGATATCACTAGGGGTGTCACGGAACACTAGTGTACCGCGAGATATCACTTGGAGCGCGGCGGAACACTAGTGTGGCGCGAGATATCACTAGAGGTGCCACGAGAATTACAGTGGGCTCTCGATTTTACGAAAATCGTGGATATCCCAAAAAAGTTCGTAAACGGGAAATTTGTTACTAGTACTAAGGGACATATTTTGGGACCAACGAAACTTTAATGCTTACAGATATAGAGTTACTTTTTGCGTGAATATAAACTTCGCCATGAAGTCTCTTAAACAGGCATCTGAAATCCTCATTTTTGTCTATGTTGTCCAGAAACGTCTTATATAATAATAAAACTATCATTTTTGTTAACCAGATGTCTGAAAAATTACGTTGTTTGAACTCCAAGTTCATAAATAACAAAAGATATTAATAATGACAGATAATAATTTTTATGAGGGAGTTTCTCCAACCAGAAATATTATTTCAAGGGTACTGCGAAAGCAAAAATGTTGTTAAACGCTGGTCTATAGTATGTATCTTCCACAAAGAAAAAGTATATTTTACTTTCCAGATCAATAAACGTTACATAAAAATTGCTTCGCAACAAGAATTCCTATAAATGATTTCTTTTAAGAAAATATTTCTAAAAATTCTCTAAAAATTTTGCATTGTAGAAGAAGAGAGGTGCCATGGGTATGTCAGATGTTTTTTATTAACTATTTTTACCTATGTAATCTACAGGTAAAAAAAGGGAAATCGTGGGAAACACGAATATGTGATATATGAATTGTTACTTGAAATATGCTTCTCTATGTATTATTTGTTCTATGTTTTTTATATTGTAACCTTTTTCTTGATTTGGCTTAAAATAAACTGAATTGAACTTGCTTTCGAACAATATAAAAAGAAGACTTTAGCACCTTTTATGGTTAATTTTTATATTGCCGCCCATTTTATCGCAATTACGTAATTTTATATGTATGTAAAATTATATCTAAACATTGAAATAAGGAAAATGTCTGAAAAAGCCTTACTTAATTTGGATAATGATGGTAGTTTCTTTCATAATATTTCCATTAAATTCCATTAGAAGCTGTTAGCTAGTTAACTAGTTACGTTTTGAACGCAGTTGGTGCTTTATGTTGCATGAATTTGTGTTTTTGTTTTCATTTAGGCCTTTTGAAACTGCAGTACATTTTTCAATTAGCAATGGAAGTGCACAATCTCGAAGTGCGCATTGTGAAAAGATTTTCTAACACAACAGAAGCCAACGAATTTCTCAAAGACCTCGAAAAGTCAGACCCAGAAAGTAGAAAATATGTGATCTTAGACTGTAGTGCAGAAGCTGGGAAGACCATCATTGTAACCCATGTCCGTGATATCTACATGGGAAGGCGGAACTACCATTTCCTTCTAACAGGCCTGGTATTTATAGTTTTCTAGTCCCGTTTCTTTATTCCTCTCTTGCATAACAACTGTTTAAATAATAATGTATATATATATAATATATTTAAAAGTAAACACTGCATCTATAAAATGCTTAAGTACCCATACACTAATAATGGCGGCGATACATTCATTTTGCACCTGGATGGCTACCAACCCAGAAACAGCCTTACTCAGGACCACATTTAGTGACTAAACTCGTCTTTTTTGCGACAATGTATGACTCCTTAGTTGTTTTACTTTTATTGCACGTTCTGTTTCCCTTTTATGTATATACGATTTAATTTGTTTGGGCAAAACTGGCTTGATTAAAGTTGGGCGGAAAGAACACGATGTGTATTCCCGGGATCGAACTCACAATCATATTTGGTGATGAAAATCGATTTTTGGCAACATTTGATAATTCCTCAGCTGTTTTTCTGTTATTGAACCTTCTGCTTTTTTATGGCGAATGGATTTATTTACCAAAACAAATCTAAATTTAAGAAAAGAAGGAAATTCACATTCCCAGAAGCTAACTCGGGATTATTGTTGCGATGAGAGTCGATTTTCAGAGAGAATTCCTTTTCGCTTTTTCAGTTACTATACGTTCTGCAGTTGTTTTAGGACTGGTGGTTTCATTCACCTGAGCAAAACCAAATTATTTAACGAAACAAAAAATATGTGTAACACATTCTATATATTAATTTATCACAAATCATGTAACTCTTTTAGCCAATGATTCTGAAAACACACATTCCGCTTTATCCTAATTTCTATATTTATGTAAGATGATTATAGAATAGCGTTATTGCTATATAACTTGACACTTCATATTTTATTATTTGGTTAATATTAATATCTTGCTGTTTTCACATAAAAATGCCTGCTTTATACTATGAATTTGATTCGTTTAGGTGATGGACGAGTACTGGAACAACGAAGCTTTAGAATTCGGAGCAATGAATATAACGGGGTTTCGCATAATTCAGTCTCAAAGCCAAGAGGTTTCGCAACTACTCACTACATGGAAAAATTTAGATTCCTATCGGTGGCCTGGAGCAACTGATCATATTTCGGTAATTTTAAAGATCCTTCCTCTGCAGTTCAGAGGTGGATCTATCTCATTATGGTAATATATGTGAGTTCAGTTATATGTGGTAAATTAAGTCTGCGGTAAGTTAACTAAGTCTATGGTAAGTTAACTAAGTCTGTGGTAAGTTAACTAACTAGGGCAGCGCCAGTCATAGCATCTGGGAATCAGGACGAGTGATATGTCATTGGAAAGCTATGAGTACATAGATTACGAATATGGAAAAAAAGTAACAAGAACGGGGAATTCGTTCAGAGATATTGGGACAAAAAGATCTGTACTTGTGCTTTACAGGGAAAACAACCCACAGGTGAAATGCTTTTTTTTATCAGATCCTATGAACATCATCCTTCTGAACATCAGGAACCAACACCTCGCCTGGTTCTACGGGACGAAGAGAGGGCATGGGCAGGGCCAACAGGGAAAGACCTGTAGACGCTCAACTATGGCGAATTGTAGAAGTACCCATGGCTCGCTTTCCAGGCGCGCGGGTTCAGGGGAGTTAGCACTCCTGTGACATGCGAAGTCGGGCCCATTTCTGAAGATATCGTCGGAGAGTCTTCAGGCTGCAATGCTATCGCTGACACGCAAAGTATAAATGCAGCCACGGTGTTCAAACTGGCTACTGAACAAATTTCAAAAATTTTCAACAAAGAACCTGGTCCGCCAAAAAGTAATGAATATGAAATTGCTTCAAAAGTCGGATTTGATGGATGAGCTGAGAACAACAGAAGTGGAAATACTGGATTATCCTGAAATTGAAGAGTCAGTTGATATGCAAGAGGCTATAAGTACCACTTCTTACGATGATGACAGTGATTACTGTGATGAAGGTTGCCATAAAACATGTGAGAAACCATCTGTAACAAATGACAGAAAAAAGAAGCTAGTTGAAACATATCTGAAACACGCGAACTGGGCAATAAAATCTTTTACACACAAAGGATTAACCTGGCTAACATCCGCACATATGCGATACTTGCCTGAATGGACTAATGAATATCAAAGCGGTATGTTCAAAACTGAAAAATGCAAAATCATTGACAAATATGTGTTCGACAAATTTAAGTGTGCCCGATCAAATGACAAAATTATCACTACTGTCAATTTACAGCAATGGGCAGTGCAGAAATTACGTGAAATAGGTGACTGCGGTATAAATTTTTAAGCCTCCCTTCGATGGGCAATTCCATTTAAGAAAAAACATAATATCCCCCACAGAAAGATATGTCGCTTTGCCAATAAAACAGAAATTGTAAATGAAGCAAATATAATGAAAGCTGTATAAAACCTACAAACAGAAGTAACAGAACTACTGCCAGTATTTAATAAAACACATGTGCTAAATACAGATCAATGCGGCTTTAATTGTGAGCTATTGTTAAATCGCACATCATCATATAAAGGTAAAATTTGATATGCAGCTTTGCCTATTCCAAAACAAACAAAGCAACATATTCGTATACTGTGCAATGTACCATAAGCTTGGCTGGACAAATTTGTGGAAATGTATTTTTATGTTTGCAAGAAGTCAGTGGGAAGCTTGGTCCCAAAGTCATTGAGAATATCTTGCAAGAAGCAGCTGCTCCAAACGTTACCATAACTTGCAGTATATCAGGGAAATTATCAACAGACATATACGATCAGTATCTTACAGAAATAATAGGCAAATACGTAACTGAAGATTTCCTTATTTTGACTAATTTATGGTCTGGTTAAAGTAAACCTGAAATTCATGTTGCTCATTTCAATGAAATTTTCGGTAGACCGAAATGCACATTGAAGGTGATTCTGAAACATTGCACAAAATTCTGCCAGCCCTTAGGTACGACATTCCATCGGCAAGTGAAATACTTTGCACGAACTTTGTTAAATCATGTAGCCGTGTTTGAAGAACAGAAAGGACTACATCCAGAAAACCGACTATACCAAAGGAAGAATATTATTTGCATGCATTCTCTCATTCATCATCAGTTATCTGCAGCAACATTTCAAAATATGATTCTTTATTCATTTTATTCTTCTGGCCTTACTAATGAAAAAGTAAGTTTCAAAAAGGTGAAACAAGTTTGCTTTACGTTTTCTACAACTGATGGTTTCAGCTGCTGTGTTACAGGATGCGACAATGACGGATTCATTAAATGTAGTAGATGCATGATTATTCTTTGTTTTGACTGTTTCTTTTTTCAATTTCACACAATACAGTCTACGTTTAATTTTTAATTATCACTCACTTTCGTTGCACAGTGTGAAAATAATAATGTCCGTGAATATTCACATTTTTTTTCCCCACATTGTAGGGTCTTCGAGTGATGCCCTTGTACTGATGAAGCCATGGCAGGTTTAAACCTCAATTACTACTTGAAGCATGGGACAAAAAGAAAATGAAAAATAAGAAACAGAAAATAATAATCAGCTTTAAAACGAAGTGTTTCACCTATGGGTTGTTTCCCCGCAAAACACAAGTTCCGATCTTTTTGTCCCAATATCTATGAAGGCACCCCCGTTCCAGTTACTTTTTTCCAATATTCGTAATCTATGTATTCATAGCTTTCAATGACATATCACTCGTCCTGATTCCCGGATGTTACGACTGGTGCTGCCCTTGTAAGTCCTTTTGCCTGGGAGTAACATGTAATGGGTACGATTGTGCCGTGGTAAAGCGCTCTTCTAGCGTTCCTTTGGCCCGGATGCAATTCCCAACGGTGCCCTAATAGAACAGTTACAGACAAACTGTCCACTGTAGTGCAGAGGTTGGTTCTGTGGGCCTCGAGGAGTTAGGATTCCTTGGAAAAATGTAGGACCCGGCATAGGCGTAACTTGGTGATTTAAACGCGAGGAGCGGGGAAGCTAAATATAAAAGAAAAAACTCTAAAACTGGGGTAATATAAAAATATAATTTTGCTTATGCTGTAAAAACTGGAGGGGTACAGACCCTTTGCCCCCACAAACTACGCCTATGGGTTCCGGCACAGGATAAATTTTGTTTCCGTTGTGCCGTAAAGTAAAGAGAAGTTAAATATAATGAGTTTCCTTGTTGTTTCTTGTGCTCGTGCAAGTGCAT
>QLNU02015360.1:33941094-33954761 GCA_006491805.2 Dysdera silvatica
CTCCCTATTTTAATTACCTCATAAACGTACTGTTATTCAAAATAGCAGTTTGCATAATAACACAGTAATATTCTAAATATCACAAATTTATCAATAAAATCTCATACACTTACGCGTAATATGTTTTGGTTTACCAACGGCATCTTTTGTTGGTAATGCAGCCATAGGTGTAGCCGGGGGCGGTTTTGGGGGTTGTAACCCCCATCGCAATGAAATTTTGTATATTTAACATAGGAATATATGAGTTGTAGCTCTGTAACTTCTCCTATTAAGCCTATACATCCCTCCTCTATGAACTTTCTACCTATGCCTACGAATGCATCTAATAGGCTTGATAGATGAATGAATGAACGAATGACAATTTTCTAACGTCAGCTCCTATTTCAGAAGAAATTGATTTTTCCGTTGGAGTACAAACACTCCAATGACATCATATTCAACTAGATATGAGGGGTTAAGAATGTGATCAGAATTTCTTTGATCATGATTCATAGTAATGAATGCCCATTAGAAATGTTTTTTCTGCAACCGAAGAGCTCGGCATGATTTTTTATATTACATCTTTCACTCTTTCTTATTTTATTTCAAAATAAATATGAATCCGCTGAACGAATTTCTTAAATACATGAAGGAAATAGATTAATCATCTAATTTGAAATATCTATCAAACCCAATTTTTTAAATTGATCCGAAATGAATATCCTTCCCGACATCCCAGTATCTCTTTACCACTCCCTAGGTCGATTCATTGCTTTCCTTCCGCTGGCGGATCCAAGGGGGGGTCGATGAGGCTATTGCCCCTCTTCAGCCGATATCATATCATGGAAAATGAAATAAAACGTTCCGGACAGGACTAAAATTGTGAACCGAAAACAAATCACCCCCCACCAATTTAAAAGATTACTGGGTCCTCCATTGTTTCCTTCGAATTCTTGTTTTCCCAGTAATACCTCCCTGGAGAGAGAGTAACGTTTATTTTGAAAGCCACTGTTGTAGCTATATATATTTAACATTTTTTTAGAAATTTATTAAGAAATAAGTTTTGTTTTGAAATATTCAGTTTTTGTGCTTTTTTTTTTGCAAGTTATAATGGTTCTTTGGGTTCCACTGTAAAAACCGTATAATCATTGGCTTAGAATATGTGTGTAGAAAAATCAGTTAACATGAAGCTTTAGAAACAGTTCCATAACAATTATATAAAAGCTTTTAAAAAGCTAATTTTTTTACGAAATAAACAATATCCATATTCAATAAGTTGGACCTCATATTTCGATACCCTTTGTGACATTTTATGTGATTCTTTTAATCATGAAATCATTTTTAATTTTTTGTCGGATATTGACTTTTTCAATCCCATCTGATTTCATTACATCCTTTCGTCTTATTTTATGTTTAACATGTTTATAATATTATAATTTTAATTTATTTTGATATTAAAACCGAATGTACGGTCTCATCTTGTTCTTGGTGTGGAATGACCATTGTTGTCCTTGCGCCATAAAAATACAACCACAGCCAACCTCATATTTCGAGCTCATTTTTTTATTTGTATTTATGAGCTTAAAAAGCATGATTCTCTTAAATATCTTTAACACGTTTTCTGCCAAAGCTGATATGGTGCATCTGTTAACACGCGCCAAGATTCTATCTGCATTTTTATGCTTTGAAATTATTTTCGGTTTTAATTTTTAAATATAGATATAACAGATTATTTTTAGCAATAAATAAATTCACAAGAGTATATTCGTAGTTGGCATATGAAAAATGTTTGCTCTCTGTGCCAACTACGAGATAAATCGTAGTTGACAGCAAACGTGTTAATATCCTTAAAATCTTTAATAATAGTCTAGATGTTCTCGGATGATTTTGTTAATTTTCTTAATAAAAAAACACCAGAAAATTAGATGCAATAAATATTACATATTTTAACTTCATTACTTGTGTCTTTCATGAATAGTCTTTAATTTCATACCTTAAAATTCCTGAAAGATTTTTGATCAACCGTATGCTGAGCAGAAGAAACTTCAAAATTCTCTCTAAAGAACAAGTTCAATTAACCAGCGACATTTGGAAAAATCCAGATATCGAACTCTGACTATTGATAGCATCGATTTTTCTAATCCAAGGAATACACAGGGAATTAGTCAACAATACTTCTAAAATCGTGGAAATTAATTCAATTTTATCATGGTATTTAAAGTTATCTTATTCATATTTATGGGCTATGCCATTGAGAATAAATGCCAGTTTTGCGAAAGAGACTTATTGAAATAAATTAATTATTGAAAAACTGGCAGTATGTAAATTTATAGAATGACAAAAAAATAATAAAGGCAGATAAAGCAAAATGTAACACATAAAATAGTTTATCGAACAATTTTAATTGCTAATTTGTATGTTTAATCCTCAAGAATAAATGTTGACGAAAGAAAAAGCTTACAAAAATTGATGTTTTAGTTGCATTTTGAATACATATGCAAAACACAAGTCATCATTAAAAACACTGAACATATGTCTTCGTTAACTCATCAGAATTGGAGCATACAAGATGACTATCGCCAGTTATGTCGATGTTGTAAAAAATTCATGGACGGATTTTATTTAAAATTTTTGCTTTTGTGCAAAAACATAAACTAAATTATAGTATACTAAGTCGTAACAAAATTCTGTACTAAATTGTATACATTTATTAATACCTATTCACTACATGTATACCATGGGGAGCTTCAGGTGCGTTTTAATGCCTTCAAATTTCTTTCTGCACGAATTTTTAAATTTCTGATTTTTTATAATATGTAAAATACAATATAAAATTCACAAACTCTTCCAATTTGGGCCCCTTGTTTGGATATAGTAATATAAACAACTTTTATTTGGGGAAGGATTGAATGAAACCACCTGATTACCCCAGTGCACACATATACGTACGTGCTAAGATACACGTACTTATGATGTAATACGTATATGCAACATATACGTGTATATTTTTAAATATGTTTTCTCATATGTATTTAATGTCTGCAATAGTTCTCCCGTATTCATTATGGATGTTCATGAAACATTTATTGCTTCTTTCCAGATAGCGACATGGTCAGACATAAGTGGAATACAACTTTTCCCTCCAAAATATAGACGCATGCAATACGCAGCAGGGTTAGAAAATAAAACCTACGTAGTTACAAGTATTTTAGTAAGTTTTAATAACGTTTCTGTTTTTATATAAATGTGAATATTAATATACCGAATCAATCAATACCCCAAACTATAAATGTGCCTTGGTGTATTCAGCTGTCTGATACACAAACTATATATAGTCAAACTTGGTTATAATGTCATTGATGGGACCACCAAAATATTTTGATGCTGTATATTTACTATATATGCCGATATATAATTATACAGGGTTCCTAGGAAAGTTTGAATGCGACCAATAACTTTTGAACCAAAACATATTGCAACGAAAATTAGGTATTGGCATAGGAAAATGGTTATGCACTATCAAATGAGATAAACATTCGTGTCCCTGATGGCAAATTGAGGAAGATAAAAATTTTATTTCGAAAAATAATAAAGACAGAGAAATATTTTCAATTAGAAGTTGTAGAGCATCCTTCTTTTAGTAAGAAAAGACATAAGACTGACATACAGTATGTGCACGTACTGCCACAATCTGAGGTGTTCCGGAAGTTTTAATGCATAACTTTCAGTTATAATGCTTTCTAGCGCTTCAGAGGTTGAGTTTAAGTTCTTAAAGGAAAAAAATATATGATTTCTCTCCCATAAGAACTTCCACTCAACTTTTAAAAGATCAGAAAGCTCAACTGATGCATTAAAACTTCCAGAACACCTTACTTTGTGGCAGTACGTGTACATAGTGCATGTAAGCCGTATGTTTTGCTTACTAACTGTAGGATGCTCTACAAATTTCTCATTGAAAATATTTACTTATCTTTATTATTTTTCGAAACAACTTTTTTAACTTCCTCAATTCGCCACCAGGGGCGCTGCTGTCTATCATGTCTGATAGTGTATAGTCATTTTATTATACCAATACCTAACTTTCTTTGCAATATCTGTCTTGGTTCAAAAGTTATTGGCCGCATCCGGTCTTTCCTAGGAAATCTGTATGCAAATAATACGGGGAAGGATTTTTGTGTGTGTGTGTGTGTATGTATGTAATGTAATTTTTACGTATAGCCCGTTCGCAGAAAATTGGCTCCCAGATCCTGTTACAATTGAAGGGAGTTGGCCGCCAATTTTTCGTGAACGGACTATAAAAATATACACATATTTGTGTCGATATGTCAATATAGGTACTATTTATTTAAAATTCTTTTCATAAAGTTAATTTATGATATGAATGATACGATAATGTGATTGTGCACTATATGAAATTATATGAAGTTTTAAAAATGTATTTCTATGATGATATTCCCCGCATATTACCTACATGTGTGACTTTATTATGACTACACGTTTTCTTCCCTATTTTTAATAAAAACGTGACTTGTTATTAGATATTGTATCGAAAGTAGATATTCATGTTCGAAGAAATGATTTATAGTACCTATTCGGTATTGCATTTCCACTTCATTTATTTATACAGTGGAACATATATATAATGTTACTTCCAATAATGATAAACCTATCTCTACGATATTTACCATCGTCACAACAGATTTCCTATAATAATATTTTTAATCAAACTTGTCCATAATGATAATTTGTTTTGAGTGAATTTAGATATATTTTGAGCTTTTCTAAATTCTGGTCGTACTTTGTCTCCAAGTCTTTTTTTACAGCAATAAAACCTTTGGAAATCCATTATTGCTGGAAAATATTGTTTACAGAAATGCAGATTTTTCTATAACAGAGAGAATAGCTTCTTCTAGTTTCGGAACAAATTCGGCTTTCGTTCTCTTGAAATAATTTTCAAAATTTCCTAATTTTTTGTCCATGAACTGGAGAGAAATATATAAATAGATATTATTTAATAGTTTGTATAACGTAATATTATTAAAAGTAATGTTGCATCCAAAATGAATAGTTTTCATTATAAAGTGCATTTGGATCCACTTTGTCTACAGTGATATCTATATTCAGTGTCTATATACAGATTTCACTACATCAATAAAATATGCTAAGATTATAATTTTCTTCCATAGGATTATTACATTACTAATAAAAGTTTCCAATTTCATGTAGTTATTTATTTAGCTATCACGTTTTCAAATATCAATACAGTTAGTATCCTACCATAGTTTGTTTTCATGTAGTGCAATGTAACACACTTATTATTAATGTACTTTGCGTCATTTTGCTCCTTTAAAATAAAAAAATCAGTGTTTTATACTGACAAAAAGGAAAATTCTAATGAAAAAGATATTAAATATTTTGCGATATGTATGACTAATCTAAGAAACGTTAAAACCAAATTATAATCATTTAGCAAAGAACAATGAATTGCTAGTTAGGAAACAATAATAATTAATATAAGCTCCACAAATTGACTATTCTATATTTATTCGTTTTTACAATCCATCATTATATATACATATATTATATTATATATATATTATATTGTGTCTTCATTATGCAGCTCGTTTTAACTTTAGAACCGTAAACAGAAAGAACTCCCATTTATTTTAAAAACTAGAATTTCAATTCCTTGCTGCTATTAATTTTTTCACCTTTGACATATTCCATTTCATTAAACTAACTTCCCAATACTAAAACAGTGCTGTAAGCTTTTAGAGTGTAAAATACGTGTTTTTTAACACAAAATATTATTTTACCTTTATGCAGTACGGAAACACACATTAAAACACCAGCCATCAAAAGTACAGATTCTTTATATAATTGTAAGTACGTTAAACAATTCTAAGAAGGGGAGAAATGTGAACAATTTATTTATTTATTTATTTCGTTTTATTCTATCTGTACTCGATCTTATCTGATTTTAATACAGTTCACAATTTTGTATTTTGAAAGAGACTGTTTCATCCAATATCAGGTCGTAGAGATTAAGGTTCTAGGTGTTGAACTGAACCATAAAATTAAATTGAACTAGAATTTCATTTTATATTTTATTAATCACGGATGCGAAAAATACCACACTTCACTCAGTTCGTTTATTTTTGTTCATATCCGAAACTAAAATGATCTTATACGTGGAAGGTTAAAATGTGTATATATACTCATTACTATGTTAATTTTTATGCATACTACTTAAAATAAATTTATTATTATTATTATATGCTATAAATAACTAACAAAATTTCTGTGGCATCATTAACATCGAATAGAAAACTGAAGCTTACACTCTTCCTCTTCTGAAAAGTCTTGGTTTTAATACTGGAGCAATATATCTTAAATCATTTGGCTTTAGCAGAAAATATCATACTTAGTGAATGGAAGTAGAATAAACTTGAAAGTTAATTTGACGAACGTTAAATTTCTCTCATTCATATAGACTACATTGCTATAGTTAATAATTTCGCCATTACTGTTTCTACAACTATAGTCTGATAGAGGCTAAAGATGTTAGCTTTAAGAGTGAAGGGAATTGAATTTGATGGTAGTCTTGAAAAAAACCATACATCTTTCTAATAGTTTCATAAAAATGGAAGTTATAGAAACACACACACAACAAGCCACATATTTGCCTTGAGCAAAAGTAAAAGATTGAAGGTGATACGTGAGTAGTTGAATATATATATATATTAGATAACTTCTTCTTCATTCCAACTTATGAGCATGGCTATAAATTTGTGATGAACCCAAGTGTGTATATTCGACTTTCAACTAATGTGTGTGTGTTCTATGTAAGGATAGCGTTTCCGCCAATTCCTCAATATTTCGATATGGCTTGGTCCAGAATCTGCTTAGGAATCACTGAAGGACGTCCGGAAGGTGGTTGACAGCTTCCGTCTCCGTCTCTGTATTTCCGAAATCAGCAACAACATGTGCTATCGTCAACCTCATCCTCCTCTTACACTTTGCGCATATTTCGGCAAGCTACGTCTACAGTACCGCCCCTATCGGACTAGTACAACAAGCAATGTCTGTTATGCTCCTTATCACTTGCCATTTTAAACCGCTTGAAGTTTTTTTTTACGCTTGATTTACTTTTACAACCACCTTGCCTTTATATGATATCTGTCTACACGTTTCATTGGTCGAAAATTACAGCCATCACAGGGTCATGTATATCAAACCCACTTGTATATTTTGCATCTCCAAAGACGGGTAGAACTTTTGCACACACCTAATAGTAATATTAATAATTCATTTATAAAACAGGCAATTCCAATTATAAATTAGAAGGTAGAAGTTATATAGCGGTGTTTAATATTTCACTTGTATATGTATATGCGCACCCATGCATGATGAACTAACTGATTGAAAATCTTTTATATATAATATTTAATTCGTCTATTGAATTTGAATTCGTGTCCGATCCATAGCTCAAATTTGCACATAGCTGGAGTGAAATAATTTTACAAAAACTATTAATAGATTGAATAGATTTAAACTATTTATCATATTTTTGCCCCGAATATATAAGATAACCAAATATCATATAATACTTACTAAAAATCAACGCAACCTAACAACGATAATAAACATAATATTCAAAACAATAACGTAATTTTCCGTCTTAAAAGTTCTGGACATAGGGTTCAGTTTCAAAAAAAGGTTCTAAAACGTGTATAAATATTTTTCTTTGAATGCTTTTCTGTGTTTTTCTTCTCTTATGCGTCAAAAATATTCCAGTTTAAAAATTTTTGTTTGGGTATATATGTGTATCAGTTTAATACTTCTTTTCAATGGGAAGATTATATATATATGTGTGTGTGTGTGTGTGTGTGTTAAACTAATCTTTGAAGCTGCGGTAATATTAACTTCAATAGTTATATACTTGTCCAATTATGTTAGACAAATATTTTGGTCGGTTATAAATATAATAATATAAGAATTAAATATCATTATATTCATTCATAATTCTGAGCCAATTGTATGGTATCGGCATTGTAGAAGAATAATTTTAGGAAGCTACTATTTCGATAATGTTATGTCATATTCTGTGTTAGCACTTCTATTGCACTAGGGTATATACTTTGGATTGCCTTTACACGCTGAGCAATACCTTATAGTTCAAACAGCTATGTATGCAATTAGAAAATTAAATGTTTATAATTTAATTTATATACGTAATTTATTTTCATGAGAAAATGCGAGTTTCATTCCGTTCCAAGTGTGTAAAATTAATTTTACTTTCTTGTGCAGGAAGAACCATACCTCATGTACAAACGCGCTGAACCAGGTGAAGTTCTGGAAGGTAACGATGTCTTTGAGGGGTACTGCAAAGACCTTGCAGATTTGGTGGCTGAAAATCTCAAGATTAATTACACGTTAAAACTGGTCAACGATTCCGCATACGGCGGCCAGGATCCCAAATCACCGGCTGGTTGGAACGGAATGGTGGGGGAGCTTATACGCAAAGTAAGTACTCTCTGTCTATCACGAACACTCCGTCGAACGTAGCTCATTTTCAATACGGAATGTGCCAATGTGAACGCATCTCTTCAAAAGCATCCCCGTTTGAAAATAGGTTAGGTTGTACTAGGAGCTTTAGGACGAGTTCCAAACAGAATTTTCGTGGCTTACAGATAGTAATTTGATTATTTAGATCCCATTTAAACTCATTTGTAATGTGTTGTGCTTTTGAGTCCATATTGAAACAAACACGATAAATTGTGGAGAAATATCATAAGAATTTCAATAATATTTTGATAACTTTATTAACACTAGTTTTAAACGAACATACTATTAAATTTGTGTTGTAACTAGAATATATTTTTCTCCAATAAGAATATATCAGTATACAATATATTTTTATAGTTTTGTATTAAGAGATTTTAGTCACTGAATATAGAGTATTGCATTAAAAAATCACCAATGAATTAAATGCATTCTATGTGCGATGTCAAAAATTAAAAAAAAATTAAAGATACATTTAAAAGAAAGAAAACTTAAAAAATATAGAAATTATTTCTAAAGTGGAAGATCATCGTTATTCCCGAAACCGAATATAAAAATAACCTTTCCCATTACTACATTTGAAACATACTGGCTTACATATTTAAAGTAGAACATCAATAAAGCGATATGTAACGAATATATAGCTTATGTTGCAAGTATAAAAATATTGCAAATAGAAATATACGAGATACAGAGTTAAATTTAAAATATTTTCATCCTTGTAACACAAGTTATGTGTGCAGTATTTAATGGCTCTTACCTTTCTAGTCACTTTTAATAACTATCAGCATGTTTGATATTTCTTCTCACAGTGATTATCAATGCCCACCTCATGGGTCTTAATCTCATGTCATTCTTGTTCCATTTGAAACTAAACCAAGCATTTATATGAGCCAAAATATTCCTATAAACAGAGCCATATTCAAAATAGATTTCAGGTCATCATTATTTTCTACATACCCGCAATATCTGAAGAATAGCTCTTTTTCATTAGGGCATAAATGTTCATTAATTCATATTTTATTGCCTTTTTCACTAAATAGTCACTAATTCTTAATTGAACGTCTTTTTTAATGCATATATTCATTCTCTGTCTTTCTACTAGTAAATTTCACTACAATTTTATGGTTATTCCTTTGTCATGCTCACATCCGATATGCAGCTTCTATGTCGTTCAGTTCAGTATTCATATTAAATTTATTATATAATCGAATAACCATGCTTTAGTTGCACTAAAACATGCCTGTAGATAGCATAATAACAAATATTTTTGGAAGAAAATTTTCTCGCATTTTAGACAGATTAGTTATTAAGCACCGAAATGTAATTTTGGGGTTTTATTTAACAAATATTACGTAGTAAATAAATGTTTTCATCAAATACAGAATGCTAATTAAAGTTTTCCTTTAAAAAATTAACTTCATTTGAATTAAAACTAAAAAAGCAACGTTCCTATTTATGTATAAATTCTTATTTAATAAAAAAAAACTCAAACGTATTTCCATAAACAAGCGTATGCTAGTTTTGTTCTGGAAACGTCATCAGTAGTATTAAATAAGGTTTCATACGTAATACAAACGTTGTTCTTTAGTTTCAATACTTTAATATATTTGGCCACTTTCGTCAAAACTATATTTATATTCATCTGAGTTTTCAGTTTTAGTAACAGAAAAATAATTATTTATTGAACATAAATTACTCTTTTCTCAGAGAAAGGCTGCATACCAAACTGTTAAATTCACGGTTTTCATTTAAAGTGCCTCATACAGACGGAATGAATGTTATTTTTATTATCAAACTATGTGATAATTTAAAAGCTGTTTGCACAAAAATGACAGCTACGGTTGGTTTCTGTATGCAGAAATATATATTAAATTCAGCGACAAATAATTTATATATCGCGAAATCCTGTTATATATTACACATTTTTTGCCTTTTGAATTTGACAAATTCGTGTCCGACTCATGGCTCAATTTTGCACATAGCTGAAGTGAAATAATTTTACAAAAACTATTAATAAACTGAATATATTTAAACTATTATCATATTTTTGACCCGACTATACACGGTAACCAAATACCTTAGTACGTTTATTCTGAAAATTTTCAGAAATACATTTATGCGAATGATAAGAATATAGTATAGTTAGTACAAGTATTACAATTCGGTTTGAATACTAAGTATTAGGTGAAATAGAATGAAATGTCAATATGCAATGTGACTGTGTGGATTCTGCATAACTCATTGTATGCTAATTTAATCTGCATTTTAATTTAAGATTGTGCTAATAAATGTTAATTTTTCTATGGCTATTTACGTTTTTTTTTTGGTGATATATATTTTCAGCTTAATACAATTATTAAAAATATAATATTAATGAAATCGCATCAGATCAATTATTTTGGGATAGTCTTTATCATAATTATATATTCACTGGAAAATTCTGTAATAAATATTTATTCAATACTCAAGTTTTCTTTATTCACTTTTCACGCTTGCCTTATCTTTTTACACATTTACGTACAAATGTTATATATTTGTTTACTTGATCAGTTCTTGGTATATTTTGCCTACTTTTACTAAAGCTATATCTAAATATTTTCTTATTGAAAAACATTTTTTAAATAAAAACTAACGCCTCATTGTGATTCTAAGAGCAATTTGAGAGAGAGAGAGAAAAATCGATTAAAACTTCATAACTGGGCAACTGTTAAAAACTGTTCGCAGAAGTTAATTTAACAAAATGTTAAGCATAAATCTATTTCAAAATATTATTAGAATATTTCTATAATTTATTTCTGCTAGATCTGTTAAAAGTTCAATAATTTTTGGAGACACTTTTTTGAAATGAGAGTTAATGAACTCTGGATTTTAACAGGCTCGTTCCGAATTCTATCTAATTATAACCACAATTAAAACAACAACATATGAGAGCAAACTACTCACCAAAAAGTACAAATCAGATATAGAACAACGTTGAAGTGGATAAAAATGTTAATAACTCATAAACGTGATTTCAACCATTCAAAGTGATGGTCGTCATCTGATGTTATTTATTATGCTATTTTCAAATTTTATAACATTTGATGATAACCATCATTTTGAGAGGTTGAAGTCATGTTTATGTGTTATTAAAAATTTTAACCACTTCAACGTTGTTCTAAATCTGAATAATATATAGGTGCTGTAATTAATTTCCAATTAAAAATACATTCTCTTAAACAGTAGCCCAAGACATACCAACCTTACTCTAACAATGTTAAAACTGCGCTCACACAATCTTTCTGACAAATATATCATTTCACGTGAGGAGTAACGTTGTGCTTTATATAAAATATATTCAATAACACATTCTTTTCTTAATTTATATCTGTATTCAATTCGGACTTCAATGATTCCAGTAAACCATATTTCTTTTGCACGATGTTCCATAGTAGTTAAATAAGGAGATTCAATTTTTTTATAAGCATGAACAATACCAGATGAAATTTAAATAGAAACATAATTAGCTATTACATTATATAAAATACGCATAAATTCAAAACACAGTATTTATTTTGGTATCTGAAACTAGTAATTCCATAATCGTTCAGAATTTATGGATGGAGGGACTATAAAGAATTTAAGAAACTCTTTATCTAGGAATTTTAATCAAACGCACGTGTTCATTTAGTGACAGGTTTAGGCAATTGCTGTCCACTTCTTTCCATGAGTGAAAGTAATTCATATCGCATTTTTAACTTCGTACATGTGACGATGTATTATTTTTCACATTCCTATTCAAACATATTTTAACTAACAATTTTATATAATTACTAATATATATTGTGCTCAGTTCTATCCCCTCAATAGTTGCAGAGAGAATTATTAGGTAAGTTATATAAAAATCATTTTAAACCTGATATTTTAGGTAAGTTTACTTTACTTTATTCATGAATAATTTATGTCAGTAGTATAGGCGTAAAGTTGCATGGGCTCATGAAGCCTGAGCTCCACCCCAATAATTTGAAATAAATTGCAATTTTACATATATTGTAATGTATAAATGTACAAAATATGTGCTTGTCCCCCACCGAGTAATTTTGTAAACTCTACAGTGATGGTCAGTAGAGACCTGAAACTCATATTCGCCATATACCGTATATTTGTATTAAAGGACACCTCTTTTAACATTGTGTTTGAAATTTTTTTATTTTTGACCTCTCTTCTGCCTCCTTCAACAGATGCCGACCTTAGGTACATGACTTTTGCGCCTACACGAAAATCCGGCCCTGTGTTCATATTTTTATGATTCGGAATTTAAATGCTAACCATTAGATTTTACGACAATCAACAATATATATATATCATCATCATCATCATATTCAACCATTATCTATCCACTGCTGGATGAAGGTCTCTCCAAATGCTTTCCACACAAGTCTATCCTGAGCAATTCGCTTCCACGTCACCCCAACCTGTTTTCTTATTTCATCCACCCATCTAGTTTGAGGACGTTTTCTAGGTCTTCGGTGGTCTCTTGGAATCCAGTTCAGAATTTCTGTTGTCCATCGTTGATCAGTTCTTCTTGCAATATGCCCAGCCCATCGCCATTTCAGCCCTTTTACTTTAACAATGATGTCCTCTACTCTAGTTTGCTCTCTCACCCAAGTGTTTCTTTTTCGATCTCTCCTAGTTATTCCAAGCATGCACCTCTCCATGCTCCTTTGCGTTGTCTGTAACTTTCGTATTGCTCCAACTGTTAGACTCCATGTCTCTGATCCATAAGAGAGGACTGGCAATACACACTGGTTGAAGACCTTTCTTTTTAGACACAAAGGCAATTTCCCCTTCAGGATAAAACTGTTTCTTCCAAATGCACTCCAGCCAAGTTTAATACGTCTGTTGAGTTCTTTCATAATGTTGCCATCCATTGAAATCAGCTGGCCAAGGTAAATATATGAATCAGCAATTTCTAGCTCAATGTTGTCAACTTGTATTTTTGTTTCCTCTACAAAATTATTGAACATGATCTTAGTTTTTTGTAGGTTCATCTTGAGTCCAACTTCTTTACTTCTAGTTGAAAGCTCCTGTACCATGTCTTGGAGTTCTGATGGGTTTCTTGAAAAAATAACAATGTCATC
>QLNU02015360.1:33954861-33978630 GCA_006491805.2 Dysdera silvatica
GAGCTCCTGTACCATGTCTTGGAGTTCTAATGGGTTCGTTGAAAAAATAACAATGTCATCAGCAAACCGCAAATGATTTAAATATTCACCATTTATTTTTATTCCCCTGTTATTCCAATTTATCTGCTGAAAAATCATCTGTAAAGCTGAAGTAAAAAGTTTTGGAGAAATGGTATCTCCCTGCCTCACACCTTTACCAATTTTGATAGTTTTGGTATCTTTATGTAACCGAAATTTTGCACTTGCATTTTTATACACACGTTTCACCATGTCAATGTACACATCCTCAATGTCTGTTGATCTTAAAGAGTTGATGACTGCTGATGTTTTAATAGAGTCAAAGGCCTTCTCATAGTCAATAAATGCAACACACAATGGAAGTTCATATTCATGTGTTCTTTCAATTAATTCTCTTAATACTTGAATATGGTCCACTGTACTGAATCCACTTCGAAATCCAGCTTGTTCTCTTGGTTGAGCTGCATCTAATTTTTTCTGCAGGCGATGTGTTAGCACTTTTGTGAAGATTTTATAAATAGCAGGTAACAAGCTAATTGGTCGGTAATTTTTCAAATCCTCTTTATCACCTTTTTTATGCAAAAGAATTACTGTTGCAGAATCCCATTGGTTTGGTATGTTACCGCTGTTAAGACATTTGGTAAAGAATTTTGCAAGTATGTCTTCTACATATTCTCCAGCTTCTTTTAGGATATCTAATGTAATACCATCATCGCCAGGGGCTCTTCCTTTCTTCATACTTTTTATTGCAAATGAAACTTCTTCTTTTAAGATTTTAGGAGCTGTTCCTTCGACTATTTCAGTGTCTTCGTTTAATCCACTGTTACTTTCATATAGTTTTTTGTAGAATTCTTCAACTCTTCTAAGTATTTCTTCCCTATTTCTTGTTACGGTGCCATCCTCTCCTTTTAATGCAATGATGTGTTTCTTGTTACGGTGCCATCCTCTCCTTTTAATGCAATGATGTGTTTCTTCCCAATAGACAAACTCCCTTTAACAACCCTAAGGCTCTTGTTGCTTTCAATGGCCTTCCTTACTAACTCACAATTGAATTTTCTTATGTCTTCTTTCATGCTTTTGCGCAGAGTTTTACAAAGTTCTATGTACTCAATCCTGGAACTGGTATTTCGATTGTCCACCTTCATATCTCTTCGCCTTTTCATGAGCTGTTTCGTCTTCTCAGATAATTTGCTATTGTGCTTTTTACAGGTTACACCACCAATTTCCCCAGCAGTTTCAACTATTGTCTTAACAATGTTTTCATTTGCTTCTGAGATATCACTTTCATCAATAAGTCCTTCCAGTGCAGAAAAGCGATTTTTTAATTCCAACTTGAATGCCTCGGTATTTTCTTTTAATTTCTTTAAATCCACCCTCTTACTTACTTGTTTCCTAATGAGCTTCTGTCGTTCTAATTTAGTATTTAAGTGCACTTTACATCTCACCATTCGATGATCACTTCCAGTATTAAATCTGTTCAGTACACTGCAATCTTCAATAATTGATTTCTTGTTTGCCAGGATATAGTCAATTTCACTAGTTCCCCCATTTGGGTGTTTCCATGTCCATTTTCTTTGCGGTTTCTTCTTAAAAAATGAATTCATGATGCTAAGGTTTTCAGCTTCTGCAAATTCGATGAGTTGATCGCCACGTTCATTCCTTTCCCCATATCCGTATTTACCAACCGATGTCTCTCCTTGTTCCTGTTGTCCAATTCTTGCATTGAAATCCCCCATGATGAGCTTGATATGTTGTTTCCCCTTGGTATGTAGCTGTTTGATTTCTTCATAAAATTCTTCAACCTCTTCGTCGGTATGGCTTGATGTTGGTGCATATACCTGTACTATTTGAAGTTGGTATCGCTGGGTTAGTTGAACAACGAGCCTCGCTGCTCGATCTGATGTACTTTCAACTTCCAGAAGACAGTCTTTAATTCTTTTGTTGATTAAGAAGCCATATATATATGTTGTTCAAAAGCTGATAAATATATACTACATTCAAATCTATTACAGAATAATGCATTATCTGCAAATATTGCAAGGAGTTTACAAGTTTCAGTTTCAGAAAATGGGTGTTTGTAAGCTTGAATTCTTGAAAAGTGCCCCATAAGATTTGTTAAAACCCATTAATTAATCACATGAAGTATTATCCAATTATAAATATACAAAAATTTTTTTTTCAATGGATTTCATTGGCTTTCCAAAATTAATCACAGTTACTTCCATTTTTGTTTAAATAAATTTCATGTTTTCTTTCTGAAATAATTTTTAGGTTTTCTAAAAGCACCGATTTGAGCTGCTAGTATTAATATTATTCGCCTTCTATGGAGAAGTGTTTGCAAGGGTGAATGAATAGAAATATCTTTATTTGAAAGTTGATAATTTAAAACAATTTTCTCTCTACAGAGATTTGTTTGATGGATCACATATTTCAGTTCGCATTTGTTTATGTCGAAGTATCCTAATGCATAGTTATTAATGCATACCGTTATGATATTCCCAATATTCTTATTAAAATGGACTGAAGAGGAAAAATTGCGCTCTAAGGGTAAAACATTACCTTTACAAGCTCTCTTAGAAATTAATTTACTTCTGTATCACAATTTCCCTACTTCGATTTCTCTGTTACTTTCATTCTTCTATTACTGTGATTTCTTTACTGTGGTGTGTGTGTTATTTCTCTCTACTACTTTAATTTATTTATAACTCTGAGTTTCCTACAACTTCCCGAGAAAAGTTACCGCCAATGTTTAAAGATGACCTATGTTACAAAAAGATAATAGTTTTAGTTTGGAAACGTTATAATATTTGTCAAACTTAATGTAGAAATAAATTAAAAGCGAATGTGGCATTGATATTGCTAGTCTAGAGATCCAGAGGGCGACATGCCCCCCGCCACAAGACTTCATATGTAACATTCATATGTATTTTTCATTTTGCCGGAATGGGGCTAAACATTTTCTAGGCAAAGGTAAGTCACCCCCTACTCAAACCAATGAAATGAAATTAAAATTGTAATTCCCTTAATAAAAATTAAGTTTAGTAGACATGCTTACTTTTTTATTCAATCACACATATTAGAAATAAAAAAATAGTACAGTTGGCTATTTTGCTAAATTAGAAAAATAGCCAACTATACTATTTGTTTAAAAATAAAATATAAATATTAATTTTATTATATTTTTATACTTTTATTTATCTTTTATTTTATATTATTAATTTTAAAACAAAAATATACAGATATTCAGTTTTTCATTGTATTTATTAATTTATATTTTACTTTTGACGCTATTTATAGGAGAAAGAATTTTTTAAAGATAATAATAATAGATTTTCGAAGTGTAGGAAAGGCTAAATATTAGTAGTAATTAAGTCATTGTGTTGCAAACTTATTATCTGAACAATAATCTGTCTGATACCATAGCTTAAATGATTAGGGAACTCTGCATGAATGGAGATGTATGCACGAGTGAAGAAATATGAGATGTCCGGGTTTGATACCAGTAGTTTCCTCGACTCTTTTCTCAATAACTTATGAGATTTGATTGATATTCACTCTTTTGAAAAAGAAAAGAAGCACCCTTAAAATTACTCCGATCATCTCGAAAGTTCGCATGCAAATTCCTTTAAACCAAGTATGCAAATGATTAAATTTTCAAAGCCAATGAGTGTTAACTTCGATCATAGCGCGCATTTCTACTGCGCAACTGGCATCTTATAAAAGAGGTAAAAATTGCGAACGGTTTATTTTTTTTCGTTATCAGCGTTGCAGTTCCCTGGAGACGCAACCAGTAATGCCGTTGGGACGTTGTCGAAGACCTTATAGCCAATTGGACGACTTTGAACGTGGTCGCATACCCGGGATGCGTGAATCGGGCTGGTCCTACCGAACAATATGTCGCCACTTGCACCATACGGACACTATTGTGCAAATGTGTTGGCAGCAATGGTTGCCGCAAGGAACCCATCGGCGTAATAAAAGCTCTGGAAGGCCAAGGTGCACTAATGCAAGGGAAGATTGGTTGGTTGTGCAACAAGCCCGAGCTGACCCAACGGCATCATTCTCCGCCGTCAAAAGTACAACAGCCTCTTCCATACCACTCGTGGTACCTTCCACCATTTCACGACGCCTGGCAAAGTCATCGACAGAGTCGTCTGGAGTGGTGTCGTAGCCGATCATCATGGCTGCCAGCAGATTAGTATCGCATAGTGCTCAGCAATGAATCCCGCTTCAGCCTTGGAGCAGATGACCATCGGATAAATGTGTGGAGGTGACAGGGTCAGCGGTCCCAACCACCCTTTGTTTTACAAAGGAACACAGCCATTACCCCTAGCGTAATGGTGTGGGGTGCTATCTCGTACGACAGCAGGACGCTCCTAGTCATCCTACGTCCAACTTTAACAACTCAACGATATGTTGATGACATCCTGTGGCCGTTTACGTTACCCTTCATGACACGACAGTTTGGAGTCATTTTCCAACAAGATAATGCCAGGCCCCATACGGCTCGCATATCTGTGAGCTACCCCAGTGCTGTTGATACTCTTCCTTGACCAGCAAGATCACCAGACCTTTCGCCAATCGAACATGTATGGGACATGGTAGGCTGCTGGATTTGGGCACCGCAAAATGTCGCAGAGCTGGTGCAACAAGTAAGGACTGCCCGGAAGAATATGTCGCAGGATGACATTAGGAATCTTTATCACTCCTTATCTAGACGTATAGAAGCATGCATCTCCGCCAAGGGGGACGGGGAGTCCCCAAGTATTGATTTGAACATTCAATGTGCAATTCCTAGCCATTGATGGGTCCTACGGCCTTGAATTGTTTACCATATCCTTACCCGTGTATGTGCTGGATGTACATTTAATTTTAATAAAAACAGATAATTTCTTCGTGGTGCTTCGTTTTTTTTATTTGCAAAAGAGTGTATATATGTATAGACAAACATCTTCCGTTTTCTATAATAACGTTTCAAATTCATTGTGAACAAGCCATTTAAATTGCGCCTATTTGCCACAAAATGAATACCTTATGTAGTAGTAATCCGTAAAGTAACGACAGCAGTAAGACACTGAATCTTGAAACCATACTCTCTGCAAAATCGCCACTCTTTGTTCTTGCAACAACTAAATACCGAAGAACATTCGAAAGGTATTGTTTTCAGAATATATATTCTTCTACGTCACTCGCAGAGAATGTGTGTTTTCATTCCACTTACTTCAATGAATTTTGTGATAAATTTTCAATATATATTTCATATAAAGTTTCTCTTTTTGAGATTTCAGATTTTTGTTATCATATTCAACGGTTTCTTATACCTTTTACCGGTTTGGCCTTCATATTCGTGCTGCACTTTTAGTGCATTTATGATAATATCGGCATATTTTACATAGTAGAAATGTGCTAACTTACTTGTTGTTTCGGTCAATGTACGTTTTCGCACACTTATACTTCATATTAAGTTTAACTTACAATGCTAAGAATATTTAATTTCTCTTAACAGTAAATCTGTCTACCATATTTGCTCTCTGCTTCTCACTCCGTGAGAAGTTGCATAATTACTGTAAAAAATCTTGCTAAATACAAGGCGTTTGAGTACCATAGAAATATTGAGCAATTTTGTTCAACCGAACGAATGTGGAAAATAAAATTTAAGTTAATGATCGATTGATTAAATGATTAAAACATGTGTATATTGATAAAATGCTATCTTTATTCAGGTGGAAAAAATTTGTGGTCAAGTTAATAATTAATATTATGTAACTAACACTTCGATCGATCCATCTCGGTAATAATGGATAAAGGCTTTTAATTATGTTTAATCCAAGCTGTACGAGGTGAGGAAACGATTTTTACAGAGAAATGTGTGTGAATACATGATCTGGTTAAATACTGGATTTGTCTGGATATAGAAGATGAATCAGAAAAAAAAGTGAAAGTGTAAAAAAGCAAGACAGTGAAAATTTTATTGAATATTTGCGAAGATAATTTTTAAAAAGAGAGAGTGCGTTTAAAGTCTGCAGTGGATCTGAAAACAAGTTCCATACCCAAGAGTATAAAAAGGACCGTTTGAATCAGACCAAGACTCGTTCTTGAAGAAACGAGTATTGGGCCATCTAAATTTCTTGTAAACTGGATGTGATCGGGCATTTGTAAGGATGAGAAATTTTGAAGTCTGTGTGCCATTCGTATTAGTGTTCAGCAAAAAGACAAGCTTTGTAAATGAACAAATGGTAATAGTTGGAGACCACGAGATGTTTTAGTGGTTATATTAACATAGAAAATGAACACATTTAAATCAACAGGTTTCCTTTTTAAACTCTAAACGAATATTTCGAACGAATTATTCATATCTTTGTTCTAAGTCAAGAAATTATTTTATCAGTCTTCAGCCTGAATTTTAAAATTTTAAATTGCATTTTTTTTTAATTCTTGCCATTAAAGAATTAGAATTTAATATAATTTTTCGAAAAAACCGTACATATTACAGGTGGAAATAATATCTGCAAAAGTGAGTCGCAAATTGATCATAAATTATTATACTGATATTCTTTTCGAAACATGAGCTAATGGTTGCATTTTATCGAATTGGAAATGGATATATTATAGCTAAAGACATAAATGCGAATAGTTACATTTACGTTCTCTTTGTCAATAGTCGTGACTTCATCTCTCTTGAGCACTCATAGGGCCATGCAGAGGAGTAGCCAGGGGCCGGTTTTGGAGGTTGAACCCCCATCGCAATGAAATTTTGTATATTTAACATAGGAATATATGAGTTGTAGCTCTGTAACCCCTCCCATTAAGCCTATAACCCTCCCCTTATGAACTTTCTGCCTACGCCACTGGGGCCAGGCCCTATTACGTTTACTATGTCCATCTAAAGTTAGTTGATTGTATAGTTAGGATTAAAAGCGGACCAAGCTATCTGATTGGGTGTATAGATGGGGGATCATAAACAGAAGTACATATACCTGTATATTCACATAGGAGTGATTCTTGGTAGGTGGCTACTTGCTACAGAGCTTTAGCCGCCCATGTCAGTGCTATTTTGGAGTACTACAATGTATCCACTCCTGCAGAAAAATAGTATATTTTGCTGCTTTTCTGCCCAATGAAGTTGGATGTTCGATTCCCTTGATAGTAGAGGCTCGAATTCTTAAGAAATCTGTAAGTCTCAACGCAGCATAATCTTTGCTATCCTTGTATCGTAAAAATGAACAAATATTCCAAACTATTGGCGACATGGCGCTTAAGAAATTGAAGACGGTGTTTATAATCACTATCGTAGGCCAATATAGTATTATACTGTTCATGACGGTTTTTTTTTCAAAAACACAGTATTATTAGATTGAGAAATAAACTCAACTTTTTAGGACTTGAATTTAATCATCCAGAAAATTCTTAATCACAGCTATATATTTCAAAGAGAAAAATTATAAGAAAATTCTCTAGAATTTTATAGTCACTTTCAAAATATATTTCGATAGGTTTCCATAAATTTGAGTTTAGAGATTCAGAAGAGTAATATTATTATTCGCTAGCGTTAATCAATTTCTCTAGAAATTCCTTATACGGAAGTTTATCTATAATTTTCCCCGTATGACGAGAGGTATAGATAATCAATTCAGTATTAGTAGTTAATATTCAGAACGTGCTTCTAACCATATAAGCTTCGAAATTAAATTAACAACTATTCTCCAACTGCACGTTCCGTTTATTGCACTTCACTTGGATATTGAAACCAAGCTGTATTCATCAAATTCAAATATCTAGCAAATCACGTTCGCTATTTAGAACTTCAGAATTAGTATTTTGACCCTCCATATGCGTCCATAGGATTTATTTAAAATAATTTTGTACGCCCGAATAATATTTTATTAACAGCTGTATTGCGATTATTCAGTCATGTAGTAAAACGTTAAAATCTGCTGGAAAAATATGCATATTGTAAACTTCGCCGCTTCAATTTTGCCTTCCCCATCGTGTTTTCTATATCTGAAATTATATAGGTAAAGGGTAATTATAATTAGTTCTCTATTTACAGCTCTCTATTACCCTAACTAATAAGAAAATGATACCAAAATATGTACGCATAATATTGAAGGAATGGTAAAAAGACTTCACAAAAAATTTAGATTCAAAATTTTCCGAAAGGAAAAAATGTGCAACTCCAAAAATAGAAAATACGTAGAAAAAGCACAAAATATGGTTTACTAACGGGTCAATCCATCTGAAGTCGTCCATTTATAAAAATCCTGGTTGCTCGACCATTTTTAAACTTTTTTAATTTTTTGTCAGCTATTACCCCTATATACCAATAGTTCAAAACCATTAATGTTTTTTCTTTACTCACTTCCGTTTTAAAATAGCGGCCATCTTTATACCAAAACTGGCAGCGATTTTCGTGTTCATAGGCATTTACGCAACTGCAAATATCTACAGATTGGGAGGTAGTAGAGCTCTGAAACAAAAAGCATTGTTCTGAACAAAGTTTGTACTACATTTTTGTTATTATACATTGATTACCTTATTTCAATTTTTAATGGCGAAAAAGCGAGCTCATTTAAGGCAAAATATTTGGAAAATTGTGATTTTTTGGGAGTCGATATCTCAGCTTGGAAATAAAGCTGAGGTTTCAGTTTTTTGCACCTGATACATATGTATGAGTACTTTGTTTTAAAATCAATTATAAGCCTGAGATTTAAATCCTACGTTTCTTACGATACTTTGAAAATGAGGTTTTCTCAAGATTTTGCGAAATTTAGGCTTAAATATCTCTGGTTCGCAAAACATGAAAACCTAATTTTTGGCACAAGTCAAACTCTATATAATATTAGGCTATCATGAAAATTTCAAGTTTGAGATTAAAGTGAAACTAGAGTTATGTGTTAAGGAAATTCTAAGATTAATGCCGTTCCGTGCCAGTCATATGTAACAAAATGAGTACCCTATTCCCCTGCATTCCAATTTTTTCTTTCTTTTTTTTTTTTCTTCCTGTCTATCAATAGGAAACACTATCCACTGCAGTTAGCCAATTTCCTGAAATTGTAGAATGAAATGAGTTCTATGGCTGGTAGTGCTGTGAGATCAAAATGGAATCTGTCGCATGTAAATGGTCAATACTTAAAAAGAAATCTAGCTATGATTTTAATTAAAAGCTTTTTTAACTCAATTCAAGGTCTAGATATAATAGCTATTATGAAATCGTTAAATGATAGACTAAAAGAAAAAACAAAGTTATATTTAATATAAAATGGATATGGAAAAATTTGAAATTAATAGGCTCTAAACTTCCAGTACACTTGACTTGTAAAATCTAAACTATGGATTTATTCCCAACAGTAAGACTTTAATTAATTTAACATTAATAAAAATCTCCTTCATCTATTCATGTGATTATATTTGGTGTTTTATTAGTAGTGGAAGATTTTCTTAGATAGTTTAAGTTCCATATTATGTGATCGTTCAGTGAATGTTGTCAACTCCATTGCACTCAGTTGCCCCAGAATATTTTTCAGAGGAACCCAGGTTGAATTCTTGTTGATTTTCTATAATGATGTTCTTGGTCCTGCTTTTTTGTGTACTTTTAAAGGATCACAACAAACACGGCCAAAGAGGTGATGATACTGTGGCAAAAACTTGATTTTAATGGTACTTACAGATACAGGACAGATTTGAAGATACCCTCAAAGAAATCAGTAATTTTTCTTCAGAACAGCATTCGTAAATGGGCCTTAGAGTCTTTGGCACAACACCATAAACATTTCTGTAACATTGTTCATTGGTCACTATCCTCACATTACACTGATAATCCATTTTAATCTCTTTAGAATACCATTAACTGTAGAACATCACTTTGTTTATATAATATTGCAAGTATTGCGTATCCAATGACATCCTAAAGTCAGGAATCAAATAAGCCAGCCATAATTACAAGGAGAAACATCATTTTAATGAAATATTAAACGCTTAACTTCAGCGACAGTTAAAAAAAAAGCAAGCAGCAAAAATGGGAACATCTTTCCCCTTGCAGTGTTCCAGGACATACTAACGAATTATCAAAAGGGAAATACATTTATTGTCACTCAACTGTCAGGAAAACATAAACACATGACTGTTATTTGTTCAATTCTAAATAAAAGGGAAGGTATATACGCCTATTGCCACTAAAAAATGTCAGGAGAATATAATTACATAATAAAAAGAGAAACTATATCTGTTTCCACTAAAGGTTACGGAAGACAATAATTACATAACTGACATTTGTTCCATTCTAAATAAACTGGAAATATACACGTTGCTACTAAAATGTACGGAAAATGTAATTACATAATAAAAAGGAAAATATATCTGTTGCCACTAAAATTTCTGCAAAACAATAATAATACACTAATTAGATAATATGCTTAAAACAGCAGCGATAGTTGCCAATTAATATGCAGAAAAAAAATGGAATGCAGAGGGCTACTTTTACATGTAGTTGGACATTGGTGTTTGTTTTTTTCCATGCATAACTCTAGTTCCACTTTAATCTCAAACTTGAAATTTTCATGTCAGCTTAATATTATATAGAACTTGCCTTATGCCAAAAATTAGATTTTTTCTGCTTTGCCAGCCAGAGATATTTAAGCCTAAATTTCGTAAAATCTTGATTAAACCTCATTTTCAAAGTATCATAAAAAAATGTAGGATTTGAATCTCAAACTTCGGATTGATTTTAAAACAAAGCATTAATACGTATATATCAGGTGCAGAAAACTGAAATTTCAGCTTTATTTCCAAGCCGAGATATCGACTCCCAAAACGTCATAATTTCCAAATATTTTGCTCCAGTTGAGCCCGCTTTTTTGCCATTGAAACCTAAAATAAGGTAATCAATGTATAATAACAAAAATATAACCCAAACTTCGTTAAAAACAATGCTTTTTGTTTCAGAGCCCTACTACCTCCCAATCTGTAGATATTTGCAGTTGCGTAAATGCCTATGAACACGAAAATCGCTGCCAGTTTTGGTTTAAAGATATGGCCATTTTTAAACGGAAGTGAGTAAAGAAAAAATATTAGTGGTTTTGAACTACTGGTATATAGGGGTAATAACTGACAAAAAATAAAAAATTTTAAAAATGGTCTGCATTGGACCATTTCATATGGATTGACCCTAATACAAATCTAAAATGAAATCTTAAATTCGAAGTTTGCTTCTTGCAAAAACTAAAAGAAATTTACGTAAATTGCCACGTGTTTCAAAAAACATTCATCGTTCATTTCGTTTTTACTGATGGTGAAGAATCATCAATGTGATTGCCGTTATTTTGAGCCAGAAAGTTCATTCGATACACACCATGCTCGATTGTAGAAGTCACCGATTCTGGAGTAATATTCCGCACACGCTGCATTGTGTTGCCTTTTAAAACTAGTTTCTAGACACTTCCTCAGTAAACACTAGCTTTTAGGTGACTCCACAGTACAAAAATTTCACGGTATAAGATCCGGGGATCGTTGTCGCCCACTCAAAGGGAAACGGTGACTAATCATTCTTTCATCAGTGAAATGTCCGCGTGAGAACTACTGCATTTGTCATGCAGTATGGCGTGGAGCTCCATCATAAATGAATATTACCTCATCCAATAATTCTTTTTCCTACAATTTCGAAATTACAACTATACGTAGTGTGCAAAAAATAGCTTTGTGTTTAATAGAACCAATTACTGTGCTTCTGATTGTAGTTCCTCAAAAATGTATGGTCCAAGGATGAAATTTGGTATAAAATATAACCTTATAATTATTTTTGGCAACTGCAAGAACTGTCTTACAGAATGTAAGACAACTGGTAATCCTAGCGTCGCGTTTAACAGGACTAATTGAGAATCACAATAAAAAAATTTCGGACAAAAAAGTGAATTTAATATGTAAACAGAAGTAAGTTAAATAGACGTTATATTTCAATTCTGAAAGTTTTTTTTGTATAACATGAATTCATGAAAAGAAACGGTTTATTATATATTACTTTACATTAACGAGCAACTTAAACACAGGTTGATACCATGTATATATATATATAAAAAGTGAGGTTAAAGTAGTATAAGACCATTTTCACCATTACATAAAACAATTTCGCTGCAAGATATCAGAACCAACTTTACGAGAACTATATCGACAAGTTATGCACAAATTGAAAAATACCTAAGTGCAATGCAAAACAAAACATATACAAACAATAAATATATTTACAATATTTTACATACAAACCTTTTTCGAAAACTATGAAATATTGCTACGATGCAAATGGCAATATAGTAAAATTGTAAAGAAATGAACCAAAAGTGGAATAAAAAATTTAAAGTAGGAGTGTAATAATAAATGATATATGAGAAACCCATAGGACAGCACTTTTTTAAGGGAGACACCTGTCGCAATGAGTTCAGTATTGGATGTTTCTGTTTGAGTCCTAGCCAATGCTAAACTTAGGATCTCAAGTCTCTCGACATCCAATCAGAGAAAAATTCGGAGCAGTACCATAGAAAAGTAACCATAATTTTTTTTTAAATGAGAATGAACACTTTACAAACCCGAACCAAAGCTAAAGAAGCCCGAATGTAAGCAAATTCAAAGTGTTTCCAGAACTACATCCACAAAAGTTGCCATTTCCAAGAGTAAGTATTTAGTGCATTAAGTGATATGTCTTCGGCAGCAGAATTTGTCACTTACACAGATAAAAAAAAGAAACCTTGCTGTGCATTCAAACTTACTAAAAATGTCTAGAATCAAAGGTAGTGGTATATTATTTCCAAGAAGAATATTTTTGAGCCCGTTAATTTAACCAATAAAATTATTATACTTTTTACATATACTATTAATACTGAGAATTTGTGAAATAACAATGTTTCTAGGAACTTTTATACTTATACAAGATTTAAAGTTTGACAGAAACACAACTTTGAAATTGAAATCAGATCTTTTGTCGTAGAGTCTAATATTATAAACACCATCAGTACCATGTCTAATTTGCAAGTCTAAAAAGGAAATATTGTTCCCGTGTCAAGTCTTTATTAACTTAAGGCTGTTAAGGTATTATTACCCTCCGCAGGGATAACACAATTGCCAAATATGGTCAACACAAGAAAGCCTCCGGGGCGAGAATTTTGTGAGTTTTCGTGGGGGAATTTATTATACTATAATTTTTGCCACCCACGTTTTAATTACAGCTCAAACTAGAGCTTGTGTAATTTTGGAGAAAAAGAGACGCTTTCCCCATCCTGGATTCGAACCAGGGTCCCTCCGTTTAGCCCGGAGTGTCTTGGACCGCTAGACGAATGAGGATTATTGATTAATGATGAATTATTGTATAACTTAAGGCCGTTAGGGTAAATTTTTTATGTAAGACACAAAATTTAGCACAATTAAAAACTATGATGTCATCAATGTATCTAAAAGATTTTATACACAAGTGTTCATTCTTCTTTCCATAAAAGTACAGGAAAAAATCCATCAGGGAGCTTGCAGAATTTGGCCCCATAGGAATACCATTAAATTACTTATAGAAATCAATCCCATTAAAGATGTTATAATCGAATATACAAAAATCAAAAATGGTATTCCAATAGTTAATGTCTATCCGACTGATATCAGAGAAGCCACTATATAAAAAAGATTTGAAATCCTTCATACCTTCCAAAAGAATACTGGTAAATAAATTTTCAAAGTCATACGTCCGAATTGTATGTATGTTACTATTCTCTTCTAGAATGTATTCAATAGTCCTGGAGTTATTGTTTATAATACATGATTTACTATCATTTTCCCTGATATCTTAAAGCATTTTCTTAAGAACGTTCTGCAAGATGGTAGCTAACTTATTGTATAGCTCGTTGGTTACGCATGTAATAAATCTAAATCCTGTAAGTTGTTTATGGAATTTCATGATGATGAAGAGATATGGGAAGTTAAAGCAGTAATTTTTTATGTTTAACGTTTTCTGCACTGCATTTACCTTCTTCTTAAAGATGTTAATATCATATCTCAATTTGGAGTAAATCCCATTGGTCACGTATTCATGCATGAGGTTTTTTTTATAGAACTCTTTGAAGACCAAGCAGAAGTTGTTATTTTAGTTGTCTACAGTTGTTACGATGAATTGCTTTTTTTTAAAAAAACAGATTTCTCTTTTAACTTGATGTGTCATATCATTATCTTCACAGTAATTGTTCTTAAGTACACTTATTCTCTCAGTAAAATCGTATTTTAGAGCAGCTAGTCATTGAGAGAAGCTTTCTATAGGGCATGTATATTTAAAAACCATTTATATAATGTGTATGATACTTTATATTAATTTTATATTAATATTTGTATTAAATATACGTGTCCTATAGAAAGCTTCTCTCAATGATGATAATGATATGACCCATTTCACGAGTTCCCCTTCCGTATTTAGTTTGCGACATGTGCATGGTGACACTACAGATGAATCCCCTGTTTTGTCGCCAACTCGTCTCCAAAACTAATGCTATACTCTTAAAAGGGAGGGAAAGTTTTGTGAAGCGTTAAAAATGTACGCATGGTAGCTATAGTGTCGTATCGTCGGTTTGTGACGGTGGTGGTTTGTGAGTTGTAGGGATAGGATGAGCGACCGTTTAAATGTTTTTATTTTTGTATCAGATTGAAATTGATAGGATGGATAGGGGGGTATAGGAGGAAGAGGTTTGAGGTCATATGGATGGAAAAAGGGGAAAGGAGGTAGGGGAAAATGAGTGGAATGTGGAGTATCGCAATGTCGGCGATGAAAAGCTGTTAGACTCATACTTCGCAAATCGGCTTTAATTAGCTGTTGGACTCACACTTCGCAGAAGATATGGGGAGGGGGAAGAAGGGAGAGGAGGTATTGGGAGGGAACGTGGAGAATCGGAATGTCGGCGCTGAAAAGCTGTTTGACTCATACTACGCAGAGTATATGTGGAGGCGGCGTCACAAAGACGAAGTGGAGGAAATGATTCCAAAGGCCATAAAAAATCAGACGCTTAAAGACAGAAGTTTTTTTTTTTTGTTAAAAAAATCTGAAAAGAGTATAATAGGTAGTAAACTCAGTATAACAGGTAATTACTCCTTAAAAAAACATGGCGGCCGGGAAGCGAGCGCACGATGACGTAATCCGGAAAGGAGGTTGCCGCGACAGGGTTGCCAAGTTTTGGCGACAATTGCACAGGGGACGCACGTATAGTATAGCCGTGTGCATTTCGTTTAGCATGATTGAGTGCAACACGATTTAATTGCTTTCAACGAACACGACTTTGCATGTTACAGATTCAAGGAGTAAAAAAAATGGCCATTTTTTTTAAAGAAAACACAAAAAATTATAAACAATCAAGATTAAAAAAATATCAGTGATCAAGAAAGTCTTTTCGATTGAAGCGAACCAGCGGCGTAGTGTGGGTTGCCAGCCCCCTTGGGAATTTAAGTATTGCGCCCGATAAAACCCGTTAGCACTCCCTTCCACTAGTCAAATATTAAAATTTTGTGCCCCAAAGAATTTGGCGCCCGGGGATTTCACTCCGAAGGCATTTCCCACGTTATGTTGCTGAAACGAATATCACGAAACAAACCTTCCAGCACTTGAAACCGAAAAATTTCCAGGAAATATCGCTTCTTTCTAAATGCATAGTAAGGAGTTCATTTTAAACGGTTTTTGAAAAAATGGATTATGCCAGTGGTTTCTGAACATGTTTGGCCTACGATTCTCTTTACTTCGCATAACATTTTGATGGCTCCCAAATGTAGAAAAATGAATAAATAATATGCTATACTTAATAATTTTCGACACCCACGTATAAGCTCAATCTGGAGGGGTTTTTTTTCTTCAGGAGAAAAAGGGACGCCTTCCCCATCCTGGAATCAAACCAGGGTTCCTCCGTTGAAACGGAGTGTCTTGACCGCTAGACAAACGAGGACAACAAAACACTCTTTTTCTCCCTATATAAGATATTATTACCCTTCTCAGAGGTCACACAATTATCAAATAATGGTTAACACACAAAGCCACCAAGGAAAGTTTTTTGTGAGTTTTCGTGGGGGAATTTATATACTTAATAATTTTCGACACTCACGTAGAAGCTCAAGCTAGAGGTTTTTCATTTAGGAGAAAAAGAGAGGCCGTCCCCATTCTGGAGTCGAACCAGGGTCCCTCCGTTGAGCCCGGAGTATCTTGACCGCTAGACGAACGAGGACGTGGAACAACGCTCTTTCTCCGTATGTAAGGTTGTAAAATGATATTACCATTCACAGGGTTAACACAATTGCCAAATAATGGCCAAACAAATGTGAACATATATCATTTAGGTGGACATTTTTGTTATCCTTGTTCTGTCTCACAAAATCCATTTAAAGATATACTTTTCATTGCAATATTCGCTCTTTTCAGTTTAGAATCTTGTTCTAATAAAACAATTAACGCAATAATAATATTTTTCATATAAGGTATAAAGTTATTTTGCATAAATATATACATGATAATTAAAACAAAATATGTGGCTGTCGGAATTACCATGTATAATTATTCCACACAAAAAAACAAAAACTCGCCCCGAAGTCTTTTATGTGTTGACCGCTATGTAGCAGTTGTGTTATCCCTGAAAAAGGTAATAATATCTTATAACCTATATATACGGAGAAAAGGAGCTTCCTTCCCCATCCTCGATGGCCTAGTGGTTAAGGCGTTCCGGGTTCAACGGAGAAACCCAAGTTGGGATCTATGTTGGGGACGATGCCTGTTTTTCGCAGTTCAATTTGTGTTGAAAGATATTATTTCCCATCTCAGGGATAACACAATTGCCACATAGTGGTCAGCACAGAAAAGTCTCCAGGGCGCGTTTTTTTTTTCCGTGGGGAATAATTATACGTGATAATTATGAAACCCACGTTTTTGGCTCAAACTAGATCTTTGGGCCAAAAACGTGGGTTTGGATTTCATATATTATATTAAAAAGGCTCGCCCTATGTCTATGCTCTAGTTGTGTTGTTCTTCACACCAAATATATAATATACACACAAAACGAATATAAATGTTCTGTGCTTTAATATAAATAATAATAGTAATTTTCGTTTACCGTAGGAAAAAATCCATTGCAGACGTTTCGATAAAATCACTTTTGATTGTATATCATAAAATAAGACGAGAATATTTAAATATATTAAATAAAATTACTGCAAAAGAATGCACTTTATGGAAATGGAAAGAAAACAGCAGAGAATGTAGTAGGAATATCTTGATTCAGATAGCACGTTTGTTTCATTTTCTCTAAATTTATAGCACTACTATTATATTATTATTACAAAATTTACGCTGTGAAATTTCCGAAAACAATTTTAATTTCTTGCGCCATTCTCCTGTTCTTCCCAATTGTACATAGAGATGATATTTGTAATATTTTCTACATGCATGTGGGTTTTTATATTGGTAATGCTACGTTTAGAATATATCCTAGTTTCGTATGACTTCCCATATTTTTCAAGCCAACATAAAAAATATCCAAAAATGCCTAAGAAAAGCTCTTATATAAAGTTTTGGTTTCATAATCCTATTCTTTAAATATTTTCTTAGAACTCTAACTCATTGTTAAAATGTGTTTTAATTAAACTATAACCATACATTATAATGCTACATTGTTGCGTCTTGTTAATTTTTGAAGCCTTCGTATATATTTTGCTAAATTTTTGAAAGTTAAGTCGTACAACCTGGATCCATTCTCCAACCCATTGGATTAATAAACTACTTGATTTGTTAGATCCAGAGAATTTACTTTGTTCCCAAACAAATTGAAACTTTCGGAAATTGTAGAAATGATGTGAAACAGACTAATGGAATGTTTGTTCCATTAGTGTTGTATCATCCATTCGTCAAACTTTCAAAGGTAATAGAATATACCAAAATAAATACTTTTCATCGTAGAATGCATGATTGCAAGTGAAGCAATTACGTGCTAGAAGGCGCTTTCCATTTCTCCATGCATACGCAGCATTGGCACGAAACATTAAAAAAACACTTGATTTTAGAATAAACAAAACGTCAACAATTGTTTGACACATAAAACACACCATACTGTGCTTGGTATGAGGTGCAAAGTCCTACATTTCTCATGCTGATATCAAGATGCTCCTCTACCCCATATAGAATCTCTTCTGACCTGGCCGACGTTCTGACAGTTCTACCAAGACTTCAGCCGTGTAGGACAGTACTGAATGACCCTTTCGAATAGTTGACTGTGCAAGCGAGAAAACACTCTATGATCGAGAAGACGCCTGTTGGGGAAGCGCTCTCGATAAAGCCTGAATTTCTCTGCCATTAGAATTCGTAAGACCGTGGGTAAAACGCACGTCCGCCTTCTACATAGTGCCGTACCGATCCATTTCCAGTGGCTAATGACCTCGCACACCAAAACTGCTGCTTTTATACGTGCGCCTGAAAGCGCTCTCTAGCACCTGAAAGCGCTCTCTAGCACCTGAAAGCGCTCTCTAGCACCTGAAAGCGCCCTCTTGCGCGAAAGCTTTACACTTGCGACCATACATTCTGTGAAGAAAAATGTTTGCTTCGACGTGTTCTGTCACCCATGAAAGTTTGTTCCTTTAGTTTTGAAACACCCTATACAATTAAACTTAGAAATTAATGCTGCTTGAATTTGTTATAAAGAAAGCAAACTCACCGGACAAAATGCTAGAGATTTTACAAAACTTCTTATGTCCGTAATTTCAGGTATCCCTTCGCATTTTATAGTAGAAGCGTTTAGTAGACCTTACACGTTTTTAACGATGGAAACTTCTGTGAATCAAAATATTAGTAATCTCTCATGATGCAAAACATCCGAAATAAAGTAAAAAAGATTATTGCAACAGAATCGTAAAATGCGATACAAGTATATTCGATATCAATTTTGCTGAAGACGGGAGTGGTTATATATAATTAGTGCCAGCGATATAATAACGACCTGAACTAAGCCATAAATTTTTACGTTTTTGGATCCCAAGGCATGTATGTCATACTAAAGGTATCTATCTGCCTGATCATCAAGAGTATGAGAACAGGTTATACCAATATTTCCGAGATGAAAACAAGAATATTTTAGACTTGGATCGTAAAACTTAAAGTAACGTCATATCGTTGACCATAACTTCAAAGGAGGAAACACATATACGCTGAATCATTGCATTCCGGTTTATTTTTAAAAATTCATATAAGAACCTCAGATTGATTACGAAAGTCTAAATTAAGCGATTTATAGCACTTCGATCGAAAGTATTAGATTTCTTATTATTAATATCAAGTATTTTTATTTTAAATTCAAAGGAATCAAAATGATGCTTAGAGTAATACTCAATTTCTGTTGAAAAGGTAATGTGTCAAATAACCAAAATTCCGTAATTTTAAAATCCACTGTTATGAAGAAATGAAGAGTTATCCTATATAATAAGAATTTCTGAGCTTTTCATTCCCAGTCCCAAAATGATCAGTACATTTACGTTAGTTAATTAAGGCAAGAAAAACCACAGAAATAAATATATAAAACCTGTGTTCAGCGTCATATAAATATATGTAATATATTTGGTATACAATTATTAATTGTTGATTATTTCACTTGTAGAACATTAATATTAGCACATTGTACAACCAATTAAAAACCGTTTGCGACATAATTCGCGGAACAGTTTTTGGGTCTCGAAGTTGGAAATCAAAGTTCCATACAAAATTCTATGTCTAGTTTCTTTAAATTTAATTATTCAACAATTTTTCATCTTTTTTGAGATTTATATTTCGAAGTTTGTTTGCTTCTTTTCTTTCATACATATCGATAATTTTTTTCAATTTGAATTTGAATAAATACAGTTTCCCCAAAATTAGCGGAATATTCAAAGATACACCGCTGGTTTAAAAGAAAACGGTGTAGTAGTTCGAGAAAACTTACTACATCACTAAACACAGTTGCTGAATAAATGGCATTAAAATTTCAAATATTTATGTAAAAGCATTCTTCATTAATTATTATACAACAGAACATATTGAAAATGGTGACATTTGCTTTTTTTATATTTTCTAAATTTTAAAGGCAATAAAATTTTCTTCTATGTCGAATAACTATTGAAAAAAATATATTTTAACAGTTATTAAAAAAATTTAACTGAGGTAAAAAAAAATAGTCTTTTGCTGATGGGTTCTTGCCAATCCAACACCGTTGAATACCTTCTTTATAACTCACATCGAGTTCTTTATACAACTCACAAGTTTAAAGGAAACTACCGTTGAAATTTTAAATGTGTTCAACTTAATTTTTCAGCGTTTACGGTCGGTGAACAATTTTTCTATTAGTTCAAACAAGCCTCACTAGATGGCAATACGAAGCAAGTATCTCCTTTGTGTCAATAAAATATGGGTCGACTGCATGTTATTTTCTTAACATCTAAATTTTGCTGAAATGTATATTTAAATAACGTATAAGGTCCTGGTTACCAACTTACATTTAACTAACTAAATACATATATGCATGAAAATCAATTCTAAATTACATACGAGCATGGGCGCCCATATGAGTACTTTTAGGGGGGGGCTGAAAAATTATTACTTTCTTCTCAAGACTGTCAAAAATTTTAGTGAATGTACAAGATACTAAAATGCTACAAAAATAATTGATACTGCTTGGCAATTAGTAATGAGCTAAAAAGTATCTTATTTTAAAACCTACTTGTAAAACCTTTGAAACTAAATGCATAGCAGAATTAGGCAAATAAAATTTTTGAACGGCTAGGGGGTGCTGGGGAGTACCACCAAAATTTCAATATTGGACAGATGGAAGGGAGTATTAACGAGTTTTAGAAGGTGATATACTTAATTTGCCACAGGCGATGGCAACCCATGCTACGCCACTTACCGTAGCTAGACTTTTGTTACAAGAGGGGAGGGGCTTTGAAAGTTACTGGAGGGGGGCCTAAAAGTTATAAGGGGCTTAAAATTTGTTCATGCTTTGATGTAGTTTATTGATATATTTAATGAAACTAAATATCTGAGTAGACTAATATATTTAGCATTAATGAACAAATTTCTTCACGTGAATTTTGCATTGAAAACGGAGAGGTATATTAAAACTTATAATTACCCTTGTCCTTACTATATATTAAATGAGGACTCGAAGCTCTGTAAAAAAGATGATGTTCAGAATATCTACTGTAAAAATCTATCTTGAATATTATTTTTTGTCAAATAATTTCTATTGCCAAGTACAATTTTATGCAAAACAAAAAATTTAAAATATTGAATTAATTTATTTTGAAAAAAAACTATTTTACAGGCGTGGGCTGATTACATTTCCAAGGGGGCTCTTCTCCGTCTAGGATACGACTCTGGGCATATTCCACATCCTTTGTTCCGCACCTCCAATCCACCTGCTTTCCATTTCTCTTCTAGAAAATATAATTTTAAGTTTATTGATAGATGTTGTTGGGTAATGATGTTGAGGCAACTGTAAATCTATTGGATAAGTAAGTGCATTAGTTAACATTACTAATGTTTTAGCAATTAAACATCAGTAATGTTAATTTATAATTTAAGAGAGTATTGCAGGGAAGTATGTTGTGTTGTCTAATAATTTCTAGACTAGATACATTTGTGGATAGTTTTTATTTTATGAATCTTTTGCATCTCCTTTTCAAGACCAGTATTCTTTTCTGGTTAATTTTCGTGGGTTTCGTAATTATCGTCGATGTAGGAAAGGAACGATTAGATGTCTCAAGCCCCTCCCATTTAATAATGATGCACATTCTTTATTCCAGTGCCGAATTACATACTTTTAAAGCTACTTGAGCCCTCATAATTTTTTAATTGATATGCCCCTGAAAATAACAGGAAATCTGTGATGCCCTTGATGAAGAGCAGATTTCTTATGAATAAAAAATCTAAATTTGTTTGACCTGTTTCCAGTGAATATTTATATTATTTGAATATTGCTTTCGATGCTGCAATTACACTGCAAAAATAATCTAGGAATAATATTAATGGTTAATCGATTGTTATGACACCGTATTTTACCATTTTGCAGATGGCATTACATCTCACTGGAAATGATAATATATTCTGTGCTTATTAATGCAAGTGTTAAAAAACATTACCAGCTTATCGGATTTTATGTTATGTTTCAATTCCTAATTTTATCAAAACAAAAATAATGTAAAATAATACAAGGAATCAAAACGTGAATATGTATGCCGTTGAAATACAATATTTTGTAAAAAAAAATTCCCTTGAAATAACTTATAATTGTGGCGCCATCTATTATCGGAAATTGAATAAATTTAGCATTAATGCTGTATAAATTTGGAAGAAAGCTGCATAATTTGTTACTTTTTCCAAGTAATTTAAAAATATAGAAGGAAGTAGGTTTTCTAATATTATAATGCAAAGAGCTGAAAGGATACTGGTAAATTAAAATTTAAATATCATTAGCTATACAGTAGGAATTCTACTTCAGGAAAGCCCATTGATCTGAAGTTTCCTTTCAAATTGGCTCGTGCATAGGATTTCAAAAAGGGAGGTGGGGGGGAGAGGTTGCAGAAAATAGGAGGATTGTGGAATATTTTTTTCGCTAATAAGGGATTTGTGATAATGTTCCAATTGCAGAAGGCTAACCCCTCAACTCCTTTGGCTAATTGGCGTACGCAGAAAGTGCATAAGGGGGGATTGCAGGCTTACAATTTTTTTTGGGGGGGGCGGAGAGTTAGAGCTACAACTCCATATATTCGTATGTATATACGCACAATTTCACTGCCATAGGGTATTTCTAAATACCATCAACACCCTTCCTGCATACATCAGTGCTTTGAACCATTACATAGAAAATCCTGCTTTACGTATCGAATTTTCTTTCATGGTATCTTTGACTTCAATATATGGAAATCTTACTATATATTTATGAAATACTTGCATACGTAAATAATGAAAATTTTACTGAAGTGAAACAACTAAGTTGAATTATTATAAATGTCAAATTCTGTATTTGCAGAACTTGGAACGTGTAATACACACACACAGTATATTTCCTTTATAACGAACTCCATGGGACCACTAAATTATTTCACTACAAAGAAAATTTCGTTATTCCGGAATTCATATTTATTTATTAATATTATATGACATTTTCATATAAACGTAGCATGCAAAGGATTTCTTACCCTAACGAGATACTCTTATGATGAAAAAATAATTAGATTATCCTAAAACGTATGTAATTTAGTGAAATGAAATTCGAAAATTCAAGACTAACCTCTTTATTTACACTATTGCAGAAAATCCGTGATTTTTGTTGTTATTTGAATTTGTAGCTGAAGATAATAAAAAGGCTTTTAATAAATGGGTGTCAAACTGTAGATAAAGTTGATAGAGAAATTCCATTTTTTTTTTAACCACATTGCCTTTTCTTAATCCCTTATCAATCTCAGGAATTATGACTTTCTTTTCTTCCAAAGACAACTGTTGTTGTTTCACCTTAGCCATTTCACTACCGAAGAAATTGGAAAGAAATAAAATCGCAACTAACACCGGACACAGACAGCAACAAAATGGACGCTGAACATTCCTCTCAGTGTCACATGTTGACCGGCTGCCTACTATCTGTTCTTCATTTAGGCTTAACCTGGAAAGAGGGTGGGGAGGCATGGGAAACTCGAAACAAATTAGAGAAAGATCTCAAGAAGTGGTAAAACATCCTTAAAGTGCCA
>QLNU02015360.1:33988247-34016571 GCA_006491805.2 Dysdera silvatica
CTGGTCCACGAACGAGGTAAAGATGAAAGAAGCATAAGCGCTTTTTATGGATAAATCCTTTCATCATCTTTTATTGCAAGATCAATTGAAGTAATAACCACATTTTGAATTATCGGCTGCGAAAGCGCTTTGCGTGTCAAGTAGCATCGTTTGTGCTTATTCGCCACCACAAAAATAAATTATTCATGACCTATTGGGCTTATTTGAGAAATACTCCTTTGAAACGATGAAGCTTCTGTCCGAGGAGAAAAAGACCCTCGCAAAATTGGTGTTCCAGATTCCGAAATGTGTCGGTAACGACTGGAATATTTTCTTCAGCACACTTCATCGAAATTTTTAAAATCTCCAACTTCGAGCAGTAAGACGGCGCAAGCTATTTACACTACGTAATCTAAAGAAAATATATTTCCTTTTTGAGTCGAATCATTAAGTAATAGTGTTAGCTTTATAAACTGAACATTAATTATTTCTTGAAATTACATCGATCTAGCAAAAAGATACTCGAAATAATATGCTGCGCTGGAAAAGTGGATTTCGTTTCAAGTATTAGAAGTGGTTCTGCCCATTCTACTATATCACGCTATACTCTCTTCTGTGGAAACTTTGCGTTATTTAATAAAAGGATGGTGCAAAATCGGTGAAGAACCTCCGACAAAGTACTAAATGTATGGAGTTGGAGAGAGCCACTAATGAAAGCTTTAGCTTTTATAAATATGTGCATAATAATTTCTATCTATTTAATGTTGTCTTTTCTCATTTTTCTTCCTTGAAATTTTTTATTAGTTTATTTTCTGGACTTGTAATTAGTGCGGGATATTAACACAATTTTAGATTCATCTTTCTACGGTAATTGTAATTTATATCCATGATGTTGGGAGACTGGACGATGCAAAAACATTTGAGCTAATATCCGCTGATTTCATAATGTGTTTAGTTATTAATTGGGCTGTATGGAGTATCATGGATTGAATTGTTTCAAATTCGCCTTGCACTAATTTTATATCTCTCTCTCTCTCTCTCTCTCTCTCTCTCTACTTGTTGTCAATTCGCTAATCACTATAGACGCCCGAACAAATAAGCTACTCACAATAGCGCTGAAAATGTTTAGAAACTAGATCAATATTGTGCAATTTTCTAAATATAAAATTTTTCCATGGGTTTACAAGTCACAGTCGCAATATACTCGATCTCTCAATCTACTCTAGAAAAGGTAGATTATCTTAGGAGTGATATTCTATCTCGTTACTGCTGAGATTAAATGACATTTCGATTTAAAGATCGAATATTCTTGAATACAATAACGAAATCTCATTTGCGGTTTGGAAAATTAAAATATAACATTGTACCAGAAAACATTTCCTTGAAATTGCCATTCTAGCAGTAAACTTCTACACATTAAAAAATCAATTTATTTGCATACCGAATGTGGCTGGTTTAGAAGCCTTGCATTTTTTTTATCAAAGATTGAAAAATATCAATACTATTAAGTTTTGACACCCAAATTTATAGTTTAAACTAGAACACTTATTTCAGGTGGAGAAAAGAAAACAAAATGCTCCAGAGTCTAAGTATGTGGCATGTTTTCTTTTCCCTACTTAAAGCGAAGTTTCTACTATGAACCAAAAAGGGACAAGACTTAATCTCATTGATATTTATCGTATTTATATTTGTTTATTTATCGTATCTATTTTTGTTTATTTATCGTATTTATATTTGTTTATTTATCGTATTTATATTTGTTTATTTATCGTAGTTATATTTATTTATTTATTTTATTTATATTGGTTTATTTATCGTATTTATATTTGTGTATTTATCGTATTGATGGTTGTTTATTTATCGTATTGATGGCTGAATATTTATCGTATTGACATTTGTTTATTTATCATATTGATATTTGTTTATTTATAGTAATGATATTTGTTTGTTTATAGTATTGATAGTTGTTTATTTATAGTATTGATATTCCTCTACATCCGCCTTTATTTCCTAAGGATTTCTTTGTTATTTTTCTTGAGGAGTTGTTTGTTATTTTTCTTGAGGAGTTGTTTGTTATTTTTCTTGAGGAGTTGTTTGTTATTTTTCTTGAGGAGTTCTTCGTTTATAGAAGTATAACCGAAAAGTATACTTCAGCTTATAGTAAATCCATCTTTTAATGACCAAAATTCTTAATAAAATAAAAATGTTTAGCATTTTTGCAACGTGATTAAAATTAAATTAGTAAAATTTTGAGCCGATTAAAAAAGTAAAATGTATTACACTCTATAACAAAAAAAATCGACGCACCAAGAAGGAGTTGTCCGATTGCGATAAAAATTGGTGGATTTGAAGAACATACATAGAAAAAGAAACGATTAAAATTTCAGAATAACTGAATGATTTATTGCAGAGTTTGACCGTTACAAAGGGAGGAAGTCAATAAGGCGTTGGTCCACCTCTGGCCTGGATGCAAGCTGTCACCCGGCGTGGCATAGACTGATAAAGATCCCGGATGGTGTCCTGCGGAATTTCTTGCCAAATTGTCTCCAACTGTCGGGCTAAATCGTCAACATTCCGGGATGGTTGCAATCGCCTTCCCATAGCGTCCCAAATGTGCTCTATAGGAGAGAGATCAGGAGACCTAGCTTGCCAAGGAAGTGTTGGGCAAGCTTGAAGACAATTCATAGCAACACGTGCCGTGTGCGGCCGGGCATTGTCTTGTTGAAACGTAAGTCCAGGGTGTCGCAAAAGGAACGGTAACACAACCGGTCGTAGAATGTCGTCTACGTACCGCTGTGCTGTAAGTGTGCCAGAAATGACCACCAAAGGGGTCCGGCTATCAAAGGAGATGGCACCCCCTGACCATAACGCCCTGTTGTGGGCATGTGTGGCGTGCGATAGTAAGGGCAGGATCCCCACGCTGCCCTGGACGTCTCCAGACACGTCTGCGGTTGTCGTCAGGACACAGTTGGAAACGGGACTCGTCACTAAAGACTATACGTCCCCAGTCAGCGCAGTTCCAAGTTGATCGAGCCCGGCACCACTGTAATCGGACTTGACGGTGTAAAGGCGTGAGAGGTAAGCGGCGTAACGGTCGGCGCGAGCGTAAATTCCGCTCTCTCAGTCGTCTGCAGAGGGTCATGTTGGACACATGTGTGCGGGCCACACGTTGGATAGTTGATAACGACGAATCCGGTGCTGTGACAGCTGCTCTGACAATCGCTCTGTCTTCCCGTTCTGTTGTGGCCCTAGGTCGACCGCTGCCATCCCTACGCTGACATCTGCCGTTGTTGACCCACTCTTGCCAGCACCGTCCAATCGCCGCATCGCTTCGACCCACATGTCCAGCGATTCTTCGATTCATCCAACCAGCCTCTTTCAATCCGATAGCACGACCTCTTTCAAACTCTGACATATGCTCGTAATGAGCACGAATCTTTCGGCGAGGCATTGTTACAGTCGACGTAAGATATCCGCAGTCAAAATGCAACAGAAATTTTGACCACATATTGAGAATCGCTCCTTATATACACCTGCTGAATGCGCAGTTCCGATGCGCTGGAGTTCCCGCTATTCATTCATTGGACACCAAATTTTAATCATTTGCATGTTCGGTCAAAATGTCTTTGCATACGAAATTTCATTACAATCGGACAACTCCTTCTTGGTGCATCGATTTTTTTGTTATAGAGTGTATATAAAACTTCTACTTACTCATTCGTTGTAATTTATCTAATTATATATTTAACTTAATATAAACACAGAAACTGAATTTAATCACAGCAACACAAATCATCTTTTAAGTATCTGACGCTCGAAATTAAATTTTTATGACGGAGTTAATCTAAAGCAGAATAATAAATTTGAACTGTTATTCCAATGTTATTGACAATAATCGGTTTCAAAAGTTCAGTTACTTGTTTCCTCAGTACTGGCATAATTCATCTAATAAGGCTGTTTCCAGCAATAGGATTAAAAATTTTGGAATGTTTCGAAAAGTTCGCATTTTATAATAGAAAATTTCTTTCAAAGTTAATGTGGATGTCTTTTAATGTTCACGCCTTGCTGTGGAAATGCAACAATAGCAAAAACGCCATGTGAACTGGTTAACCCACAAAGTTCAACTCGTTACATATTATAATGCCTTATTTTCACCCGTCGAAAGAGTCAAACCTCCCTTAATGTTTATCCAGTGTAAACGCACGTTTTTACTATGTGTTTAGAAATCAGTTAGCCGAGTAGTCTGTCTTCCAAGCAGGTGTAAGCTAGACGTTAGAGCTAGCGAGCGGCCAAACTAGGTTCAAGTTAAACCTCGAAACACTAGAAGCAAACAAACAAACAAACAAAGAGCTTTATATATATATTGCGAAGATAAAATAACAAGGATGAGTTATAAGGTTATGAAACGTCAATTTTCTTGTAATGGTACAGTATACTAAAATGCATTTTTAATATATTATAAAACAGTTACATTGGTATTTTGATAGTTCAAGTTTTTTGCAAATATATTAATAATATTTTTGCGATTAAATCAGCATTTAGCAAAACGTGTTATCAAATTAACAAGCAAATTGTTTATGTATTAATAGTGACATTTTTAAATCAAACAACAATATTAATCAACGTTTATGGCCGCCAATAAACGTTGATTTATATTGTTGTTTGATTTAATCTGCGTAGTGTTCGATTTATATAAAAAAGTGATATTTTTATTTTTCTGTTTTCTATAAAAAACATTTTTTAGGACTTCCTATGTTTTCGAAGCTGAATCGTTTTCGATAAAAATAACGGTATAACCTGATCTTCGATACAATATGGATTCAATTGAAATCGGTATAGAAATATAATCTATTATATTCTAGTTCCAACCCGAAGAGACCATAACTTTAAAACCCAATCCAGAAGAGCAGTTCTCTAATTTCTTGTTCTAAGTAATTGTCCGTTCGTTTCTCTAAAATTGCGATACGAACGATCTCGAAAATTCTCCGAAATTCCCAAACGCAGTGGGAAGGAATGAACCTTTATTTTCCAAACAAAACATTAATGTAATCCCTAACGTACTACAAATTCTGTCCTTCGTACGTGAAAAGCAAACAATATATATATATATAGCACGACCCAGTGTTAGGTTTTCAAATGATTCCAGCCGAAATTCGTGATGCTTTTTTTAAGGGCCGGCTGTCACGCGGTTCAGACAATTTTCAAAGTACATACACTAACCTAGGGCCACGGCCTTGAAAATCAGTCTCAGCCCTAGATATCCACAGTCCTTGATTTTTCAGCTACCTGTGTAACTGCAAGTTTCGTTGGAGATTACACGAATGTAGCGAGCACTTGCGTGACTTCTGCATACTGAATATGTAAGTGCATTCGCAACCATCGGCCTAGTGGAGTCAGGAATTGCAATTACCCCTTTTTGATGTTGGAGGAACTGCATAGTACCCGAAAAATCTGAACACGCGAGAATGTGTCAAATTACGATCGGTCATTTGTAGGCACAAAAATGTGTACACTATATATTCAGACTTTTTCTTATTAAAGCGGTCTTCTGGAAGTCGGAAAATGGCGAAATAAGTGGCTGTCTGCTTTCCAGAAATTGCTCTTGCGGTGAAGAAATTTTGCGAAAATTAGTCCTAATCGCCAAATGTCCTCCAAATTAATAATTTATCTTCGTTTTGACCTGAAATAAAATTGAAGTTTCGTAGCTGATTGTATAATATTGCAATTACGGTGAAGGTCGAGCACCATTTTTTCTGAGGTGATTTTGATTAATTTTCATGACATTTCGCTATATTATGATAATTCAGAGAATGGAAAATTATGACACAGTGGGGAAGTTGTCTCCAAACGTTCGTAGCCGCAATGATAAGGTCCCATGCGCAGCGCTAACAAGCTTTATCTGATAAATTTTCGATGCAAATATTTAATGTATTATTTATTTATTCCGTTTCTAACGCTAGTAAGCGTTTGGTCTCTCATTTTTGTAGGTTATACTACAGACAATTTATTAGTACGTGAAATTTATAATTTAAAAAAGGGAATGAAAAATTTGCCTTACAACTTCCCTCCTTTTCATACGAAAAATATGTCTCATTTTTACAAAAATACATAGCAAAATTACGTTTTCGTTTAGGGCTTTCTGAATGCTACATGTAGTCAATTGTAGTCAATTTCCATCTTCAGAGTAAGTTATTGACTGTATGCCTGAAAGGACATGACTGGCAGAAAATACAGCAGATAGCACAGTTATGTTATTGGGTCATCCTGTTTTTCAGCTCTTTGAATGCGATGCTTGTGTGAATGGCATTGCTTCAAAATATCGCATTTTTTTTAATTTGATATTACTTGTTTTTTAGTTTTTTCGCGCATTTAATAAATACCTGTTGATTGGAAATGCTTGTATCATAATAACGAATTCAACACACATCCGTCGTTGGTTATAAGTACACTAAATTGAATGATCTAAATAGTAAAATGTTATTAACCTGATTATAAATGAAGTGCTTATACTTAATCTGTATGTCCTATGCTCTCGTCAATTTCTTGTTAAAAAAAATGAGGTAATAGATCACTCTCTTCATCTGTTGGACAAGCTAATACTTAAAGGGGTAAAAAAAAACTCGTAATACTTTTTATCATTGCAGAAACGGGGAAAAAGGTAAGGCACAAATGGGTAAAGCAGTTAAAATCGATTCTCTTCGAAAAAAGTCGGGAAAGAACCAAATTTTGCTTTGCTAGGGTTATACGTGGAACTTGCGGGACAAGCGAAGAAAAGAATCTAGTGAATAATCAAATTAGTTTAAAATTGTTTCCCCACAACGAATAGAGTATCGATCTAGCGACCAGAAAGTTCCTGGTTTGATTCGAGTCGAGCTTGTAACCGCAAGAGAAGACCTCTTTTTGTTGTTTAAAAGTTACAACAAGTATTAAAACTCGAAGTCGTAAAATTACGGTGCTTGTTCAGGTTGTATAATGCAAAGAAATATATACGTATTTCCCAATAATATTATTACTTTTTTTTTAATTAAAATATATATCTACAATTTTATACCTATTTCTGATATTATATCTACATTTAGGTTTATATCTATTACCATATCCATACTTATGTCTATATATATTTCTAATAAAATACCATATCCATAATTATACTTATTTCTTATCATACTATTATAACTATTTTTGCAGCACGAGGAAATATACATTTTCTTTAGGGATTTTGTTTATAAAAGAGCACTAAGGGTTCGTTATTTATTACTAAATCGTAATTTTAGAGCTTGCGCTTTATCTAAATTTGGTTATTTTTCTCTTTTATATAAGTATTCTAAGTCAGTATTGTGCCTTCCTTTTCGACTAAAATAGGACTTGTGTGTGAGGGAATAATAGTAACCCAATATCTAGCGTTCTTGGATTCTTCTTGTATCAATGAAACTGTCAAGGAAAGGGGCATATTTTCAAGAGTATTTATATTGCTTAGTTACAAGAATAAGGTTTTTTGATTGGAGAAATCATTTTCATCAAACATTTGTGGTGGATTATCCTAAAGAGATAGTTTTCACTGTAGGCGTAGTCTGGAGTGAAATGATTAAAGGGCAAGAAAAATAGAGTTAGATGATACATTGCTCTTAAAGAAAAGAATGATTTCAGGAGCAATTTATTATTTAATATTACCACGTCATCGGCTATGATAAGAAAATTTCCAAGTCTTGAAAGAGAGAGTTATTTAAATGAATGACGTTGAAGTAAATTAGTTGGATATGATATCTATTTCTTTTCACGTGAGGAATAATACTATTCGAGCTTTTTTGGGGCCATGCGGTAGTGCAGTGTTAACGCGTTCGTACAGTGCACTATTAACCCGGGTTCGACAATACCCAGCAGTGAAAATAAAAAAAAAGAAAGAACGCTTACCGCTCAACTGTTCACTGTAATTCATGTATGGTTTCTTAGGACATAAGAGGTTCAGATTACCCGAAAAACTAAGTCTTGGCCCAGCACAACCCTTTCTGTCCTTGTACTGTTGAACTCACAAACGTACTCGAATTTTGTTATAATTCGAGATTCAAATACTAAAATGGTGTATTCCTTACCATGCATTGAATAATCGTATTTCAGTTGAAAGTAACCTTAAGTAAAATTTTGTGATTGGTGTAGAAAATGTAGTTTGGGGCAGCGTGGCATTCCCTGCCCTTACTATAATATGAAGGTTCCACTAACGGACAAAATGAAATTATTTTTGATTCCATGCCCATGGCATTTTAATTTTTAATTCCATATAAACATGGAGGCAATTATAAATGGACACATATATATACACGTACATATATAATATAATATGGACACGTATATTGTGAAAAATAAAGCAACGAAATTATTTTAACTTTTTATCCACTGTTTTACTATTATCTTCTATTTTTAACTACTCACCGACTATTTTACTATTATCTACTACTTTTAACTACTTATATACTATTTTACTATTATCTCTACACTTTTAATTATGTGTCACTATTATGCAATAGTTTATCTTCACAAGGATATAAATTTGAGGATAAAAGGTTTTGTGCATTTTCTGAATATTGATGTACTATGGGGTTGTGCTAGGCGGTGCGTAGCACCCCATCCCCAAGGAAAATAAAAAATATAAATGAATGCTATGTGCCGAGAACTAGAGTGTTAAAATTATTGTATATATCCTGTCATTGGCAACACAATCTTTGACACCATTTATAAATCAAGATACTACACTTATATATAACTAATGTATTTCAGTTGAAATTTTTCGTACAGCGTAAGTTTTTCTCTGCTTCTTGGTTATAAAATAAGTTGGTTTTTGATAGACGAAACACAGGATAACTCACATTGCACAATACAATTTTACTGATATATTGGAAAGTGTAATACATAACTCAGTATGAAACACATCTTGGAGTGTACTCACAAAGCTAAATAAATTTGGGAAAATTATAATTAATAACTACGTATTGAATAAAAGTGTGATATTTAAGCAATCCAACGTTACATTCATTTCAATTTTATGACTTTCATTAAAAAGGTTATTAATATTTAAATGTGTCAGAAGGACTTTATGAACACCCTGTATATTTTAGGTTGTCTCCCTCTCTCTGCTGCCTCTAACTATATGAAAAAATTACATATACCATATAAACATAATGAATTTGTTGAATCAGTTTTAAAACGCCAACAAGCACCAGTGCTGCAATTACCAAAATCACACCTTTGAGCTCCCTGTCCCAGGTTTGATTTCCAACATATTTAGTGGTGTGTAAACTGATCTTGATTTAGAAATCATGGTAAGTTATCTGTCATGTCCCAGAGTGCCCTTTCCGCAGTCGGTGAACGCAAACATGCGAACAAATAAAAGATTTAATAACGAGTAAAATTTGCTACTGGTAGGAATGCGCCCTTGTGTTTTGGGAGACTTTTTAATTGAGGAATCGGGCCATTAAATTCTTGAAACCTATGCCTGAATCATTAAAGATTTATGTAAGAAGATGGGGATAACCAGAATGTAAACTTCAGGGAAAACCTGGATGTAGGAATTCTTAGGGAAAACCTGGGTGTAGGAATTCTTAGGGAAAACCCAGAACTGAGGGTATAATCAAAGGACAACATTGTTTCTCGATACTTCGCTTGATATAGGAAACAGTAGTCCTGGAAACGTCGCAATATTTTTCTTTTGCTGTTCGTGAGTTTTACTTATTCTTACTCTCTCTCTCTTTCTCTATATCTTTCTACTTAATTTTCTATTCAACCCTTTCCGTCACTTTTTATAATTTCTTTTCCTCCTTTCGTTACTTTTATTATTCTTATTTCCAATTTCTTTTCGATTTTACTTATTTTTTCTTTCTATTTTATTTGCTTTCCTTTCCTTTTTTTCTTTCGCAGGCTGATCAGTAACGAATTTTGATCTTTATGTTAACCCTGGTCATTCGTTGGATTCTTTTGTAAAAATAATTAACATTTAGTCATATTGCTTACGATTTAAGTTAGGGAATTAAAATATATAATATCACACACATTAATGTATGTGACATTTCAGCGTTGATTTTACAGATTGCTACTAGTTGACATTTTGTTTAACAGAGATGCATAATAAATCGTTTTCCATGTGGCCGAAGGCTTATTGTGAACCTTATAATAGGATACTGTTCCACATATTTTAATTTATTGGGAATTTAGCAATTAGCTAAACGGTTCTTCTGTTGCCATGAGAGTAATCCCTAAAACATTAGGGAGCGCTCTTCATATTATAAACAGTGGTAAATTAGAATTATAGAAATAAAATACAGGGTACCAGGGAGAAAATTACATAAAAAGGTTAAACACTGGTAAAATAGCAATGAAAAAGATCACTCAAGCTTTCGGACGCATCAGCAGCAGTCCTTCATCAGGAGTAATGACGATGTTATGTTTCTGTCTCTTTTTTATACTTGAAATTTCTGGAAAACCCTTCATCAGGGTTCATTTGGTTCCCACTGGATTTTTCCATTCTGCAGGGCTATCCCGATGAAGGGTTTTCCAGAAATTTCAAGTATAAAAAGAGACTTGGCTATGATGAGCTTCACTATGACCTCCAGATGATCTTTTTCATTGCTATTTTACCAGTGTTTAACCTTTTTATGTAAATTATAATTATATTCTCAAATACGATCAAGTTTTGGGCCCTTCACTTTCATATGGTTCGTACTAGAACCTACGAGTTAGGCAGAGGGGAAAAAACTTGGTCGTATTTGAATTATCCCTCTGCATACTCTTTGATTTAAAGAGTTCTCCCTTTGGTAAACATACATATTCGAGCAAATAGCTACGTGTATCTGTCCTCAGTGGCCTATCAGTATTGGCATTGCGACGGTAACTCAAAAATCACTGGTTCAAATCCAACCTGAGTATGTGGATTTGTTTTCACCTCTGCCTAAAATCATAGATTCCAGTGTCCAACATATAAAAGTAGTGTCAACACTTAACAGTATTTGAATTATCCCCTCCATATACTCCTTTATTTAAAAAGTACCCCCTTTTGATCAATCGCATTAAGCTTGTAAATTCCAATCAAATTTCACTTGTAAATTTTAATCACACTTACCTTATAAACATCACTCACAGTTTACTTGCAAATTTCAACCACATTTTCCTTGTGCATTATAATCACACTTCCCTTGTAAATTTCAATCACTTTTCCTTGCAAATTTCAATCACATTTCTCCTGTAAATTTCAATAACATCCTCTTGTAAATTATGATCATATTCCTCATAAATTCCATAATAAATTTCTCTTCGCTATTGAGGAAAATATATTTTTATTTTGAAATGAAAGAACATGCTGCACCTGGATGTAATAACGATCAATATTAATGGAGTAATTGTGGAGGCGGCTAGTGTGTGGTTCGTCTAATTACATTCATATTTATTGAAATTGTAATCTCTACCGATTAATTTATGAACACGATTTTGTGGAAATGCTGAATTGGATGTATGAACCTACTGTCGTTAAATATCTGTATAAACTTTGCAAAAATATATTAAATTTTAAAAATTTAAAGAAATAACAGCTCTCAGAAATTCAAAAGTTTTTTCAGGGGCATCTCGCTCAGTGATTAAGTTCACGTTATAATTACAGAAGCGAAACTAGCCAAGGAAAAAGTTTTTATCCAGAGAGAGGGAGATAATCTACTATATATGCAAATTTCTTTAAAATATTTTTTAAGCTATTTAAATTATTTTTCTGAAGCAGTCCTTGTGTAAGTTTATGGCGTCAAAAGTAGCAACTCTCAATGAAAACTTGATAATTATGTTAAAGAGAGATTTTGCGAAAAATTATTCATAGATGAATTACGGGATGGCGATAATAAAAATGAACAAATAAAATATTCGCCATAATTTTTTACGATTAGTACTTAGTAAACGAAAATTATTTCTGCATTATACATGTAATCATTCAGACGTATCTTAAATTATATAAAAGGCCTCTCTAAAAAATGTTTTAATTAAAATTTTCCCTCATAAAAATTGCAGTTCAAATCTCTCTCTTTTTATGGGACATGCATAAATAACAGCACAATTTTCTGCAGCCTAGGCACCTATAAAATCTCTTTTAAGCCAATAGTTAATTTTTATTCATATTATTAAGGAATCTCTCGCATTAGAATCTCTAGCGACCGTTAACATAATTCGGGAACACCAGGTCCTGAGTTCGTGTCCTCGTTCAGGCACAAGCGACTTTTTTTCCGAACTTTATCCGTTTTCCAAGCCGTAAATTGCATCAAGCATACCGTGTTTTTTTGAATGCGATGCATACTTTTCAAATTTTTAAAAAGAACATATTTTTTTAAAATGTATTTCTACATGCACCTAGAACTCACGGTTTATATACTAATTATCCCCTATTAACTTAAAGAAAGGAGCTCTCTCTCTCTCTCTCATTTCTCACCGCTGGATAATAAAGCTTTTTAATAAAGCTTTCTTCATGCTCCTCGTAAGAATTTAACTCGAATTTTAAACAAGAGGAAAGCTATTATGGTAGCAAGAATAAAGGCCTTCTTAATAGTGTTTTAAATCCATTTTTCCTTCCTAAGAATTTAGATTTTAACCTCTGTCTTTTATGTAATTTGCATAAATTGTAACACATTTTTCTATAGCCCAGCCACCCGTAACAATCACTGTAAATCCAATAGTACACTTAACAGCCATTACTTTAAAAAATCTCTAGCACTGAAGCGACCTTTAACCCCGTTCGGACCACAAGGTTCCAGGTCAAAACCCCCGTTCACCCACAAGATTATTTTTTTTTTTTCAATTTATACGTTTTTCAAGTCGTGAATTCATCAAATACATCGGATTTTTCTATATGTGATACATGTTTTTTCACATTTTAAAGAAGAATACTTCATTATAAAATCAATTTCTAAATGTTTCTGAAATTTACGATTAATGTGTTAATTCTCCTCTGGTAACTTGTAATCTTTTAATTTATTGTCCGTCTTACATTTCAACACTAACAAATAAGCATTTTTTATATTTCTCTTATGTAAATTAATTCGAATTTTAAATAAGAGGAAAGCTGTGAGATATTACCCTTCACAGGGATAACACAATTGCCAAATAATGGTCAACACAGAAAATCCTCCGTGGCGAGATTTTTGTGAGTTTTTCGTGGGGGAATTTATTATACAATAATGTTTGCCACCCACGTATATGTAGCTCAAACTAGAGCTTTTTATTTATAGTTGGAGAAAAAGAGGCGCCGTCCTCATCCTGGACTCGAACCAGGGACCCCGCATTGAGCCTGCGGTGTCTTGACCTACTAGACGAATGAGGACAAGAACAAATGCAATTTTCTCCGTATATGAGGATGTAAGATATTATTACCCTTCACAGGGATAACACAATTGCCAAATAATGGTCAACACAGAAAAGCCTCCGGACGAATCCAGGATGCGAACGGCACCTCTTTTTCTCCAAAAACAAAAAAGATCTAGTTTGAGCTATATATACGTGGGTGGCAAAAATTATTGTATAATAAATTCCCCCACGAAAAACTCACAAAAATCTCGCCCCGGAGGCTTTTCTGTGTTGACCATTATTTGGCAATTGTGTTATCCCTGTGAAGGGTAATAATATCTTACATCTTCATATACGGAGAAAAATGCGTTTGTTCTTGTCCTCGTTCGTCTAGTAGGTCAAGACACCGCGTGCTCAATGCGGGGACCCTGGTTCGAACCCAGGATGAGGTCCGCGCCTCTTTTTCTCCAAATATAAAAAAAGCTCTAGTTTGAGCTATATGAACGTGGGTGGCAAAAATTATTGTATAAGAGGAAAGATATTCTGATGCTAAGGGAAAATACCTCCCTTAATATCATTTCAAGCCCATTTTTTCCCTCATAAGAAATTCCAGTCCAAACCCCTGTCTTTTCTGAAATTTGGATAAATTAAAACACAGTTTTCAACAGCCTACTCACTCATAGTTATCTGTTTTATGCCAATAGTGGACTTCCCGATCAGCTTTATAAGAAATCTCTAGCATTGCAGTTACCTTAAACCCCATTCGAATCACCAGTTCCCGGGTTCGATTCCCCGTTCATGGACGTAATTGATTTTTTTTTTACATTCGTGTGTTTTGCAAGCCGTAAATTCATCAAGTATATCAGATTTTTCTGGACGTGGTACACGTTTTTCACATTTCAAAGAAGAATATTGCATTTTAAAATCAATTTCTAAATGTTCCTGAAATTCACGATTAATGTGCTAATTCTCCTCTGGTAACTTGAAAAGAAAGCTCTGTCTTTCCTCTCAATACTAATAAATAAGCATTTTTTATTCTCCCCGTATGTATTTATCTCGAATTTTAAACAAGACGAAAGCTATTCAAATAGCAATAATAAAGGCCTTTCTAATTAAAAACTTTCATATTCATTTTTCCCGCCTAAGAGATCCCATTTCAACCCTCTGTCTTTAATGCCACTTGTCTGAACTAAAGCATATTTTTCAATAGCCATGGATTCTTAGCAATCTCTGTTAATCCAATAGTGCACTTCTCAATCTCCTTTTCCAGGTGTATCTAGCACGCCAGGGACATTTAACCCCATTCAGTCCACTAGGAGAAAGGTTAGAATCCGATTCACCCACAAGCTTCCACCTTTTTTACTTCATCTGTTTTTGAATCGTAAATTACATCAAGTAGAACTTATTTTTCTGAAAAGATGCATTTTTTTTTACATTTTGAAGAAGAATGATTTATTTTTAAATCCAGGTTTAAGGAATCTTTTAATTCACGATGTAAGAATCTCTAATATCTTTAACGAAAAAGCTATTTCTCATTATTCAATGTTTAAAAATTAAGCATTTTCCTATGAACTATGTGAAAAAATTTCCTCCAGTTTTACGCGGAAATAAGACTATTTTAACTCAAGAAAAACGAATAAAACTATAGCGGTAGGTGTAAATTACTAGGACGATAAAAGGAAGTAAAAATCAAATATCAGTAATAATGCAGTGCATTTTATATTAATAAGTATAAATATTATTTAAATCCTGATTTAATATTTTATTACTCTGTTGATTCTAAATTATGCATATGTGTTACTAAATTCAAAATTTAATTATTATCAGTATTATTTGAAATAAATTTACATATATGGCATATAATTCGTTTATACAAACTGTAAGTATTTATACTAAATTTTAAATTCAATTTTGTAACGTTGTAATTCAGTCACTACATTTCATGTTGTGTCATGTCCCAGAAAATAATCTGTATTAATAACAAAATACCTTATTATGGATCACCTTATTATGGATTGCGCAGGAAATTCGTAAGGAGGGGGGGGCAGGCCCATGGGGGGAGTTACAGAGATCCAACTCACATATTCCTATGTTAAATATACAAAATTTCATTGCAATGGGGGTTACAACCCCCATCAACACCCCCTGCGTACGCCAATGTGGACTAGTATCGAAAACGGTGCGAAAATAAGGTCATTAAAATCAACTGGTCAGTTATGACTCGTCAAGGTAATTCTGTGTATAACAAATTAGCTGTAATCCTAATGTTAAAATTGCAGTATTTTAATTAACATATGCATCAAGAGACACTAAGATTACTAGTACATATGTCAATAAATATAGACTCCTGAACTTGTGGAACCGTTCGATGAAAAAAAACAATACTTTAAATTTTGTCGAATGAATGGGATTTGTGAAGTTCGCTTTTCTTGCTCGGGACAGTCCAATATATACATATATCGGATACATTAGAACGAGTAGAGCAAGTACAATAGCTTAATATGCACTTTCCTTGCATTTCTTCAAGGCATGAAAGTAATCCCTTTAAGATTTCAAACAAAGCTCCTACTCACATATAGCCATGAAGCACGGATGTCGGAAATCGATGAAGACACAGAGAAACGTCAAACTTTTACAATTCTGATTCGCGAAGGTCTATGAATAATCCATGGCCTAAAATATCATTTCGCTTTGTAATCCCCGAATACGCGGAGCCAACGTTTACATAAAAAAATGCACTCTCGAATTTATTTAGTTTTATTTTGCGCGCAGGCAGAAATCTGCTGGAGATGCATGCATACGTATTCCAAACGTACATTCTGCGCGAAAAATCAATGCCTGCGTGACATAATTTTAGAGTTAAAATCGCCATTGGAATTGTGTACTCTTACAAAGTTTTGCATTGCTTCCGAGCTGTAGTTTTCGTATAAAAAAAGAGACACGTTCCTCGGCATTCATGTAATTTAATTAAAGATTGGAGAACTACATATTTTATTTTACTCAGAGTAAAACTTATATAAAAGCTACATAGCTATCACAAATGAATAGATTCTTTAAGCTACACAAAGTTCACGTTCCTGCATTTCAAGCCTATTGGAGTTTTCTCCACCTCAAGGGGCGTTGACAATTTACTAATAAAAGTGGGTTGCGGTCTGTTTTAATCTTGCACCAAGGATTATAGGTACTTCCTAATTTCACGTAATGCAGGTCGATAGTTAATAAGTACCTGGTTATATATATATATCATCATCATATTCAACCATTATCTATCCACTGCTGGATGAAGGTCTCTCCAAATGCTTTCCACACAAGTCTATCCTGGGCCATTCGTTTCCACGTCACCCCAACCTCTTTTCTTATTTCATCCACCCATCTAGTTTGAGGACGTTTTCTAGGTCTTCGGTGGTCTCTTGGAATCCAGTTGAGAATTTGCGTTGTCCATCGTTGATCAGTTCTTCTTGCGATATGCCCAGCCCATCGCCATTTCAGTCCTTTTACTTTAACAATGATGTCCTCTACTCTAGTTTGCTCTCTCACCCAAGTGTTTCTTTTTCGATCTCTCCTAGTTATTCCAAGCATGCACCTCTCCATGCTCCTTTGCGTTGTCTGTAACTTTCGTATTGCTCCAACTGTTAGACTCCATGTCTCTGATCCATAAGAGAGGACTGGCAATACACACTGGTTGAAGACTTTTCTTTTTAGACACAAAGGCAATTTCCCCTTCAGGATAAAACTGTTTCTTCCAAATGCACTCCAGCCAAGTTTAATACGTCTGTTGAGTTCTTTCATAATGTTGCCATCCATTGAAATCAGCTGGCCAAGGTAAATATATGAATCAGCAATTTCTAGCTCAGTGTTGTCAACTTGTATTTTTGTTTCCTCTACGAAATTATTGAACATGATCTTAGTTTTTTGTAGGTTCATCTTGAGTCCAACTTCTTCACTTCTAGTTGAGAGCTCTTGTACCATGTCTTGGAGTTCTAATGGGTCCGTTGAAAAAATAACAATGTCATCAGCAAACCGCAGATGATTTAAATATTCACCATTTATTTTTATTCCCTTGTTATTCCAATTTATCAGCTGAAAAATCATCTGTAAAGCAGAAGTAAAAAGTTTTGGAGAAATGTACCCATTGAGAATTTGCGTCCATCGTTTGTAAGTTCTTCTTGCAATATGCCCAGCCCATCGCCATTTCAGCCTTTTTTACTTTAACAATGATGTCCTCTACTTTAGTTTGCTCTCTCACCCAAGTGTTTCTTTTTCGATCTCTCCTAGTTATTCCAAGCATGCACCTCTCCATGCTCCTTTGGGTTGTCTGTAACTTTCGTATTGCTCCAACTGTTAGACTCCATGTCTCTGATCCATAAGAGAGGACTGGCAATACACACTGGTTGAAGACCTTTCTTTTTAGACACAAATGTAATTTTCTCTTCAGGATAAAACTGTTTCATCCGAATGCACTCCAGCCAAGTTTAACACGTCTGTTGAGTTCTTTCATAATGTTACCTTTCATTGAAATCAGTTGTCCAAGGTAAATATATGAATCAGTAACTTCTAGCTCAATGTTGTCAACTTGTATTTTTGTTTTGTTTACGAAACTGTTGAACATGATTTTAGTTTTTTGTAAGTTTATCTTGATTCCAACTTCTTTACTTCTAGTATATATATATATATATATATATATGTGTGTGTGTATCTGTACTTTAATAAATAAATTAAGTATCAAAATGTCGGCGTGCAATATAGGAATATAAAATTAACGTAAAAGACCTATTTTAATATTCAAATATATAACTTTGTTTTATAGTTAAACAAAGGCCTATAAATAATAAAGATTCCAATTTTGAAAATAAAATACGATTAGATGAACCTTTATTACAAATTTTTACAAAATATATCGTGTTTTAAGGGAGCTATTATTGTTGCTTATTTACGGACGCTATTTCGAAATTTCGCAGAAACTTAAAGTCACTGGACGTTCTCAGCAATATTAAAAAAAGTGCTAAATCGACAAAAACTTGGTAATGAAATATTAATGACTCTAGGTTTGATGTAAACTAAATGAGTGATTACATCCCACTTAAATGTTACTTATTGAACCATTTTCAAACCAATTAATTTTTTTTTTTTAAAACTTAAATTTTATGAGTTAAATTTTCCATGAAAGGCACAGAGCGCGCCCTGTGCTGTCGACCCGAGTTTAGTGCATAACAAAAACCTCAAGGCTTAAGAAACTGTTCAAGAAGAAAACGAATTATCGATAGAAACTAAATCAATAAAGGAAGTGAAAAAATAGGCAGCTTCCCCTGAATCTCACAGCCATGGACATCAATTTGTGAGTAGATGGGATTTAATATTGTTTTTCAGGAGCATAAAGAAAATCAATCAACTTTTCACGTATACGATATAGAGTATCGTGGCAGGATACATTAGGTTTGACCTAGCATCAATTTCAGATTCTTTCAGAATATCCGATGTACATTTATTATTGACTTACATATTGGCTGCGTTCCATCTTTTGGAGGTTATTGCGATGTTTTGTTCTTACTTCGAAGGTCTAGTTAAATTCTTTTACGTATGCATGCAAATATAATGCTGAGCTAATGTGCAAGAGTAAGTCGTGTTTCTAACAATGTAGGCATAAAACACATGCAACACGCACATGTGAATGATTTTTCGAAAAGCATATATGTCTGCCAAAATATGAATTACCATATAAATATAAAGTTTGCGAAAATATTTGTTTTCGGTTACTTTGGCACGTTTCCATTCTAAAAAAATTCAAACTAGGTATTTGAAATTCATTTATTTGTTGGTAGAAGCCTCGACATAATATTTCTTTGTCAGGTAATATGGCAAAAGCGACGAAACAGTACCGCAATGATAACATAGTATGTAATAATAATCACCACTTTTGTGGTGCTTCAATTGAGGAGAGTAAAAGCCGAAGTGTGCCAAGAATTTTTAATATTAATACACTGTTTCTGAGTATATCAATACACATAAAAATATGGTGAATATGTTCAGTAAGGAAATGGAAGTGAACGACCAGCAAAGCTTTGCTTTGTGATGTTTCAGCGCCTTCTATCCTACAACTTTCTCATAATAATATATAGTTTGTCTTTTGATTTCTCTATGCATTAGGTTACGAAAATCTGATACTTCACGTCATTGAATTCAAAACTTAGGTATATAGTTAAAAGGTGTTGGTGGGAGGGAGGGAGTAAAGTCGGAAATTATATATCTGTACTCTGGGATTTTGGCTCCTACTAAAGTTCTGTATAAGAGCACATAAGAAAGAAGCATATACACGCTTAATTCTAGCTTTGACCACTTTACCTTTAGATAATCGTTCGAATGCTTCTATTAAAATGTTTGTGAATCTAGACCATTTGCAAAAACTCACTATTTATTAGCTGCTACGTTAATTCCTCTCTCCCGTATTATTATATTAAACATTCTTTTAAAAAAAGCGTTCTTCCATTTACTTCGTACAAAACGTTTATATTCTCTCATTACAACACAAAACGTAGCTGCGAAATCTTTTAGCAGATCGTTGAAACTGACGAATTGGTCCTGAAAGAGACAAATTTGAAACTTGTATGGAGGAAGCACACTTAATAAAAAAAGGAACAAAAAAAACAATATTTTTAATTTTTCCTTTTCTTTTATTTGTTTCACTATTACGCTATCATATGTAGCAACCCAATTTGCCCATTTTGTTTTTACTCAAAAATCATCTCCTCGCCTCTTATATACACGGAGTTTTGTTTTAATATATTTAGCACCTTCAGTGATTAATACAAATCGAACACTACGCAGATTAAATCAAACAACAATGTCAATCAATCAACGTTTATTGGCGTAGTGATACCAACGCCGATGGTATGGCGTGATTAGATGGTGAAACGTTCGAAAGAAAATAAATATTTCTGCCTTCGGTGGGACCTGAACCCACGACCTTCCACTTGCCGGGCGGAGGCTCTACCCACTGAGCTACGAAGGACAATGTATAATCTCTTTAAGCAGAAATGTTTATTTTCTTTTGAACGTTTTACCATCTAATCACGCCATAACATCGGCGCTGGTATCACTACGCCAATAAACGTTGATTTATATTGTTGTTTGACCTTCAGTGATGTCCGCTAAATAAGATAGCCTTATTGTATTTAGTTAAAAGTAGAAGTCTTGCATTTTAAACTGCATTTACAACTAAAACGAGAGAATTTAAACTTGAAATATTTGCCTTAAATAAAAGAAAATAGAATACCAGTTAGAGGAAAGAAAAAATACTTCAAATAGATACAGTTTATTGGCGAAAAAGAAATAAAGTTTGATTTTTATAATTATCGTTTATATTGTTATATTTGTATTGTCATATTATTTTGTATGCTACTGTTATTTCATTTGGCTGTAGTAATCTAAGGTACAATGAGTCTTTATAAAAATGATATTTTGGAAAAATTGTGGGTTTTTTCGGGTAGCAATATATTGAAAAAGGAAAACGCTGCATAAGAACGTGAGATTTCAAAGAAATGGTGGAAAATCGTAAAGCCAAAATAAGCTTCAAGTCCCTCCCTTCCTCTTTCAGAAAAGTGATAAAAGTGGGGTCCAAAATTCCCTGGGAAAATTTTACCGCTTATAAAAATCGATAAAATATATTTGCCATGCAAAGGAAAGGCAGTCAAAATATTATGTGTGCAAATAGTGTGAAATATTTATTTTCTAATTTTACATATGTATATAAAGTTTTCTGTTGATGTCTAAGTGTGTATTTTCCTTTTGATGGTGATTACATATCATAATCCTTTTAAGCTTATGATTTACATATATATATAAGGTGACCGTGAGGATTAATACAAATAAAGTAGCTGTCTTTTTATTGTTAAATTTACTTAATTATTTTAATATTGTGTCCCTAGATGACGCCTATCTGTGAAGAACGGCCACTTCTACAATGTCTCACGACTTACCGTTGTGTGTGTGTGTGTGTGTTTAGTTAGTGTTTTTATCATAAATATATATATTTAAACTACGTCACATTGCGGTCCCAAGGATCCAAAGAAACTCATCGTGATATTAGCGGGGTTGTGTCAATAAATTGCAAAATATATTTTTTTTATTTGAACTTCGCAAATGAGCCAATTATAATATCTTATTTTTGCTGCTGTTTTGCCAAATATAGTTTGACATACAGGGATTCGTGAAAAATCGAAAAATCAGACGATATCATTACATGAAAAATTAAAATAATTTATAGGTTGTATTGAAAATCTTAAATGATGTCCTGACAAAGGGTAGAGTATTTTACCCTAGTAATAAAGATAATCATACACACCTTTTTGTCATCAGTTTTTACTTTTCTCGTGGTTGTATTGGTAATTAGGACCCCGTGTGTTAAAATTGATAATTTTTAAACCATTTATTTAAAAAATTACACTTAAAGAAATATCCAGGATCCACGCTTGTAAGGCATTATAGGAATAATTAAGCAGATGTTACACGAAAATAATGTAAAATAATGTAATAATAGAGAAAATAATATATTTTATTCATCACAAAATTTCAGAGATATGAGATTCCAATAAAATGCAGATACAACTAACGTAGTCACAAGTAAGGTCTTCGGTTTATAATGCAGGTGACGAAACGTTGATTTGGATATTTGGAGTGAACTGGGTTTATTCTATCCATAATTTAGAGGATTACACTTACATGGAAGTATCCACACAACATATTTGATGAAGAAACTCAACTGATCACCGCGTGCGTGTGCCTATATTTCATCATATTTGGAAGATATTTCAGCATTCATTGCGTGGCCCTATGGAATCCCTACGTCAGGATGCACGGTGGCATGTCAAAATCTGTAGGCATTCAATTTTTCGTAATATGTGTTTGTTTGTGTGTATATATATACACACACGTTAATCGCACTTAGGGATGCTTACAAGGATTTGCTTCACTTTTGATTTTATAGTTTCCTTTTAATAATTGTGCAACTTAGACCAGCATTTTCAATCTTTCCTTGACTGTCGGAAATATCCTAATCAAAAGTTTGGAAATAATGCATTAACGATATATTATATTAATTTGTTAATTGGATTTTAGTGACGGCTTCTATGAATACATTTTTGATGCATAATTTAGGAAGAGCATTAGGAAAAAAATGAGTGAAAAGGAAGTTTTCGAAGTAAGGGGTGCGTTTGGCATAGCGGAAGTGTGCGTACGCATCGAGTGTAAATTAGACAAATAAAATTTTTATTTCAGTTTAAATCACTCATCACACTTTCTGATGTGTTGACATAATGCTTTATACACGGCATGGCACAGCAATTAGATTGACTGAAATTTTTTGCTCCACTTGGGGAGAAACCCCAAAGTAACCTCCGTATGCTTCCATACTGATGATTTATCGTCCAATTCATAATATTCCATTTGATTATCATTAGAAAACGTCTCTCTGCTTAGACCAGCATTACACTGGCGTGATTGTTCAAACGTAACTATCACAAGGATTACACGTTTATATTAAAAAAAATGGATAAATAGATGTAGGTAATGGATAGTATATAAATATATATGATTCAATTTTAAAAGGTTTAATTTTCAACAAAATTTTTCCGTTCTATTTACTTTGAATAAAAGAACAAATGATTTTATAATTTTTTCCGATTTTCTTCATTCCTCGTTTTCGTAAAACAAAACATGCTAAAATAAGAAGCCAGTTGCAATTAGATTTTTATAACATATATACTGAAGTTTGGAATCTTCGTTAAACTGTAGGTTCAACTTGCCAACACGTCCGGCCAACTTTCTGAGCTTAAGAACGATTTCTCTGTATTTCTTTCACCATACTACGTGTATACTTGACAACAAAGAGACTTCCATCCTGCAGTGGATTGAAAATGATTGTTAATGACGAATGGAGTAACAATTTAAAATATTGTATCGAACGTAGTCACGAGTTCAAAGTAGGGATCGATTTCAGTAAGTAGAGAGAATGGAGTGAAACATAGTATGCAAAATAAGAAAACATTTAAAATTTCTAGACGCTGATTTTTCATGTAAGTGATCATATAAACACAAAGAAATATTTTAAAATCGACGTTTATATCAATTTCACAGAAATAAATATTTTAAAGTTAAAACGAACAGTTTGAATGGCAATATTGCCCAAAGTGGCCGCTACAAACTGAAATAAGTGACATATATTCTAGACATAAATATCAAATCCCACGAAAATGCAAATAAATTTTCAAACAGAATATATTCGAAGAAAAAAGTTGAGTTTGCAGCTAAAATTACATATTCTTTCCGTGTTGATGGTATATGTAGCGTATGCACTCGGTCTTTCTTAGCAACGTGGGTTTTGAAAGTAACAATTACTTTAGTTAGAAAATTTAAATGCTACGAAATAAAGCCTCTCTACTTCAACACAGTGATTCCTTAAAAGTAAAAGAATTTGAATGCCCGACAGTTGTGTGAATTTACGAAGAGACTAATTAAAGTAAATGTGGCGAGAAATCGTAAAAGTGTTTATATCCATTAATTTGATTTAGAAAACGCAGTACTGGCCTGTTCACAGGTAGTGAGAAGAGTATTTTTAGTGAAGAAAAGGAAAGTGCCCAAAATTAAAATGAAGCCATAGTTTTTATTCTGCTTTGCTCTTATCTTGTTTGACATTTTAAGCATTTATATTTAAAAAATATTATAATAATTATTATGGTATAGATATTTGAAAAAAAAAAATATATATTATTATCATACACCATTATCTATCCACTGCTGGATGAAGGTCTCTCCAAATGCTTTCCACACAAGTCTATCCTGGGCCATTCGTTTCCACGTCACCCCAACCTCTTTTCTTATTTCATCCACCCATCTAGTTTGAGGACGTTTTCTAGGTCTTCGGTGGTCTCTTGGAATCCAGTTCAGAATTTCTGTTGTCCATCGTTGATCAGTTCTTCTTGCAATATGCCCAGCCCATCGCCATTTCAGCCCTTTTACTTTAACAATGATGTCCTCTACTCTAGTTTGCTCTCTCACCCAAGTGTTTCTTTTTCGATCTCTCCTAGTTATTCCAAGCATGCACCTCTCCATGCTCCTTTGCGTTGTCTGTAACTTTCGTATTGCTCCAACTGTTAGACTCCATGTCTCTGATCCATAAGAGAGGACTGGCAATACACACTGGTTGAAGACCTTTCTTTTTAGACACAAAGGTAAATTTCCCTTCAAGATAAAACTGTTTCTTCCGAACGCACTCCAGCCAAGTTTAATACGTCTGTTCACTGCTTTCATAATGTTACCGTAAATTGAAATCAGTTGGCCAAGGTAAATATATGAGTCAGCAACTTCTAGCTCAATGTTGCAACTTGTACTTTTGTATTCCCTACGAAATTATTAAACATAATTTTAGTTTTTGTAGGTTCATCTTGAGTCCAACTTCTTTACATCTAGTTGAGAGCTCCTGTACCATGTCTTGGAGTTCTGATGGGTTCGTTGAAAAAATAACAATGTCATCAGCAAACCGCAGATGATTTAAATATTCACCATTTATTTTTATTCCCTTGTTATTCCAATTTATCAGCTGAAAAATCATCTGTAAAGCAGAAGTAAAAAGTTTTGGAGAAATGGTATCTCCCTGCCTCACCCCTTTGCCAAGTTTGATAGTTTTGGTATCTTTATGTAACCGAAATTGTGTATTTGTCTTTTTATACACACGTTTCACCATGTCAATGTACACATCCTCAATGTCTGTTGATCTTAAAGAGTTGATGACTGCTGATGTTTTAATAGAGTCAAAGGCCTTCTCATAGTCAATAAATGCAACACACAATGGAAGTTCATATTCATGTGTTCTTTCAATTAATTCTCTTAATACTTGAATATGGTCCACTGTACTGAATCCACTTCGAAATCCAGCTTGTTCTCTTGGTTGAGCTGCATCTAATTTTTTCTGCAGGCGATGTGTTAGAATTTTTTGTGAAATAACTATGTATATGTGTCTTGTGTATAAATAACAGGTAATAAGCTAATTGGTCGGTAATTTTTCAAATCCTCTTTATCACCTTTTTTATGCAAAAGAATTACTGCTGAAAAATCCCATTGGTTTGGTATGTTACCACTGTTAAGACATTTGGTAAAAAATTTTGCAAGTACATCTTATACATGTTTTCCAGCTTATTTTAGAATACTTAATGTAATGCCATCATCACCAGAGGTTTTTTCTTTCTTCATATTTTTTATTGCAAATGCAACTTCCTCTTTTAAGTCTTTGGGGGCTGTTCTTTCGTCCATTTCAGAGTCTTCGTTTAATCCACTGTTTCCCTCATACAGCTTTCTGTAGAATTCTTCAACTCTTCTAAGTATTTCTTCCCTATTTCTTGTTACAGTGCCATCCTCTCCTTTTAATGCAATGATGTGTTTCTTCCCAATAGACAAACTCCCTTTAACAACCCTAAGGCTCTTGTTGCTTTCAATGGCCTTCCTTACTAACTCACAATTGAATTTTCTTATATCTTCTTTCATGTTTTTGCGCAAAGTTTTGCAAAGTTCTACATACTCGATCTTGCAACTGGTATTTTGATTGTCCACCTTCATAAGTCTTCGCCTTTTCATGAGTTGTTTCGTCTTCTCAGATAATTTGCTATTCTGCTTTTTACATATTACACCACCAATTTCCCCAGCAGTTTCAATTATTGTCTTAACAATGTTTTCATTTGCTTCTGAGATGTCAACTTCTTCAATAAGTCCTTCCAGTGCAGAAAAGCGATTTTTTAATTCCAACTTGAATGCCTCGGTATTTTCTTTTAATTTCTTTAAATCCACCCTCTTACATACTTGTTTCCTAATGAGCTTCTGCCTTTCTAGTTTAGTATTTAAGTGCATTTTACATCTCACCATTCGATGATCACTTCCAGTATTAAATCTGTTCAGTATGCTGCAATCGTCAATAATTTATTTCTTAAATAAAATTAAACACATTAACACAGTTAAAATAAATACGATGGTTTATAGCTATTTCGGAAGCGCGTTTAGGCTTCCTTCTTCAGAACCCTAGTTACACTAATGTGACACACGTGCTAGAAAAACTATCGATGCCAAATTGCTAGTCCAAAATTAGTTCGGGTAAACCAGTTGTGGGTCCGTAGCCGCGTCTTTTGCTATGGGACGAATGAAGTTTCTCCAAATAGAGGACATGGAATTGAACGGAAGCTGATCGTTAACAGTAGAAGAGGAATGCGAAAGAATATGGAAGGCTTCAAAGAAATTGAGGTCGGCTGGTGAAGAAACTTTCTCTATTAGATGGGCCTTGTCGAAAGAAAATTTGTGGCCAGCTTCCCAGGCGTGTTTGGCCAAAGCAGATTTTTCCAGTTGTTGTTTACGCACGTAGGCTTCATGCTCTTTAAGCCGAAATCGAAGGGCCCGACGTGTTTGACCAATATAAACACGATTACACTGGCATGGAATGGAGTAAATTCCAAAATAATTGCAATCAGGAATAATATCCTTGAGTTTGGAATAACCGAGTTTATTGATTGGAGTAAAAGTGACCTTGAAATTAAATTTACGGAGGATGGAAGCAATTTTTGAAGAAATTCGTGGAACGAAAGGAATGCTGATAAAATTACAAGGAGAGGAATCAATCAAGAGTGTACTGCACAGCTTGGGTCTAGTGAGTTTCTTCAAAGCGTCGTCAATAATGGTAGGATTGTAACCACGATCTCGAGCGATGTCAAGAATATGGTTAAGTTCAATCTTGAGTAATTCTTCAGATGATGACAATTTTAGAGTACATGAGACCAAACCAGTAGAACGTGCTTATCTTCTAATTTTGTGGATGGGCGGAAGCAGCATGCGGCGTTTGGCTAACAACAAAATGTTTCCGATATACGCTGGTTTGGAACCCGGACGGCGATCTATGTACCAAAACGTCCAGGAAAGGCAATGAACCGTTGTTTTCTTCTTCCAAAGTGAATTGTATGTGAGGGTTGATAGAATTCAAGGTGGTGAGAATTGTAGAGAGATCTGAACAATCGTTTGGAAGGATAGCGAATGTGTCATCCACATATCTAATCCACAGTTTAAATGGTATGCGATTGAGAATATCCTCTTCGACATAATGCATGTAAATATCACATAAAACGGGTGAAAGAGGATTTCCCATGGCAAGGCCATCAGTTTGCGAAAATAATTGATCACGGAAAGAAAAGCAAGTCTGTGTGATACAGATCTCCGTAAATTTGACTAATTCACGGATTTCAGCATCAGCAAAATGAAATTCTTTCATACGAAAGATAAGAGCTTCAAGAGCTCCCTGAACGGGAACATTTGTGAAAAGGCTTTTGACATCGAACGAGACTATTTTTGAAGAAGCGAAAGAAGAAAGGGAATTTAATTTGGAAATGAAGTCAGAAGAATTAAGGACAGTATCATGGTTGTTAGCCAGGAGAGGAGAAAATCTGCGGACGAGAAATTTGGCTAGGGGATGGGTTGCAGTACCGATGTTGGAGACTATGGGCCGCAATGGAATGCCGGGTTTATGAACCTTCGGGAGGCAATACAGTCTTGCGACATTAGCAATAGAAGGAACTACGGATTTGTTAGTTTCGGGATCCAAGATGTTTGATGACCGGACTATTTTACTAACATTAGAGAGTTGAGCGGAAGATGTGTTTTTCTTGAGCACTTTATAAGGACCTTCACTGATGAGGTTGTCGACTCCTTCAATGTATTTCTCTTTGTCCATAACTACTATCTGCCCGCCTTTGTCTGCTTTAGTGATTATCAAATTATCGTTTGAATACAAATCCTTGATCACACGTTGGTCTGAGATAGGAATGTTAGGTTTCGGCTTGGAGTTAGAGGATAAAGCTTCCGCAACCAGATGCCTCAGTACCTTTTTTTGGCCGGAGTTGATTATGCTGAACTGTAGAGCACGCTCCACAGGAGCGATAAATCGTTTAGAATGAACAGGTTTCGAAATGCAAAAATTAGAGTTCAAAGACAGCAGGTTCAGTTTTTTTCCGAAAGTGGGACC
>QLNU02015360.1:34016671-34037358 GCA_006491805.2 Dysdera silvatica
AAAACATCGAAACCTAGGAGCGGAAAACTAAAGGCAAAATACGAAACGATCACATAAAAGTTACCTTGTTTTCCGCGCGAGTTCATCCAAAATACAAAAAAAAAAAATGGGGAGGGGGGAATTGTGAGCTATTTTATATGTGCCATGCTTATTTTGCAAAAGGAAAGCCAAAACAGTTATACTGAGAATTTTCGAGCAACGGTAAAAAGGCTTAAAAGTTGCAGTTTTGTTCAGTCTCATGAGAGAAAAACTATTTATTTTATAGCTATACATTTAATGAACATTTAGAATTGAAATTTGGGTTACAAGAGATATTGTAACTTCTGAATTGCTTAAAAAATTTGCACGTATGCTTATATTGATACAAAAAAAGTACATGTGCATCAACGTATATCATATTAGCATGCATTTATGTAAAATTCTTCTTATTGCATATGCATCTTGGTGAACATGCACTGAAGTGCCAATACATTAGGTAAAGCAGCACTCAATGTTTTTGGCTGCTCTCCACTCCCAAGCGTGGAAATAATTACAGCTGAATGATGAATGTATTGCATAATCGGGACGAATCTTGTTAATCCCGCTTCAGTCTATGCATGATAGACATGAATCATATGAAATAATTGTTATCATTTGACCGCTGTCAGTTTATATATAGAAGTCAGAAGGATGGGACACAGTATCTCATAGGTGCTCTTTGCATTTTGACAGAATACGGTAACGCAAGTATACGGGAAATATGAAAATTCCGGACAAACATCAGTGGCACGTGAAAATGATGGACATTCACAGTGACGTAACAACAGACCCACAGTTATCTGTACAAAAAATTAACTTAAAGAAAGGGAATACTGCTTAAAATCATTCATGCTGATGCCACCATCAAGCTATCAGTCAATGCACTCTATAGTATACGCAAATTCCATAGGGTTATGACAAGTTTTAGCCCACCAACATACCTCATTTTCAGTTGTTTCGAGCAGATGGTTGTATTCGTGTGTATGGAGGAGTAAGGCTAAGGATTCATTCTGTAAGTAAAGTGTTCCGCAAGATGATGGTGGCCCCGTCTTGGCATAGGGTGTATTCCGTTGGAGTATTCAAGGATCACTACTGCCATTGGAGACTTCCGTGATAGGATAGATAATATACATATACAAATCTCCGTATAAACCATATTACACTTTTTATGAACGTCATGTCCTAAAGTGGTGGTGGTTTGTGCTAACAAGATAATGAAAACCTAGTCGTAAACGGATGACGCGGAACTGGCTCAACGAATATTCTACCGAGTTCCGTTCTCACTACGTTCGCCGAATTTACATCCAATACAAAAGGTGTTTTCTAATTTTTTTGATCCACGGCTGCCGTCATCTCTCATAAATTGTCATCGCCTCGTAAATGTGTAAGAATATCCAAATCACGCGTTATAAATACTTTCATATAAAGTGATACATAAAATATTAATCACCGTTTCCCCCCCATTTGAATGAAATCGGCGACGCCCCTAATATCCGCGACGCGCAGTTTAAAAGTATCTACTATACAACACTTACGGGACATCATATAGATCTCACTGCATAATTTGTAGCTAAATTCAACGAATGAAACGAACCCGAATTATGACAGCCGTAGAATATTCTCCTTGCAATGATTCGAACCTATGTTGACTTATTGCACGTGGAGTAGTTTCAGTTATCCATGCGAAGAGAGAATCTACACGTTATTAAACATAACTAATATTTTACACTTCAGTATGAATGCAAATCCTTTTAGTGCCTAATACATTTTTATCTCCCTAAAAAAGACGCATGTAATATATGTAATGCTATTACAATGTCTTCTCTGGGAGTAAGGCGTATAATACTAATTGTGATACATTTTATAGGAACTACACAACCGTTATTGCAAGGGCTACAGAAGTATGTGCAAGGTTTACGGAAATGTGAAACATAGCCATATTCCTTCGCTCATTTCACCGAATTGCCCACAATGCTAATTTATTCTCGTTACGACTTCAAATGCAGCGAATAATTCAACTGTCTTATCGGTTCTATTGCCTATGCATTTACTGATGTTCCAGCGACATCAACTTACATTTTAAATTGACGAACTCACAAGGGACGAAGCAGATATCTGTGGCATCATTAGCTTATCATGGAGATATTTGTCAACCTTTGAAAATCGCTCGTTTATTGGAAGTGCAGTTTCTGCGGACATTTTCCTCAAATTCGGAGCTCTAGATTAGCTTGTGGCAGTGCGAGGCACTTGTCCTTGAATCACAATAATTCTAATAGATTAATTCCCGTCTTAATAGTGGTTAAATTCCCTGAAATTTCATTAGTACATGGAATTTATTTGATGGTGTATTCAATTAAGTGCATAAGCCTCCTTCTATGATAGAGTTTATTGATAAACATTATCAATATTTCGCATTTATAGTTTATAAAATCCCATCATAAACAGTTAATCAAGATAATTAAGAATAAACATTTTATTAGCGAGTGCGTGCATAAAAAGAAATTGAAACGTTTGATTCCTTTTTATTTTGCAACAAAGTCTAGAACCTGAATTGTGTTCTTAAAGAAATAGCTTAAATACCAGGAAAGAAATTTTATTGCATTGAGAAATTTAAATAATGAACTAAGGGTTATAAATATAAAAAATCGTATATAAATTCATTAAAAATGAACATGTTACACAAGTCTGTGCCGCAGAATTTGCTTCAAATACAATCAAAGATGCGGTCGTGTTACAAAATATTTCTTATGTTCGTTTTATTTATATTGAAAGCGCAGACTTGCGAGTTTTTAAAAAATGTCCCTGAAATAAAACCAAATAATAGACGGTTCGGGAGACCCCTATTCTCTACTTTCATAGCGATACAGAAATTTCCAAAACCGATATTCTGTTTCAGATAAGCAGATTCTTTAGAAAATAATAACTTTCTTCGGATACAAGCTATTTGTTTAACTCTCAAAACTCTAAAATCCTCAACACGCACTAGCTCTTAAAGCATTTTTTTTCTAATACGCAATGGAAGTTGATATTTCGTTTATTTTCTTTTCAACAAAAAACAATATACGTATAAATACACTCTACAAAAAAAAAAATCGACGCATCAAGGAGGAGTTGTCCGATTGCGATAAAAATTGGTGGATGTGAAGAACATACATAGAAAAAGAAAGGATTAAAATTTCAGAACAATTGAATGATTTATTGCAGAGTTTGACCGTTACAAAGGGAGGAAGTCAATAAGGCGTTGGTCCACCTCTGGCCTGGATGCAAGCTGTCACCCGGCGTGGCATAGACTGATAAAGATCCCGGATGGTGTCCTGCGGAATTTCTTGCCAAATTGTCTCCAACTGTCGGGCTAAATCGTCAACATTCCTGGATGGTTGCAATCGCCTTCCCATAGCGTCCCAAATGTGCTCTATGGGAGAGAGATCAGGAGACCTAGCTTGCCAAGGAAGTGTTGGGCAAGCTTGAAGACAATTCATAGCAACACGTGCCGTGTGCGGCCGGGCATTGTCTTGTTGAAACGTAAGTCCAGGGTGTCGCAAAAGGAACGGTAACACAACCGGTCGTAGAATGTCGTCTACGTACCGCTGTGCTGTAAGTGTGCCAGAAATGACCACCAAAGGGGTCCGGCTATCAAAGGAGATGGCACCCCCTGACCATAACGCCCTGTTGTGGGCATGTGTGGCGTGCGATAGTAAGGGCAGGATCCCCACGCTGCCCTGGACGTCTCCAGACACGTCTGCGGTTGTCGTCACTAAAGACTATACGTCCCCAGTCAGCGCAGTTCCAAGTTGATCGAGCCCGGCACCACTGTAATCGGACTTGACGGTGTAAAGGCGTGAGAGGTAAGCGGCGTAACGGTCGGCGCGAGCGTAAATTCCGCTCTCTCAGTCGTCTGCAGAGGGTCATGTTGGACACATGTGTGCGGGCCACACGTTGGATAGTTGATAACGACGAATCCGGTGCTGTGACAGCTGCTCTGACAATCGCTCTGTCTTCCCGTTCTGTTGTGGCCCTAGGTCGACCGCTGCCGTCCCGACGCTGACATCTGCCGTTGTTGACCCACTCTTGCCAGCACCGTCCAATCGCCGCATCGCTTCGACCCACATGTCCAGCGATTCTTCGATTCGTCCAACCAGCCTCTTTCAATCCGATAGCACGACCTCTTTCAAACTCTGACATATGCTCGTAATGAGCACGAATCTTTCGGCGAGGCATTGTTACAGTCGACGTAAGATATCCGCAGTCAAAATGCAACAGAAATTTTGACCACATATTGAGAATCGCTCCTTATATACACCTGCTGAATGCGCAGTTCCGATGCGCTGGAGTTCCCGCTATTCATTCATTGGACACCAAATTTTAATCATTTGCATGTTCGGTCAAAATGTCTTTGCATACGAAATTTCATTACAATCGGACAACTCTTTCTTGGTGCGTCGATTTTTTTGTTATAGAGTGTATAAGCGGAATTATATAAAGACCAGAAGAAAAGAGAATGGATAGAGGGAAAGATATATACATATAGATTATTAAAATGGGATCATATTTGATAAACAATGAACTTATATAAGAATGGACTCGTCATCAAATACCTAATAGTTGCATTTATCGCTTTTTGTTTTGAAATCAGACCTGAAACAGAACACAAACAACATTAAAATTGAAAGTAAGTTATCGTTACTAATTGTGAGATTTCATCTGCTCTCACCTCAATATATTCTCATGACAATTACCAATGTATTACTGCATGTAATGTATATACATACACATATAATTCAGAATCTCTAAGATAGGATTTTTTAAATCTCTAGTAAATTGTGCCAACCCTCCTCCTTGCTTCCATCATGTGTTCTTCGGAAACTCGCCAAGATAATTTATTAAATTATTATAAATCCATGACTGGTTTTGCTGATTTTTATAATCGTCGTGAATAATTTTTCTTCGCTGACATTCCCTCATTGTTCACGATAGGCACAAAATTTCCGGATTGTTTAATAGCAAAGGTGTTTTTCTTTAAAGTGAATATCTGTAAATCGACTGGTTATAAATATTCATACCAAGAAGATAATTAACGGATATAATAATTAACAACAAAAACTATTAATATGTACTTAAAACTTTCGAAAGAATGCTCTTCTCTGCATATTAATAACTTAAGGAAAATTAATTACCCAATTAAAGGAGAAAGTACGAAGAAAATGCAGAGACATATTGAAAGAGAAGCTCTGTAAGCCAAAATATTCACTCCAGCATAAATTTTGTCATATGTAAAGTGGTTTGATAAAAAAATCAAAGAACAGGCAGCCTAAAATAAAAAATGGTTCATATGTACGATTAAGAAAAAATTGGCTATTGAAATATTAATAATATAATAAAAACAAGTGCTATTTGAAATATGAACAAAGTTTTCATATCGAGGTTTTTATAATAGTAATTTCATAGAAATTTCCCATATGCGTCAGCAGCAGTCTTTGATTATTCCTGATAAAGGACTGCGGCTGATACGTTGTAAAAAACCCGGGAATTTTGGACACATTGGAAACTTTGATGGGAAGAAACCAAGATAGCTAGAATAAAGGAGGTAGTCCCGTCCTCATCTTTCTTTCTATTGATCGATTGTGTCGAATCGACCAATAGGAAGAAAGGCGCGGACGGGACTACCTCCTTTATTCTAGCTATTTTCGTTTCTATATTCAAAGTTTCCAATGTGCCCAAAATTCCCGAGTTTTTTACAACTCTACTGATATGTCCGAAATCTTGGGTGACATTTTTCATTTTGCTGTTTTACCAGTGTTTAACCTTTTGTATGCAAAGGTTTCATGGTCAAGAATGGATCTTCTTTAGTAATTTTAAGGAGAGTGTAGGAGATATGATAGTGAAGAGTAAGTCTGGCTCTCCACTTTTTTCATATCCACTACTAGCACCTAATACTTGGAACGAACTCTTTAAAATTAATTAATTAGATCTTTGATTAACACATGCGAGAAAAGAACGTCGCAATGCTGTATCCAGTTGTCCAGCGGTCAAGGTACTGAGTCGGGAATCCAGATGTCGGTGTTTCGATTCCGGCTTGGGTGCAAGGCAAACATTTTTTTTCTGGGTAGTATGGTAAAAGTTAGGATTCTGTTAGAGTCGTGAAGCAAGTAGAAGGTCAGATGAAGTTCTTATAATAGTAATTGCTCTCCGTAATATTTTATATTGAAGTATCTATTTTTTAATTTATTATCTCCACTAATTTTATCTTTGTCGTTTATTTCATTGCAATTTACTGTCACTCTCACAAGTGTTTCGTCGTGGGCTATAAAAATCTAAGCCAACTTAATCTATTATAGAATTATTTTAAAAGATATGTATATATAGGTATAGATATATAGAAGGAGCATGGAGAGGTGCATGCTTGGAATAACTAGGAGAGATCGAAAAAGAAACACTTGGGTGAGAGAGCAAACTAGAGTAGAGGACATCATTGTTAAAGTAAAAGGGCTGAAATGGCGATGGGCTGGGCATATTGCAAGAAGAACTGATCAACGATGGACAACAGAAATTCTGAACTGGATTCCAAGAGACCACCGAAGACCTAGAAAACGTCCTCAAACTAGATGGGTGGATGAAATAAGAAAACAGGTTGGGGTGACGTGGAAACGAATGGCCCAGGATAGACTTGTGTGGAAAGCATTTGGAGAGACCTTCATCCAGCAGTGGATAGATAATGGTTGAATATGATGATGATGATGATGATATATATGGAGAGAAAGAGGAGACGGGATAGTGAGGGGGTAGACTATAATGTATATCTGTGCAATAAAAGCATATATTTACTTGCTATAAAGTTTTTTGACTCCACTTTTATATGATTCACACAAGAACCTGTGTTTTAGGTAAAGAGAAAAATCATGTCACGTATTCAGTTTGGATTTAAAATAGCGGTCTTTGGGTTGCCGTCCCAATATCTTGGACGCTGAGCCACCGAGTCGCATCTAGGCTGGGTATTGGGGGATGGAGCCTCCCTAGAAAATATTTTTTTCTCAAAATAAATTATTTTAGAATTTTATTTTAAATTTTTTATTTTGTACAAAATTGTACATAACAATGGAAATTGTTCTTTGACGTTAAAAATGTATTCAAAATAGATTTCTACGGCAGATTTTGTGTACATCGTGATCTGTTACAAAAGTTTTGATCTCCATCTACTACAATAAAGACAAGATAAATTATAAATTTTAGTTTACCTCTGTAAGTTTTCAATGCAAAATTTACGTTAAGAAATTTATTCATTAATGTTAAATATATTAGTCTACTTAGATATTTAGTATTATTAAATATATTAATAAAGCTTATACAAACAGTAATGAATTTTAAGCCCCCTGTGACTTTTAAGCCCCCCATGCAACATCCGTCTTGCTACGGTACTGCTTAACAGAAAATGACGATTCTTTCGTATATACATGTTGGCGAAAGGAAGAACACCTTAAGAACTGAAAATGATTGTAGAGGAATCATTCAAATGAAGTTAAGTCTGAGACATTCAACTTTTATATTATTCATATTAGAACACGTATTTCAATTAATTCAGTAAATCATTATCAGCTCATATAAATTATTATATCCGTCTAAATAAAATTTGATTTGGTTTGATTTTATGTAAAACAAATCTGCTACTTCCCTTTTTGTTCACATTTTATTTTATTATACATGAGTATACAAGGCAGAAAAAATGAGCTAATGATTGTTCTTTGTTATGAATTAGCAGTACAAGAACATAGCGTATATTTAGTTAAGTTGCAGTATATTTTTAGAACTAAATTTTTATTGCTCAGTCTTCTATTTCGAAATTCGAAAACCTTCTTTGAATTTTTAACAAACTAAAATATATGAACTCGAAACTCATCGGGTAGTTTTTAAAAGTTATTGCATGTCATGAACAATAGTTATGAGACACTATATATGTATAATTTTAATTAGTTTTTACATTTTTTACCTAAACATTATATTTTAGACTTACATAATTAGCCATGGATAACCATTCCTTTTATGAAAAATCCCTTGAACATGGCAAATTTGTGAAATATTTTTAATAATTTGAATTTATTTAGAATAAAAGAATTTTTTTCTTATATTTTCGGACTAGTTGTATTAAGCACGGTATGCGACTCCATTTAGTTTCGGTTTACATACTTTTTTTCACAATATATATGAATAAATAAACGTAAATACGCATTCTTTCGTAATAGGAAAGCGACATTTTTTGATCAATTACTGTTATAATAGTTTATTTATAAATAATTTTCTAAATGAAATTAAAGTTCTCCAAAAACTACACCATACATTTTCTTCCAAATCTTACAAAAGCTCTCGAACGAAACGTATGTAAGTGTGTTTTTAGTATTAAAGTTTCAGAATATTTAAAATTTAAAAATTCTAATCAGAGTTTGTATGTTTTGAAGGATACTTTGTACTACATTTAACACAAGTAACCGTTTTAATTTATTTTAAAATTTCAGGAATCTTTTAATCGTTTAAAATTTTGGAACATTCTGTTAGTTGCAATGTCTAATTGAGAAAAAAAAAAAGAAGAAATAAAAGACAGACATAATGAAATATTTCAGCTAAGAAGCAGTTTCCAGCGAAGGAAAAATATTCTTTCTCAAATCATTATTTTTTTAAATCAGAAATCTAATAATCTGGAAATTTGTTCATTTCAATTCATGATTCGAACTTTACAAAAACGACAGGAAAATAAATATATTCTAAAGAAGGAAAAGTCAACTGATTAAGAAACCGACATCTAAAATATTCAGATCCCTTTGAAGAAGACTAAGAAATGAATACAAAATGCATACAAAAATGACTTAAAAGAAAGTGAATTGGATAAAATTTTAAAATACCAACTAACAAAACGCATATTTGCTTACTAGCAATTTTCGTTTAGAATAAGTAAGTTCGCTCAAATTGCTATATAATAATAATAATTCCTTTTATTTATTCTTCATTTGTACCGTCAAACTAAGTTTGCACCACATGACAACTAATATTGCATAAAAGAAATGCATATCATATATACAACATATTCGGCTATACGAAAAAAGAAAGACTATGAAAATGTATATTGCATTGCAAAAGTAGTCCATATACTATAGTTTCCATATACAGGGTGTTAAAAAAACACCGCCCTAACTGCATATTTTCGTAATCTTTACGCCATATAGAGCAAATTTTCAAATCATTACCATGGTCGGATATCAATATTTAATAAGATATTTAAGATGATGTATTTACCAATCGTCATACGCGAGCTGCTCTAGAAAACCAATTGAAATGTTAAGATGCATTTATTTGAAAGAAAAGAACCTAAAACTTGTTTTATCGCTTTGCGAATGTTAAGCCGCTTTTCGGGGAATTCCTACTTGGCGCTTTTGCAAAAACGAAAAGGCTATGTTCGCACATTTTCGTAACCGAAACAGTAAAATATGAAATAAAATATTAAAAACAATTTAGAACATTTGCTAAGCATTTTTCTCTGTTTGCGGCGGCTTGTGTAATTTATTAGTGCCAAGTTTAGTGGGCTACGACATTTGACCTACATTCGGATGTTACTTTTAAAGCTCTTTTGTGCATAGTAATTTGTTGAAAGATAAAGAAAAGCAACTAAAAATAAATTCATCTTTCATAGTGCAGCCTATTATACACCTTGTGTATAACTGTGAGCTTGAGTTAAGCTTAGCTTTATCTTGTTGAAGTTTTAACTATGTGTACAATATACATAGTATATTCTATTTATTTCTTGTTTACTTTAAAATTGTCTTGTAAGTGCAGGTAGCAGCATTTCTAAATGACCCATTCGGGAATGCCCAGTTACATTTTCTTGCATTTTTTTCGAGTGTGAGAATAATTTTGGAATTAATTATTATACTCAGCAATGAAAAAAATTATATTTGTAGGCTGACGAAGAAATGCTCAGATATTTGTAGATTTCATAAATGAAAATTTTTAATACTATTCTATGCTCATTGCAAAAACAGAATATTCAACAAACTTAATATTCATGTATAAAAACTGTGCCAATTTTAGTGAAGACGATTTTTTATAATCTTTTCCCAACATTTCTTCATAGAAAGATTTGGAAAAGTATTGAAGATTATAATCTTTAGAAGCAAACAAACGTTTTCACACTTATTTAATAGCTAATGGTTGGCAATTTGCGAGTTCACCGTTCGAATAGGATTGTTTAAATACACACAGACCAAGAATAGATATAAGAATTGTCGCATCGTTGAAAACAAAATCAAACCGAATATAAGCTATCTATTCACAAGAAGTTGATATTGATAGCACGCAGTATTTTTACTTATTTTGAAATTTATTTTTCGTTTTTTCAAGCAGAACCAAAAAAAATTTCTGCAGATATTCCTCCCCATATGTTAGTTCCAAATCTTAAAAAAAAACAATTTATATTCCCATATACCTAAAATTTTTATCCTCCATGGTAAATTAGTGTGATTAACAATTCATTTTCGTCAATAGCCATAAATCAACAAATAAACCACACTGATATTTTTTATTTTAAAAATATGTCGTTTTTTATTTAATTTTATTTCAATTTTTAATTTGATATTTTAAAATATTTATTAAAATATTGTAATCGAGTTTTAAAAGAACCTTAAATGACGCCAAAGTAAAAAGTTAATTAGATAATATCAGGCTCTCTTTGTACAATAAAGGGAATCGATAGCAATCTAATATTCATACTCAACATTCAAATAATAATTACGTTCTTATAAGTTGTGAATAAATTTTTCAGAAAAATATTTCAAGGATTTTTTGCAATATATGTGGTGCTTGACATTCAGAAAAAAAAAAGCATTGGTGGTTTTATTGCGTCACACACATGGGAAATCTAGAATTGTTTTCTTTTAAATTCAAATTCTTGTATTTCCAGACTGACGTCAACTTTCGGCTTCTAATGAAAGAGAAGTTCGGCATTTCGTTTCATGGTCGGAACGCCTTAGTTTTTCATCGTATTTGTCAAAGCGGCGTGCTACAGCCTTTGGACAAAAGAGCGCAACATATTATCTGAAATATCTCATTAAATATTGATTTCCGACTACGGTAACCATTTTCCAATTTGCTCGATATGGCTTAAGGCTTACAAAAATATAAAATTAGGACGGTCTTTATTGAACATATTTTGTCAAATAAAACCTGTTATATTACATTTATCTGATTCCCGCTTGTGATATTTAAAACTGCCTGGCCATATTTTTTCCCTTTGACGAAATTGCCCCTTGACAACGACCAGAGATTTAATTTGATATTTAACTCAATCTGTTGTTTTCTACTTAGCAACTGATTATAACAATAGAACCATCATATTAATTAATTAATTAGCTGTGGTGAGTGATAGAAATTAAAGTATCTTACAGACTTCGACTAGTTTCCAAGAATTCTAAACCCGCGGCAGTATATGGACCTAATTAATCACATACATTGTCTCTTAACCGAGGCAGAAATGTCAATGATGTGTTTAGAAAAGGTTATAGTAATGTTCGTAAAATATTACGCTGTTAATTTGCATTTTATGTGTTTCTAACTTTGAAACATAAACCGTATATAAGCCATTAATCTATAACATCTACATTTAAAATTTGAATATTGAAAACCTATTATTAATTTGAAAACGATATCGAACAGTTGCCATAGCTGCGTTTTTCATAAGAAGTGCATTCGACATTTGGCAATATTCCAAAGTATGTTCAACATCTATTATGTGGTGAATCGTCGCATAACTATTTCACCAGAAGGTAAATGACATCCCTGAAATTATTGTAAAAATTCCTGGAAACGAAAACGAAATTTCAGGCTGTTGCTTCTTCTTTGATTGTGCCATGCAGTGCACTTCTAAATAAATATACTATAAAACCAACCAACCAACTAAATAAGTATACTATTTGATACCGAATAAATCCATTATTTACAATCCACGCAGGACCTAAGTTGACATTTCCAGGTTTTTGTAACAGTGGACATTAATTGTTTCTTGGCTGAAAATTGTTAATTTCGTGGAAAGAGGATCTACAGCCTTATGGGAGATCCAAACACCTCGACCAGCCTATTCTACCATCAGAACAGAACCAAGATCTATGAAACTGTAGAAAAATACCCAATATCTTATAATTCACATCGGGAAATGATCACATTTTCTTGGTGGCTTTCATCGGAAGAACATATAGTCTCTAATTTCCATAGCGTCATCTTTCCAGCATTCAATGCTGTTTAAATTTCTTTGTTTCGGTAGGAAGCCGTATTTCTAGCATGTGGTATATAGTAGTTGTTGCCGCTTGCGATATTTTAAATACAAAGAACCCCTATCCGTTCTTTTCCCGCATTTTATAAAACAGGTTAAAATACCAGTTTCGAATTTATGGCAGAATTTTTTCATAATTCTGTTAAATAAATAGAAAATGCAAAAATAATATCTGTATTAGAATTAGTAATGTATAAAAATTAGTAATTAGTAATTTAAAAATTAGTGATTAGTAATTTAAAAATTATTAATAAGTAATTAAAATGAGTAATAAGTAATAAAATGAGTAATAAGTAATTTAAAAATTTAGTAATAAGTAATTTGAAATGATAATTGCTAATTAAAAATAGTAATTCGTAATTTAAAATTAGTAATTGGTAATTTAGATATTAGTAATTCGTAATTTAAAAATTAGTAATTGGTAATTTAGATATTAGTAATTCGTGCTTTACAATTTTGATTGGTAATTTAAGAATTAGTAATTTAAAAATTGGAAATTAAAAATGGTAATTAAAATAATTATTGATTAGTAATTAAAAGATAGTGCTCAGTAATTTAGAAAATGGTGATATTAATTAAAATATTGAAATTTAATGCTTAAAAGGGTACTTAGTAATTGGTAATTTAACAAATTTTAATTTGCTAAAACTATAATTAGTAATTTAACAAATTTAATTTGTAATTAAAAACTATAATTAGTCATTTAAAAATTTTGATTAAAAATTGGTAATTAGTCAAAAATTTAGAGAAATTAGTCGATATTTTCATGCTCATAAGTCTCTTTGGCTAATGCTGTTTTTTATCCGACAGTGATATACATTTATTTTGTCGTTTTTATTATCTACAGAGAGTAGATTTGTTTATTATTGTTATCGATGTTGTTGAAAATGTTGCCTCTGCAAGGGGTGTAATCATTAAAGTGGTCTAAAATAATGCTATTACAGGTTTTGCAATATCGAGAAGCATTACTTCACTTTAGCCCGTAATTGTTGTGTTTGAAATATAAAAGAACTGGTTTACATTTACAGCACGAAGTGTCCCATATAGCAAGATCTGTCTAAATCCAATACCGTTCAGAAAATAGGCAAATTCAATATATTGAGCGTTCTTATTTACTACCTGAAAATATCCTTACTTGCCGAATGCCCTCACCGAGTATGGTACTTATACGAACGCTGTGGTGATCTTTAAAAAAGGAAATCGTTTATCCAAAGCTCGGTTTGTCTCCACTGAAGCTTTCAGAGCCAACAGGAATACGAAAAAATGGATTTGATCACGCGAATGTGCAATTAAATTCTACTCGTTCCTATTTTCTTTTGTAACACGCCATACGGAAATTCTTTCACTTCGAAAGGTCCAGATCCGATGAAATGGAAATGCGATTAAAAAACAAGACAAAAAAAATTTGTTAACTATCGCTTGTATTTTTAATGACTTTTTGGCGGCTACACCAGGAAAAGCAGACTGACGTTGTTCATTGTAAATACGGTTGTAAGTTAAAAAAATAGTTTCTCGAGGTTGTTTCTTGTAAGAAGAGCTGCGCAATTTACACGATCGATGTTTACGTGCATTAAGGGGTTGCAAATGCAACAATATTTGTTTATGAAGCGCTTTATGTTTTCATGTATAAATATTTACATAAATTATTGCCATTCATTTTAAAATTGGTAGAATCAAATACTGCATTTTTCTAGTTTTTTTAGTGTAGTATGCATGCATTTGCTTCTCTTTGCGTGGCTAGTAAATGTTTAAAATTAGGCATGACGATGCAAATAAACCATTATATTTCTGGATTTCTAGAAAGAAAGTAAACAAACCAAGCACTGCAGTCTCAGTTTTGTGTGTAAAAAGATTCTTTTTATTACTTTTAACATAAATTTTGATGATTTTAACTTGAAAATTTTGATTTTAACAATAATTTTGATTTTAGCAATTAATTTAATGATTTTAACAATTAATTTAATGATTTTAACAATTAATTTAATGATTTTAACAATTAATTTAATGATTTTAAAAATAAATTTAATGATTTTAACAATAATTTTAAAGATTTTAACCATAATTTTAAAGATTTTAACAATAATTTTGATGATTTTGACAATAACTTTAATGATTTTAATAATGATTTTAAACAATATTTTTGAAATAGTATTATAAAAATTTAAAAGTATCTAACGCTATCAAATTTTAGGAGAATATATCGATTTAATTGGAAAACGATCACATCTGCGCACTATAATGCCTTTCAGGCTATTTTCTGTGGGATCTGTCAAAAATTTCACGAAAGTAAAGGACGAATTTATGATGCCATCAGAAGGAAATAATGAAGTTTTTTGAGTATTTCATCAGAGCGGTTGAACAATACATCGCCTTAACGAATGGTTGTCAGCACCAATGCCATTTATATGTATAAATATAGTTTTGTGGAATTATTAATTTTTCATTGAAAAAATTTAGCTATCGAATTTTCAACAACGTAACATTTTTAATTTAAAACATATATAAGTTTTTAATACGTTTTTCGAAAATGTTAATGGTTTATAACATTTCCAATTTTGGAAATAATCAGTTTTATTCGATATAACTAGCATGGATTTTTGCTTCAATTTAAATTGATAGTGTTTTTTCTATTGGCAAATCATTGGGAAATTTTGTCAATGTTAATGCATTAAAAGTAAACACGTTGCAATAAGTAAAACTCACTTAACGGGAAACATTTCTCGTAACCGTATCAGCTATCTATTTTTTATGATATTTTTTGTGGCTTCATTTGTTGTCTGGTAAACCTTCTTCGAGCTGCCTCAAGTTCGTCGCTTCAAAGCTAAATATTACTGCAATTAGAAAATTTCTTACAAACTTGGGAATGAAAATACAGGTGTTGAGATAAAGATGTATTTTACTTGTGCTTGCTTTTATTGCATAAGAATAGCAATGATAATGTGTTCCCGGACATAGATTTTCCCAATCAATATGAATCTCCGCTCCAGAGGACTCAAAACCCGGAATACGGTGAAAAAAACACGCCACGCATTATAAGATGCCATGGGGGTCGCGTTAACTCTACAATAAAAGAATACCATACCACCAGGTCATCATAGGAAATGGGCCCACATTTTCCTCAGAAATATGAATCACTGTCCTTGCGCCATAAAAATATAACCAACGAACCAAACAAAATATGAATTATTCGAGGCCTAATGAACTAAAACTGGACTACAGTGAGCAGTTAGTCGGTAAGCATTAGGTTTTTCTTGTTTCAGTATGAGTCTAATACTGATGGCAAGTACTACGTGAAGGCGTTATCGCTGTGTCGCAGCAAGACCAAGTAGATAGTTATTAAAGTAATAATTTAGACCAGTTACATAACGTTTACCAGTTTTAACTATTTAGATAGCTATTACCATAATGAAATAATTAGCCACTAGGATGTTCTGAAAAGTCGTTTAATATGATACTGGCTTTAAAGACTAATCTCATTCGAATTGGAATAATTGCAAACACTGGTATTGGAAAGGTCCATTGAATTTTCTAGACTGAAAATATGACTTCTTCGACAAGTAACTAATATGACCATAATGATATTATTATGGATACAAAGAAGACCGTGGGTGCATAATGTATAAGTTCCCAGGTATAAGGAGAATTTTATGTTTCTGCTATTTGTTTATAAGTAAATAAAATCCTAATGATATATACAAAATCATTTAGAGTGTCGGTGATAGGAAGAAAACTATGAGATAGTAAAAAAATAAGCTTCCTTCATGGAACAGGATTTTAGGGGACACAAGGCTTAATACGTTGATTCAATGTCAGAACCATTTAAACTAAATATTTAGGATTTACAAAAACGATATTCGACAGTTCATGCAAAATATGTCTGAGGCCTTTATGAGAAAGCATTTAGAGAGAATAATTAAGCATTAGATAGACCAGCAAACCAGTTAAAACTAGATGGGAGCTTGCCTTTTTAAATGCTTATCAGTATCACGTGCAGATATATTTTGACAGGTTATTATTTTTGGTGATAGGAATCGACCGCATTGCATATTGAGTAGAGGCACACAAAATTAATCACGGACTAAGTTAATAACCGACATGCCCATCGATAAGATTTGAGCGAAATCATTCATTGGTGCGGTCAATAGACGAATTTTCACAAGTGTAATATATAATGATATTAGTAGTCAGATGGTAATACGCAGAATCAGGAATAAGGTAAAATATACGTAGAATTTATACAAAACAAAAATATGCGTTTCAGTTAAGTAGTTTCTGTTGTCCTTTTCATAAACTTCGGTACCCAATAAAGACCAAATGTTATTTAATTTTAGAATGTTATAGATATGAAATGGAGTTTCAGAAAATTGAGGAAATACTGGAGATGGATTAGTCAATGATTGAATCCAAACCTATCCCAGCAGTTCGAAAATTCAAGTCCGTTATCGAAAATTGTGAAAAAATAACTAAACGATTTCTTTCAATATGTAAACTTCTATACATACGAATTTTCAAAAAACTATTTCGTTCTTGAGCTTAGAAGTTGCTTCGTTAAATAGTTTAAAGAATACTTTAAATTATTGTACTATTTGGTTAAATTTTATCAAAAAAAGAGGTTATTTTATGGAATATTTCCTTCGGCATGATTTAAATTGTCTGAGATTTCCTAATGCGTCTGCAGGGTTAAAAAATTAAGACGTGCTATGAAACAGACAAATTTGTTCCAGGGAGCATCGGAAACTTTGGAGTATTATTTGAGTCCAAAAACTAAGGTGGGCTATCTTTGTCTTAATACAGGATGATTAGAAAAACAAGAGACTGTTTTAGAATTTTATAAAATTTAAACTGCTTTGGACACCGCTATTCACAATGCATAAAAATGTAAATAAAGTCGAAAAAGTTGTTACAGCGATTTACAGATGTTTGCCATAGGTATATACACTTTTAGACATGTGGAATCTACATATTGACACAGTAGCCGAATTCTTGCCAAGTACGCATTTATGTGTTTTCATCAAATCCGGCAATGATCATTATGATACGCTGTTTCAGATGCACAAGATTCAAACCAAAGGGAGGGATTAAGATCCTGTCTTTGATATATCCTCATAAAACTGTTACAGAACGTTAGATCGGGACTCCGTGGTGGCCACCGCATACGTGAAACATTTTTATCTGTTGAGCTACCAATGCGCGCGTATAGAATATTTGCATCAAAGTAGTTTTTAACTTTCCGATGTTAATTTGTTATGATCTAACCTGTTATGTTGTAAATCTTCCAGAATTTCTCTACAAAACCTGTTCATCGTGAACACGAATTGTTTAAATAATTTATATTTTATAAAATGCTGTGAGACTGCCTTTTCTTTTTATAAGTACCCATACAATAAGAATGAAATATATAACAAATAATTTGAAAATCACATGCAGTCATGGGAGAAAAAGGTACGAGACTGTCATGGCAAAACGCCGGAACCTTTCGAATACTTATTGAAGTCCCTACCAACTGAGATATTATTTACACACAAATTCTACTCTATTAAATTACATATATTCGAACAGATAAGAAAGAACATTTCCTTACTGCGATAAGCATTCACGTTTCTTTGTCTTCCTCAATAAATATATTTACTTATATATATATATATATATATAAAATATTATAATAAATCTAAACGAGAAATATAGACCATAACATACAAATAATGTGAAAAATGGATATACTCATTAATATGAAGTTTCACCAAAGGCAGCATGACACAAGAAAGATGCAAATATAGATTAACAAACAAACGTGAAAAGGGGGGAATAGATTACGAAGCGCTTTTACGAGGTAACGAGAGAGAAAGAGAGAAACTAACATAATAAAACAAACAAGTAAGAGCTTTACTCACGTGCCAGAGATGAACCTTTAAAGCTCACTCAGGTAAAGTTTGTAAGATGGACTTATCAAATTTAAATATTCGATACGCCCCCGAAACTCGTTGATGAGGGAAATCATCCGTGGTGTAGCGCCATATAAGGCGTGTTTCTGAAAGAAAAATGCTTGTAAACAAATTTTTCTTGATTTTCCGACACGCCATGAAACTAAAGTACGCGGGATGGGTGGAAGCATGGGAATAAAATGAAGAAGTTGACAAAATAAGCACGCAATAACTGAACAAAAAATAATCCATTCATCAGCAAAAAAACATGACCAACCCCACCCTCTCTCCCTGATGTCACAAGGACCTGTTTTGCAATTCTTGGATATCCACTTCGTGCCACTTTCCTCCTGTCAAAACAAGCATCAAATACCGTACCCTCTGAATATCAACCAGATAGAAATACCCATACGATTTGCAAGCATAAAAGATGGTAAAATGAAAACTGCAAACGAAAAAAAACCCATCGAAATATATTGGGCCAGGAGGCCTACTTTCTCAGCTTTTTCAGTATCGGTCTGGAATTAAGAGAAAGGAAGAATAAGCATGAAGCAAAACATATTTAGTTAATAAACTCTAGGAAGAGAATGTTAAGCATTTTTGCGAAATATATTTTAGAAGAATTTTTTTGGGATGAATTTTTTTAGTATAAGTTTGGAGTTGAAAAATACCTTTTACAGTATCCTTTTTATTATAGAAATTTCGATGCGAGCAATTTGAATAGAAATTATATTTCTAGGGATTAAAAAAATTGATATTGAGGATCCAGCGTACAGACATATGAAACATGATATTGAGGTCATTTCTTTTATACTCGACACCAGTGGTGAGGTAATTATTATTAAAGAGCTAAGATTAATGTCTAAGGAGCAGACGTTGTTATTGTAACTAGTTTAAACTAGTTTAATTTTAAATTTACGAAGGTGAACTTTTTTAATTTTCTTTTTTCAAAATTGTGGCAAATAAAGACAGTAATAAAATCAGTGTACTTGAATGTATAAAGATAAGATATCTCAGAATATTATTATTTATAATAGTATAAAAATATATTTATTTAAGACTTACATTATTTGCATGTCACAAATTTATATTTGAATATAAAACATTACGTGACATCTCATAAATTCAGAATTTTGGTATTGTGTATGAATTAACTAGCATGTACTAATCAACCATGCGAATGGAAATGAGAAAACTGGATGACTATTGTACACAAATAAGCAAAATAATTTAGTCTGGTGCAAGCCAAGTCAATAAGCAGCCCCTGCTATGTTAGTTTCTCCACTTACTCAATATATCTGCAGAAAGAATGAACGTTCAGGGGCAACATGAGAAAACCCAAAATTTTATCTAAAATTAAGTGAGCTGAACTTCGCTACGACTTGCCCTGGAGTTTTCGCAAGAACGCAGTGAAATAAAAAGAGTTCTGAAAGCTTGATATCAAATATATTATTCACTAAACAGATCGCCCGAAAATAGATTCCATGTCGAGAACTAATCGATGGCACTGCGCATCAGAGAACGAATTGATTGGTTGCAGGTTAATTTGTATCAATAATAAAGCTGGTGGATAATTGTAATGTAATTAGACGATTGGTAAACCAATATTAAGTAAACCAGGGGTTAATAGCCGGGGAGGTACTTGCGGATCATTAATGCTTAACGTGCGGTCACGAAATAATTAATTTGCGAAAATGTCAGTTAAAAATTTTACACGAAGATTTGAACATTGAAATACCGTAAATATTTTAGAAGACGACTTGAACCTGATACGATAGGTTGGCATTTGATTTTTCTCGAATTTGTTCGATATTTTAATACTTTCTAAACTTAGAGGCATGTTCCTATTTTTATGAGTAGATTATTTTAGTAAGTTTTCTAGATTTTAATTTTAAAGGTAAATGTAAAACCAATCACAACACTGCAAAATGTTTTCAACGGAAAATATCTCTTAAAATTCTATTACCATTAATTTATTGAGTGTAGCATAATATTAAAAATTTCTTGTAAGGTTAAATGGTTTGATATAGTCATTTCTTAATTGGTTTAATGGACACTAAAAGAAAGAAGAAAATTCTCTTCATTTTGACGAAAACTCATTTTTGTTATTGATATAAAATACTGAAATTAACAATAAACACACACATACAAAGATTGAATGGAGATTACCATAACCAGTAGCATTAATTTCATTGGTTATAATACAAAAGATAAAGTAAGACATAGACAAAACCTACCATCTATTAAAAAGATGAGCAATCTTTCCAGAATTAGTGTTCCTTTATCAAGCAAAACGTCGAGAAAATGTAGGCGTTCTGTAGTTTAGCAGTCACTACACTTCCTTGAAACTTTGCATGATAAAGGAAACAGTAATTTTCGAAACGCTTGAAATTTGTTTTTCAAATGGTCGTTATTCCTGCTTCTTTCTACTTTGTCTTTCTCAT
>QLNU02015360.1:34043925-34078172 GCA_006491805.2 Dysdera silvatica
GATCGCGAAAATGCGTATATGTAACTATTGTTTATTTGAACAATTTATTTTTGCTCTGGCAGATGAAAGAATGATCCGCTGAAAAATAACAGAATGTATAGCAATTAGAAAGCAATTGAGAAATTATCGAATATCTCCGAAAACCGAATGTCGTCACGATATTTGGTCTTGAGTTCTATCTCGAGATTGAGTATTCATTTTTTTTTCGTTCTTCTTTTCGTTTTCATCAAAAGAATTAATTTTCTCGGCAACTGAAACGATATGCCGTCGGAAGAACACAGAAACAGTAGAACATCTATGATATCATCGATTGTCTTCTAAAATCTAGTATCCTCCAAAATATACTCTGGCTTTTGGTGATGATAATGATTACGTGACTCGTTTTTACTGAAAATTTTAATTTGGCTCTGGAAAATGAAACAAAATATCATATAATGGAAGCAGAACATACAATAACTGAAAAACCAGGAGGAGTACGTTATCACAGTTTAAAATATAAAGGGTGTAATGAAGTACCATGGGCGAGTATTGTGGTTTTCGGCTGATGTTTATGTTTTAGCATTAAAAATAAATGTAATAATTCATTTAAAATAGCAAATGACATACAGTGATATTTTTATAAGGGCGCCGTTTTATACATTTGCTTCTGGTAAGAAAAATTTTTGGCACATGACCCTGGCAAAATCAATATAAAAACAAATGCTCATGTCGTGTATAAGAATAAGTTTTTATTAAGTCTGTGTACAGTTTTTTGTGACGTTTGTTTCGTAACATTTCTTTTGTTACATTGATTTTTGTGGGTGGGATTGAAAGGATGGGCGGGTTATTGACTTGAGACAGTATTATTCCGAATTGAAGTGCAAGCATATTACTGAAAGGTTAAAATAAAAGTTAGGTGTGTTAGGACTGCATATTTAAAAAAAGATTCCTGAAGGCGTCCAAATCGTACACCTTTGTAGAAGGCTCCCTCTAGATTTTGAGACCCTGTTATTTAGCTGGCCAGCCTATTGAGAAATGCGGCACTGCCTATAAGATTGGACTTAACTCATTGGCTAAAGTGTTCTAGATTGTGTTGTAGAACGCATGTATACTGCATGTACTGCATATGCTATCCATACTACATGTATATAGTGTACTCAAATGTCTTAGTACAACAGTACACACATAATAAACATGAAATGTTATTGAAAGAATAATACCATGTGCAAAATCATAAATGTGATACGTACCTATATATAAGTTTCCTGACACCTCCATGTAGGAGCTCGAACTAGAGCTGCTTAAAATGCTATGACATTAATTCTTCATGGACCTATGCTTTAAAGAACAAATTTTTGTATTCCACATTAGTTACATTCAATATATGTAATATATCAATTATGCACAATATATTTCATAGCTTAGTTATCCACTATATATAATATATTAGTATATTAGTTATCCACTGTATATAACATATTAGTTATCCACTATATATAAAATATTAGTTATCCACTATACATGAAATTTAAGTTGTGCAAAAGGTATTGCATATCAGTTGTGCAAAAGGCATTGCATATCAGTTGTGCAAAAGGCATTGCATATCAGTTGTGCATTCTGCGTTGTATATCAGTTTTACACCATGTGTATTTTACACACCAGTCACGTTTTATACGCTACGGCATCCGTTATGTTAATACTCTGTAAATATTTAATAACACCCCCATTTTATGAAATTATATTTTGCCAATTATTTCATTTTAGGAATTTTTTAGGTGAATAGTTAATTTCCATAATTTTGTTTAATGCGTGCTTATATATTTATAAAAGGCCTTTTAATATATATATATATCTTATGACTGGCTTTTGAAACTTACGTGAATAGACGTTAAAAGATTACGCCTTTCCATAGAGACTACCATTATGTGTGTGAACGTGTTATGGGAAACCAGAGCCTTAAAATGAAATAATTATAACTATATCATACACTTTTCATTTAAACATTATTAGTTTGAAATAGATTTATCCTTTATACTCTTGACATGATAATGATATTTAGCCCATGAAATAAAATAGCCCTAATTCGATATATTATTCTACTTTAGAATGAGTAAGTTTAGGACGTTTTCAGCATCACCTACAGCAAATACCCTAACTCATAACTACCTTTCCCCTATCAGACAGTTGCTTTATTTTTGTCTCTGGAAAATATATTTTAAAAATATCTGACCCAAAATTGATCTCCTCTACCGCATTATAATATCGAAAGAGAAGATCTATGATATTTTCGGGGCTGAATTGATTTTCCATTTTGATCCCGACGCCATTTCGCTTTTTTTCCAATTCTTTCCATCTTTTCCAAGACTACCCCCGCTTAAATGGCGCCTAGGTTTCCGTCACGCTCTGATTCTGACCCTGGTTCACCGTTGTGCGTCCATTTCAAGATACACAAATCCCGGCAATTAATGTGGGGGTACTACAGTCCTGGAAAAATTGACAAAAACAAACATAAATTTTATGTGTTCCACAATTTAGAATGTAGGAGTAAAAAATAAATAATCTAAAGTAGCAAACTTTAATGTTTAAATTTATAAATTATAATTTATAATATTTTATATATTATACATATATTTTATAATTTATATTATAATTAATAAATTATAAATTTATAAAGTACATAAATAGATCAGTTTCCAGTCTGGGAGAGTAAGCGATTTGTAGTGGGCATTTACTATGAACGTAATATGTACCTGTGTGTCGTTTTATACTTTTGAAATTTTTCTGCAAATTGCACAAAATATGATAATTTGTGAAGTATTTTTGATTTGTCACATTTTCAGTAGATAACTACTATTCGAATCTACTGAACGGTGAAAAGTGTTTAAAGTTACCTTTTATTTATAGATACAATCGACCCCGGTTAAACGAATATTGGCGGTTCCAGCAAATATTATTTGCTTAAGCAGGCTATTCGACTATCCGGGAAAACAAGTACACAGCTGCATGTATATAATATACTCAAATTTCTTACATGCATAATAAACATGAAATGTTATTGAAAGCGTAATACCATGTACAAAAACATTAATATTATACTTATCTATATATTAGCGTTCCTGACACCCATGCTAGGTGTTAAACAGAGCTTTTTTATATTTATATTTTTGTGTGTTATATTTATTTTTTGTGTTATTTTTACATTTTATATATATTTACATATTTATATTTTTATATATTTATATTTTCGTATTAAATTCCCCACAAAAAATTCCCCAAAACACGCCCCGGTGGCGTTATGTGTTCATCAGTTTGGCAATTATGTTAACTTTGCGAAGGGCAATAATATCTCATAACACCTTTATATTTTTTAACGAAAGAATATCTTACACTATCATATACTTGTAAATTTACTTGTGCAGAAGTCTGAAGCTGTTTTATAATTGTGGCTTGCGTTACTTTACTTTTTATTGCCTCTGAAACTTATTAGCTTATCTGATGAATCCAATGTCCATCCGAAAAAAAAAGCATTTAAAAAAACAATACTGAGATGACTGGCGACGTATGATTGGGGTCAGATTAATTAGTCCGAAGTGAAAAACGCAAGCCTAATCCCAGATAGCAAAGATCGTCGGTGGGACGTCCTGAGAATGTTCTGGATGTCCTCAGGACGTCCCTAGGACGATTTTTGCTATCTGGGATTGTAAGATAAAAGTGGGAACTATGGATAGTTAAACTTTTATATTCTACTGTAATATAAAGCCATGTTCACAGTAGGAAGATCTTAAAAATACTTCAACTAAGGGCTAGGAGATCGGAACGTTCGCAAAAAAATATCTCGCCGGTCTTTTTTTTTCTCGTTTGAGTACTGACTTTCATGAGGACAGTGTCGTCTTTATTCTATTATCGGAGGAAGACCCCCAAAGACTATTGGTTAAAGCGGGGAAATTTAACATAAATCCTATGGGAAATATTTTGTTTCTAACCGATTTTTTCTTATAAACAGTGTATTCGAATATCCATTATCCAATTAAGTAGACCCAAGTGTATATTGAAAGCGCACATAATTGAAACCTTTCATTACAAGGCATACCTAACGTTCGCTTGTAACCTAATGTAGTGAGTTATTTCCTATGCGTTCAAGTTCCGTTTACGAAAAGTAGTCCGATGGTACCGTTAGAAATAACGGGAGCTGACGTCACAAACGGCCTAGCCGATTACAGCAGAGGGGGACTACAATTTCAGAACTTGTTTTTAACGAAAGTTTGTCTGTGCTCAAAACAATTTCTGAATTGAAGTCCCCCCACTCTGCTGTAATCGGCTAGGCCGTTTGTGACGTCGCCTCGCGTTATTTATTACAGTTCCATCGGACCAGATGAACTATACCAGAGAATATGGCTTTTGAGGTCATGGAACTAAGTTCGACTTCTAAAACTTTGTTGGGTATAACATCTTGTGGTTCGGGCACTGGCGTACTCAGGGGGGGTTTGATGGGGTTATAACCCCCAATTGTGATGAAATTTTGTATATATACATAAAAATATATCGTTTTAGCTTTGTAACTCCTTTATAAACATTCTGTTTCTGCCTACGGGTTCGGAGATGAGGTTAAACCACGGATATTAAGACAGATCGTGCAATTATACAACGTAAACATACAGGCACCAATATTACGTGAAATAATACAAGCGTTCAAATCAGGATGTGTGGTTATAAATAGGCGATTTGTTTCAACAACGATATAAAAGTACTAAAATACTTAACATTTGGTTGGATGGAAAACCAGCACCAATTTGCCAAATGTGCAATGAACCCATCCGTATTTTACATATTTTAACTCAATGCCCTTATTCTCAGCTTGCTCCTACTCTTACTTTTAGCTCTTCACCATTTTCTAACATTTTAAACGACCATGCTGACCACACACATATCTTTAACTCTTTAAAGAGAACTGGTTTTTACAGCAGTCTTTGATTTTTACCATGTTTGGTGCAGTATAGTCCATATGTTCTTTCGCCGTAAAAATCCAAACAAAAAACTTAACATTTGATACCGTGGATAGAAAAAGTGTTCGTTACTGGTCAATTTGCGAACGATTGAAAAGGAAATCAGTGGTGAATCAGAAAAATAAAAACGAAGGATAATTTAAAAATCTCGGCAAGAAAAATTAAACTATGGAAGAAAATATCATGAAAAACAGAAAGGACATTTAAAACAGTAAAAGGAAAAAAGAAATCAGAAGTAATTTCATTTGGTTATTCGTGTTTTATGAAGCAAGTATAGCTGAGTGGCAATGCTACGTCGGGACCAAGAGGTTTCCAATGAATCTAGACTTGTATTTCCTAGGAAATCCCGCTGTCCTTGCGCCATAAAAATACAAGCAACCTGGGAAATCAGACCCGTGTGCTTCGTATTGTAGCCAGGCACGTTACAACTACGCCACTGCAGAGTGCATAATAACGAATGTAATTTTTCAACGTTCCGACAACTACCGTTTTACTCACCAAAGGTATAAAGTGATATATTCATAGAAAACGTGTGCAAACTTATTTATATATCATAGATATTCAGTATGCCCATTTCCTGTTCCCACGTTTCAATTAATTACTATATTTTCTTAAATTTTTTAGTTAGCCCTTCTTTCTTTTCCATCTTGGCTCCGCAAATTTGCAGTGGAAATGTTTTCCCCTGACGCCCCGTTATCCCAGGTTTGACTCCCAACTGTGTCAAAAAAGAGCGCCTACCAACTAACCGCTCACTGTAGTCAGGGGATTGGTACCCTAGGCCAGAAGAGGTTGGGAATCCACGGAAAACTGTAGGTCCTGGCGCTTCATGACCCTTTGCCCTGTAAAAAACACATGCGCTATAAAAAGCAAGATTGCCGAAAACCTGCTCATTGTAGTCTAGGGGTTGGTTCCCTACGCCTTAAGAGGTTCCACGGAAAACTGTGTGTCCCGGCGCCCCACGAACCTTGCTCTTTAAAAAGCACAAATCCTAAAAACAGCATGATTGCTGAAAACCTGCACATTGTAGTTTAGAGGTTGGTACCCTAGGCTTTAAGTTGTTGGGATTCCGCGAGAAACTGTAAAACCCGGCGCAGCATGACCTTTGTTATCCTTGCGCCTTAAAACACAAACGTATTTTCTATCTTCCTGATCTTTTTTATCCTTTTCTCCTTTTCAATTACTTCGTCTTAGAAAACTATACTACAGTATGGAATTAATCGGAGAATACACCTTATACAACGAAAACCCTCCCATAAAATAACCTATAATGTGAAAGAATTTCTTATCACAAAGGATATATGTTCGCCATAAAAGTTTACGAGCTGGTGTAATCAAACTAAGACGAGGTTTGATATGGTTTAATACTTAATAAAATTTGTAAATAACACACACTATTTTTGTATACTTTTCCGACGTCATTGCCGCATGTTTTGACAGTTTGAACATCGAAGCTATTTTCTTTTAGGAAGCTGATATCGCCATTGCCCCCTTGACAATCACTTCTGCTCGGGAACGAGTTATTGATTTCACAAAGCCTTTTATGTCTCTCGGGATTAGCATTATGATTAAGAAGCCCATGAAGAAGAAACCGGGAGTGTTTTCCTTCATGAATCCCTTGTCCGAAGAAATATGGATGTGTATTATATTTGCCTACGTCGGTGTTTCTGTCGTCTTGTTTCTGGTCAGCCGTTTCTCGCCCCAAGAATGGAAATACGAAGAGAATTTCATGGGGCCCAATGCTTCTAACGATTTCTCATTATACAATAGTTTGTGGTTCTCTCTGGGAGCTTTCATGCAACAAGGGTGCGACATCTGCCCAAGGTAAGATATTACTGTTGCCTGTCTGTCATCCTTTTCCCAGTATTCGGAATAAAAAGAGCACAGAATATCCTGTATACGAATGCGTATTGTTATTAACCCGCGAGCAGGCGCGCGGGATGTTTCACACCCCACAACTTACAATTTGTGAAAAAAACCGTCCACCCTTGCTTTTGAAACTGGCCAAACTCTTTCCTGTTGCCTTCAAAGTCACAATCTTTTGGGGTAGGGTGACAAAGTGAAAATTCCACTTATTGTTCCCTGTAAAATTGGACGTTTTTAATGAAATAATGCTATATAATCAGATGGGGTGCAAAGCACCCCGCGCGCGTTCTCGCGTTCCTCTAACCGGCGCGCCTACTCGCTGGTTAAACGATTAAATTTGTATCCTTGTTCAATCTTTGAGCATAGGCGTAGATAAGGCGTGGGGCCTCAACAACCTCCCCAATAATTTGAAATAAATTGCAATTTTACATATACTGTAATGTATAAATGTACAAAATATGTGCTTGCCCCTCCCACAAAATTTTTTTAAAAACTCTCCGCTGGTGTCTTTGAGGAACCAAATAAAATAATTATATATAGAAACAGTGAACTAATGAAATTGCTGTGTATTCGTAAGCGACCTGTTTTCTATTATGTGCAAAAGTATTTGTCTTGCAACCTGAAAGTAGAGGGTTCGAATTCAACCACAGACATTGACACCTTTTTCTATTCTGCTGTGAATGGCTTTCACTTTCATTTTAATCAGAAACGCCAGATCAAAGACATTCTGATTCAATCTTTCCATAACATCCTTTTTAAGGAGTAAATGTATCTTTGAAAAAATATGGCTTTTGCGCTATAAAATTAAGAGGATGATAGGCCTTGAGATGGAGTAACGGGAACGCGTTTACCTGGCCTGCCATTACTCCGGGTTTGACTCCCGACGGTGTCAGAAAGTCGCTTATTGGCTACAATTGCCCATGATACAGTTCGGGGATTGGTTCCCTAGTATTTAAGAGGTGCAGACTCTTTGTAAAAATGTAGATCCCTTGCCTTACAGTGGTAACGTTTTAAGGTAGTACTAACATTTGTCAATCGTGCCATAGACCCGGGGTCGATTCCCAATGGCATCGTAGAATACGTGGCGTTTATCTGTTTACCATAGCTCGGGATTTGGTCGGAATGCCAATAGAGATTTGTATTCCTCGTAAAATTGCAAGTCTCGTCACAATTTGACCTTTGTTGACCTTGCGCCATATAAACACAAATAAAAGAAGCGTACGAAGATAATATTGACCACTATATCGGGTGCTTAAATTTTCTTCTGAGTGCAAAGGCAATGGTTATGAACTCAACACTATAAATAAACAATTTATTTAAATTTCATTCAGTTTATTATTTAAATATATTTTGTTTAAGATACGTATTCAAATATACTATTAACGATAAAGTTTGGGAACTCTATGTTAGTCTAAAGGTGCGTGAACCAAGGTTTAAGCTGCAGTCGCATTTTTCGCAAAATGCGACGAGTTGCTCGAAAATGCGAAGAAAAAATTATTGCCCATCGCGAAAATGCGACAGGCATTTTTAACCACAGTTTATTCTCTGAAAACAGGATTCCTCGATTCCAGAATATCCGTTTTGCACTTCAGCGATCTTTTCTTGTTCCTTTTTGTTTCCTCTTCAAAATTCTTAACAGCACCTGTTAAGCATCGTTGATATAAATAATTTCATTGATACGATTTTTCGAGCAACGAAAGCAACTAATATTTTTTAGCATTTTGCTACAACTTTTTTCCCATTTTAGCATTTTTGCGACAGCATGTTTTGAGCCAGCTTAAACCCTGGCTTCAACACGTATAAGGAAAGCTTGTAGAAGGCCTGTAGCCAAATCGGGGCCAGCAGAGGGTGTGGCCCAGTTGCCCCATCGAACTATTTATATATATAAAACAATCTCCGGGTTGCCTGCGCCCCATACGTTCTTTGCCTTGCCCCAATTGCCCCTTCATCCCGGTTACAGGCTTGGCTTGCAGCTCAACGTAGGATCCGTAACAGTATGCGAACACTGTAGCGGGCACTTTATAACCCCATAAACTTCTAATATTTTATTACGGGGCCGCATTCGGTCATGTTTGATGCCATGTCTGTAGAATGGGCCGCTCCAAACGAATGATCTGAGGTTGAAGCGAGATAGTGACCGAAATCGTCCTTTCGCCATCGATGTCCTTGCGCCTTTTTAAGGCGCAAGGACATCGATAATCTTAAAAATAAACTTCCGAGCAATTCGAACCTCCTCGGTCAAAGGAAACAAAACCAGACGGAAGTAAGTAAAAACCGGCACTCGTTCCACGATCCATTGGAAGTCGAACCCGGATCGATGGCACGATCGACGAAAGCGTCACCACTTCGCTACCATAGGGCAATGATTTACAATTTTACGAGAAATCGAAATCTTTTAAAGCCCCCGGAATACAGTTAGTAGTCTGTCGGTATTGTCTGTTCACGAAAAAAAGTCCGATGGTACAATTAGAAATATGGGGAGGTGGCGTCACAAATCCACTGGCCACTTAGAACAATGTAGGACTCCAAGTTCTACACTAGTTGTTGGCGACCGCCTAAAACAAGTTCTGAGATTGCAGCCCTACTCTACTGTAAGCGGCTAGCCAGTTTCTGACGTCACCACCTGTTATTTGTAATTGTACCATCGGCCTTCTTTTCGTAAATAGACAGTATGCATTTTTTTTTTGAGCTGTTTGAAGTCAGACCCGGCACGTTAGGCGAACGCGTTATTACTGCACATACTGTCTGTTCACGGAAAGAAGTCTGATGATACAGTTAGAAATAGCGGGAGGTGACGTTACTAACCGGCTAGCCGCTTACAATAGAGTGGGACTCCAACTCAGAATTTGTTTTTGGCAGTCGCCAAAAACGAGTGTAGAAATTAGAGCCCTACATTATTGAAAGCGTCTGGCCGGTTTGTGACGTCACCTACCGATATTTCTAATTGTACCATCGGACTACTTTCCGGGAACAGGCAGTACCACACGGCCCCACATGTAGAGATGTTACATACGCTTACCGTAACCCCTTTCCCTGCTTCCTTTAATGTGTTCTGGCATTTTAGCGGGTTTCAATAGATATTGAACCCGCTATTGTCTTCCCCTTTTTTGTGTGTCTGTGTACGCAATAAAAAGGGCAAGGTAAAGGTCTTCTGTAAATGCAATAATGATAGCTATTGTTAACGTTGAAAACCTACCGAGTTACTTGAGAATTAGAGAGTTACGATTTGAAGAGTTACGATTTAAAAAGTTGTGAATTAGAGAGTGACGAATTAGAGTGGAAATTTAGAGAGTTGTTAATTAGAGAGTTGCGGGATTGGAGGGTGGCAAATTAGTAAGTGGTGATTTAGAAAATTGTGTATTACAAAGAGGCGATTTAGAGAGTTGCGGATTAGAGAGTTGCGAATTAATGTTAATTGAAACCCGATAAATTTAAATATTGACCTTAGGCGATTTTCTTTCACTTGCTTGTTTAAATTGCACAAGAATACTGAAAATTAGTGTTAGAATCTTGAATTACACCGAAAAATGAAGCGTCCGTGCTAATCTCTTTCTACAACTGGCATAACTTTATTTAGAATCGTCTGTTCTGTTGAATTTTTTTCCTTAACCAGTTTTATTGGAACATCGAGTTGATCCTATGTTGATGCAGTGGTAGCGCGTTCGCCTGCTGTGCAGTTGACAAGACTTCGATTCCCAATGGTACCAGAGAAAGGACGCTTAGTGACTGACTGATCACTATAGTCCGGGGATTGGTTCTCTAGTCCTTAAAAGGTTCAGACTTCTCGGAAAACTGTAGGTTTCTGTGCTTCATGGTAGTTGCTGTCCTTGCGCCATAACACAAGCCAGCGAACTAAAACTCCAACTCACTGGCAGGCATGCAATTTTTGTACTGTCTCAAACTGATAGGAATTTGAAATCGACACAATTGAATTGCACAAAATACCACTATGGACATCTCTTCTGAAATATGGCTAGATTTGCCACCGTCGTCGCTGCCTTTTTACAGATTTTTTTAATTTTTTTTAAACGTGGTGAATGGCGCTATTGTCACAAATATGTTTATCACCCATTTTCAAATGTATACCACACAGAGAAAACTGGTACGCAGGGTTGGTGAAAGCTTGAATATGCGTATTATAGACATGGGAAAATAAATCATCCGTAAATGTATTAGCGTTAACTTATTTGACGATTCAGAGTTACGCAACGAGTTTATGTTATAAAGTGAATGCTTTCGTTTATAGAAACTCTTTAACTGATTTTGCTGATTACTTTCTAGAATTTCTTTTCTCCACTTCTATTTTTTCCCTTTTCTGTGTATTTGTGTGTTCTATGTAGATATTAAAAATCCAAACTTAAACTTTATATGCATTTCATCTAAGCGTCTTTTAAAAGCACATGGAAAAGTTGATAGTAATGGCGATTGGAGCATTAAAAAAATCAGTGAAATATGCCATCTGTATGACGATCTAAAATTTGTAATAAGAATAAGGAAAATAAGACTTGGATGGCTGAAGCTATATGTAGCTCCTCATCGATCATCCCCATACTTTAGTTACGTATTTTTTCCTAAGCAGAATGCCATTTTTCAGCACAATAATGCTCCACCACACCAGTCTCGGTTAGAGACCAATTAGATCCAGGAACTAGTGTCCTTACCACATTCGAATGCCCCCTCCCTCATCACTTGCAGGACATCAACCCCAAAATGAAATCCACGGGAAGCGTTAGAAAAGAGAGTTGGCGTTTACGAACCTCTTCTAACAGTCCGTTTACGAAAAGAAGTCCAGTGGTACAGTTACAAATATCGGGAGGTGATGTCACAAATCGGCAAGACTCTTACAACGTTGCATTACTCCAAGTTCTCCACTCGTTTTTGGCGACGTACAGTGGAGCCATTGCACCGAAAAGTTGGAAAAAATTAATAACTTTTGAACGCCTCAATATATTTGAGCAAAATCAACTTTATTTGTTATCAAGTCAAGCGTACTGATTTTGCGATAAAAAAATTATGAGCGCCCTTAAAAACTGGGCGCTGGCGCCAGGGTGCTCGACAACTTTCAATTAGAATATACATCATGTTTGATATCATTTTAAAGAGGCTTTTTTTCTGAAAACAATGATGTCACAATTTTGAAAATAATCCTATTTTGACGAAAGTTACGAGCGATCAAATTATTGAACTTTTGGCTCTTAACGAAATTTTGTCAGGACTACATAACTTACTTTCTAAACACTTGGTATAATCTTTTCTTCACAAAATCGCTTGCACATGGTCTAGCTAAGCTATTTGCCAAATTTGGAGACATTTGCGTTCTTAGATCAAGTTACAGGTTGACTCTAAATAGGAAGACTTAAATTATGGGCACCCTTTATAAAATGGAATATTTCCAAATGGGGCAAATATGGGCAAGGTTTTTTTATGTTTCAGCCAGATCAACTTATAAGGAAATAAATATGTTACAATTACGGACATGATATGGTCTAATGTAAACTAAATTTCCCCAAACACACCTTAAATAATCAAAAAAAAATTTTTTTAATACGTCAATATTAAATTATTGAAAATAATTAACTTTATAAAATACTGTTAATCACAGTATAACAAACAAAATTAAAAAATTATGTATTAACCTGGGGGTAAAGACGCCATGTTAAAAGTAGTTGAATATCAATAAGTACGAAAGAGTACTTCGAAAGAATACACCCCTATCAATTTCGCTTCTTTGCAGGCATAATGCGAAATCGCGCTAGAACAGACAAGTTTACACCACTTTTGTATAGGTGTCGTTTGTTCCCCATCTCCCTACATTATATTTTACGCGTACACTATTCGACTCTCAATTCCAGACGGTATTTGCCGCATATTGCTAACTTTTTTTTGAGGTTATTACCAACAATTGGTGTATTTGGCTCCACTGTGCGACGGCCAAAAACAAGTTCTGAGATTGGCGTCCCATTCTGCCGTAAGCGGCTAGCCAGTTCGTGACGTCACCTTCCGTCATTCCTAACTGTACCATTGGACTTCTTTTCGTGAACAGACAGTACATCTATGCTTGCTCTTCGAAAGCACTCTTAAATTGTTCAGCAACGATATCTCCCTCTGCTTTTCAGAACATCATTTGGTCCATACCACGGCGTTTATTTGTTGCTGTACATGCAAAATGTAACGCAATGCGCTAATAGATAAATATACGCGGTAATTTGTCCTATCAATATAGATAAATATAATAATGAAGGAATATTTTTATCTTTGGACTGCTCGCCAGAGACTTAATGATGTGACTTTTAAATGTGACAGATCTGTATCTGGTCGCATCGTGGGAAGTGTCTGGTGGTTTTTTACACTTATCATCATCTCATCGTACACAGCCAACTTGGCAGCCTTCTTGACCGTCGAAAGAATGGTAACGCCGATTAACTCCGCTGATGACCTAGCCAAACAAACAGAAGTTGAGTACGGGACTCTGCTGTATTCCTCAACACAGGAGTTTTTCAGAGTGCGTATATCTATGATTTTGTAATTTGTTTTATGTCACCCATATTTATAATAAAATATACTTGATAGCATTATTATGATATCCATACTCCCATAAATCGTATAGGAATACATACGAGAATTGTTTTTATATAATAGTATCGTATATCTTATTAAAAATATGATTAAACTGAAAATAAGAAACCTTCTTCGAAACGTACTTTCTTTAAACTTTATAGCCGCTTCAAGATAGCGGTTGTTATGGAATCTCCCGGTGAAACTTTATATTGTCTGGTTAGTGTTAATTTTACCCTACTTAACATACGACGTCGTACAAACCATCATGGCTTGGTCATTAACGTTGTAAACAGTAGTGTATTTACTCTATAAGACCAAAATAGAATGTGTATGATGTTCAATGTTTTACATCTTCGTAACGTTCATGCTTTTACATTTTTAAAACATAGGACATTTAACCTTCCGACAATATTCAATTTTAGCATCTTAGAAGACGTTGAATTCGAACATCCTTAATTGCAAATTTTCGATTCTGGCAGTATATCGATTTCTACATATATTTTTTATTTTATCTATGATAAAATGAACGACGTTTTTGTGATAACATTGCAACCGTCGTAAAGATGTATAGCCTGGTTATCCCTCCCCCCGAACATCGTAACGACGTTAAATCTTGAGCCAGTGACGTCTTTTCACCGTTTTTAGAACGGAGCTGTGCTGCACTTTTGGATCTCCGTCCTATTACAATTAGAAAATATAGAAAAATCACCTTTTGCTCGATGCAATAATAGACCATTGTCTGGCATGAAGACTGATGTGCTTTTGGAAATAACGGAAGAGAAAAAAAATCCAATTATCGTTCGAATATAATTCATGTTTACGTGGATGAAGTCTGATAAAAGCAAAAAATTAAAATCGTTACTAATTCCATATCTAATGCAACATGAATCACTGCGATAAAAATATTTTGTCGTCGAGTGAATCGATTTGAACAGTCCAAAAATTTATTCGTAGAAATGACTGATTTTCCTGCCATATCTGGGATATTACAGTTATAAAAATGTTCCAGAATTTTGTTTCGACAATCTATCAAAGCCTTCTGCATTAGATTTCCCCCCCCACAATTCTTTTTTGACTATTTTAGACAATTGCTTACTTACGAAGCCAATAATAAATTCCGGATTGCATTATATCTGTCTTTCAGAGATCAAAGATCACAGTTTATGCCCGGATGTGGGAGTTCATGAACTCCAGGAAGCATGTTTTCGTATCATCATACGAAGAAGGAATACGCAGAGTCCGGGAGTCCAAAGGGAAATACGCTTTCCTTATAGAGTCCACAAAGAATGATTACATTAATGAAAGACAGCCGTGCGATACCATGAAGGTCGGAAGGAACCTCGATGCCAAAGGTTATGGTGTGGCCACGCCTTTGGGATCGAACATAAGGTAAACTCGTTAATGTCTCTACCCATCAAGATTTTCTGTAACACCTCATTAATATTAATGGTATCAATTACGATATCAACAACAAAAGAAACACAAATAAAATGTTACATTGGTACTTTTAATAATGATATAGTTTGAAATTATCTAATAATTTGATTACAAAAGAATATAATAAATAATTTTTATTATCATAATGCAGTGATAAAAATTATGATAAAAAAATAACATTAACTCTTAATAGAACAGTCGGATCCGCTCTGTTTGAATCAGACAGATTGGAGTTTCATGTAAATTGAAGTATTTTTATATCCCTTGAATTTCATGATATTTATTAGATGGTATAGATATATAAAAATTCACTTATAGCGAATATTTTCTCTGTTCTCATCGTCTGCATTATAAAAAGGTTCGACTGCATTAATAACAAATCAATAATAATAGATTAATTAAAATATTAATAGAAAACTAATAATATTTTAATACAAAACTAATAATAATATTCTTAATGTATATAAACTAATAATAATATTCTTAATATATATAATAATGTCATAATAATAGTCTTATTATATAAACTAATAATAATATTCTTAATATTGAACCAATAATAATATTGAAATAATCCGACAATGTTAATAATTTCATGCGTGAAACTTAGTGAAATACTTAGTGGCAAGGAAAAGAGTGCAATAAAAATAATTACCGACGTATCACGTGCCTGCTTACCAAGCTCAAATTTTGACAAGAAGAATACATAACTCAATATGAAATCCCCTGTCAAAACAGTCTCTTTACCCGAACCAAGTAATATTATAAATATAGAAGACAATAATGCAATATCGAATAATTCATATCAGTTATAGAGTGGTGTACAGGTATGTGATATATTTTATAAGTTTTAGAATCCTTTGTTATCGTTACTCCCATTGGTCTAAAAAGCGAATGAATTAAGCCATGGGTTGCATAATATTTAGATCAGCCAGATCTGATGTCTAAGTATCATAGAGATTGTTAACATTCGCATCTAAACGCATAATTAGAATGAACTATCCCATGATTTTATTTACACGCAAAGCACACTTACTTTTGTGCAAAGCACACAATTCCAAATGATACATTAAGCATAGACGCACGCAATAGCCATAATACCAGAAAAAATACCATATTTTTATCACAATCTGCTCTCATCTCACCACTGTCTTGGTTTTTCTTATAATTTCCCTCTCGGCTTAGTTAGCCAGAGTGGTTGTTGCTCAGAATCTAGTGCAATGCCCTTCGGCCATCAATTTACTTCCATTATTAAAGCAGTTCGATATATAGACTTTCTGTCTGTATTCACTGCATACAAGGTTGTGATGTAATTTTGAGAAAGAAAAAATTTGACGATAATAGCAGTGAAACTGTTTTAAATTTAAAGAATGTTCTTCTGTTTGCAGAAAGTTATGATATACTTTTAAAAATAATTTTACGAACATAGCAGAAACTATGCTCGCTACGTGGTGTCATGGGTTACTATGTTTTCCATAGGTCATTATAGTATTTCGAATTTTTCATTTATCTCTTCAATAAAACTTTTTCGGTTGGTATCTGTAGTTGTGTCTTTAATTGTGTCTGGAATCGTGTTTCTATTTGTGCTCTCGTTGTGTCTTTTGTTGCGGAAGCGTATTATGCTGCATTGTATTGAAATATTTTAGAAGACAGTTACCATATAAAAAAATGGCGCAACGTATGCGACTTAACATCTTCACATTATCTTCATGTTTATCTATATAGATGAAATTATACGTGAAAATGCACGTCTTATTATAATTATATAAATTAATTAGCATACGAAAACATTCTTAATATATGCAGTGTATACTGTACATTACAAAACCAAAAAAAGAATTGATAATAGCGCCAAAACTCTTCTTTTCATTCAAATTACGAACCGATAAAGATAAAACTGAATAAAATTATGTTTCACCTTTTATGAATTGATCAAAATGAAATATTTCTCTGCATATTTATGTCCTCATTTCATATAAATGATGAAGTAACGGCTAATAATCCTCATGTTACACTTTTAATCAATTGGTCAAATACACGGGTTTTTGTTAAGAGGAAATCCATTTAACTCTTCTGAAAAAAGACAGCTCATCTATCAATGGGTGCTGTCTAATAAATACATCATCAAAGACTTCCGCCGAGAAAGTAAAATGCAATCCGTTGGCTAAAAATTCAATTTGAGGCTAAAATTAATATGTTGCTGACCGCGTAAGTGAATAATTTGATCTTTGTGTCCATATTTTCATAAGTCACGTCATAATGGTTCATTCATCATTGAGGCGATGTTTCAATCAGTCATGTCATACAATGGACAATAAACGCTAAATTTCTGATAGTCAACGAATGAACCTGGATTAATTGAAGTAGTACCTTGGTTTTTGTTATATAGAAATAAAATACAGGGTACCAGGGAGGAAATTACATAAAAAGGTTAAACACTGGTAAAATAGCAATGAAAAAGTCTTTGCATTGCTTTTCATTCAATCTTTTTCATTGCTATTTTACCAGTGTTTAACCTTTTGTATGTAAATTGGTTTCTAACGAAATTTTCTCTCAAAGGCGATTTAAATCCAACATTAGTGACCAAAGATTAGGTATTTTGATGGCATACCTTACTAACAAGAAAGAGTGAAAATATTTTTATTCGAAAATTCAGCAGATTTATAGGCTTTCTCCTAAAATAACTTATTGAAATTTTAGTAGAAATGACTGCCTGAGCTATAATAGAACTTTGTCTTCAAAAACGAGGTTTAGGTGATAAGTACGGTTAATATATAAATTGAAACATTAGAAATCTTACCCATTTTAATGCGGATGTTGCTTTTGATAATTCTTCATTGTAATTTCAGAGACCTGTTAAATTTGGCAGTGTTATCGATGAAAGAAAAGGGTGATTTAGCTCGGTTGGAAAATAAATGGTGGTATGACAGAAGTGAATGCAGGAACGGTGACAGCAAGGTTTGTATGTCATTTATGTGTAAGTTGTGTGGTCTATCCAAACGCCTTGTTAAGTATGAATAACCGCATGTATTTTTACTTTATTTTACTATTCATTTAGGAATCAACTCAGAATGAATTGACGCTGAGCAATGTTGCTGGCTGCTTTTACATCTTAATCGGCGGCCTTATTTTAGCCATGATAGTTGCGCTCATGGAATTTTGCTACAAATCGAGAATAGAAGCAGCTAGGACAAAAGTAAGCTCATTTTCGTATTTCTTGTACAACGTAATTTTACTTTTGATGGGTAACAATTTATATTGAAAAGTTTGTATCACATGTTAGTTGCTAATATACTCAAAAGATCACTGGAGATTCAACAGAACACTTGACTTGGCTCCCAAACTATCAACGCTTAGTTTTCTAAAACGATGAGGGAGTCTGCTAAGTGAATATTATATACATACAATATGTATATATTGCAATATATGTAAAATTGCAATATATGTAAAATTGCAATATATGTAAAACTGCAATTTATTGAAGAGCCTCATGAGCTCGTATAATTCTACACATATGTTCCAAATTATGGTTCTCACATTGCTTGGCGCAGAATAAGCATTGTTTTCCTTGCGCCACAAAAATACAATCAACCAACCAACTATAGTAATGTTTCACACAGACAATCAGGTATAAGATTATATCGAATATAAGGTAGTTTTTATCTCAAACTCAGTAGTATTTTTAATATTAATAGTATATTCGATGCTATTGTTTAGGCTGTTTTAAATTTATGATATAATTAAAAGAGAAAAAACGCAATGTTCTTTTTAATACTTATGTGTATAATATAAATAAAATAAGGCGTTGTATAATTATTATCAAAACTGGCAGGCATCTAGATATACCCAGTTGACATACAGTGAATGCCATAAGTATTCGTACACCTGCAGTGTGTTCTATTTAAGAAGCTGCTGTATAATAACTATTAGATGTACGTAGACAGGACAAACGCCATCATGATTGCCATGAAAATATAATTTATTTTCAACTAAAAAACTTAAAACTATGTATATAATACTGCAAATTACAATAAATTAGCATCAAAATTATTCACAGTTCACGTGTCAAAAGCATTCGTACATGCAAAAGTCTGTCCTAAAATGATAGAACTGCAATGTTGTTTGTGCACCCGAAGCAATCTGCGGGAAATGCACCGATTTCATTTAAAAGCCAATGAACAATAAACCCGTTTACTATCATTTCTGCAGAAAGTATGCGAAAATGAATCGTAGAAATAAAGAAACAAGTGTAGCGGAACAAAAGCCCATAATGAGGCTCCTTAACCAGTATAAATCTTTACGAGAGATTGCATAGCTCGTCGGCAGACCTCGTTCTACAGTCCAGTCCATAACTGACCGGCATTGTCAAAGAAATACGATTCAAAATATGCCGGGAAGCGGACGTCCACAAAAACTGACTGAAAAGCACAAACGTTTAATTGTTAGATTAATTAAGAAAAATCCAAAATTAAGTGCTCCAAAGATAAGAAAAGAGCTGCTGAATCAAGGTGTGTCACTGTCAGAAAGCATGGTGCGCCGCATTTTCAAAAATGCAGGGTACAATGGACGTGTAGCTCGTAAAAAGTTTTTCGTGTCAAAGGTAAACAGAAAGAAGCTTTTGCAATTCGCAAAAAAACATGTTGATAAAGGTCCTGACTTTTGGAATAGAGTTATATTCTCTGACGAGAGCAAATTTAATATATTTGGATCAGCTAGCAGGCAAATTGTATGGCGTAAAAATAACACCGAGCTTCAACCGACGAACCTGTGTCCAACAATCAAACACGGAGGTGGAAGTATGCAAGTTTGGGGCTGTATGAGTGCAGAGGGAGTGGGAAAATTGCACATTATCGACGGAATCATGGACCACAGAATGTATATTAACATTCTGAAGGAAAATTTGGGTCCTAGTCCTGCTCAAACGGGTCTTCAAAATAACTTTATCTTTCAGCAAGATAACGACCCGAAACATACTGCGTATAATACAAAGCTGTGGCTCCTTTACAATACTCCCAAACAGCTAAATACCCCTCCACAATCACCTGACATTAACGCTATAGAACATTTATGGAGCATTCTGGACTCGCGGATGAGAAAACGACGCATATCAAATAAAAATGATTTGAAAATTGCGCTTCTCGAGGAATGGGCATCCATTTCAACGGATGTCACCAAAAACTTAGTGGATTCGTTGCCAAAACGCATGAAAGCTGTGATTAAAGCCAAAGGGAACCCAACGAAATATTAAGAATGAATTATTATTTTATTAATGAATTTTCTGACCAAAAAACAATTAGTGTACGAATATTTTTGACACATGAGCTATGTGTAAGTTTGTTCATTTTTTATTGTTATTTGCAGTGCACGTATATTTTTTTTTTTACTTTTTTTATGAAGTAAATACAAAAATTTATATTAATTGTGGTGACATTTGTCCCATATCTCTACATCTAATAATTATTATACAGCAGTTTCTTAAATAGAACACACTGCAGGTGTACGAATACTTATGGCATTCACTGTATATATATATATATATATGCACATAAATCTCCATGTAGTTTTAGAGGAAGCTCTTGATGAATGTTCTGAACTTGCATGCATACACATTTATTTAAATCTAATTAAATTTGTTTCTCGTCGAAAAATATTTTATACATCGTTTGTTAATATTCTGTAATATTGGATTGTAATTGTTCTATTACATTCCATTATTCTCCTTACATATTGTAATTATTTGCTATATAAAAATATGTCGTATACATGTCATAAAATTAATGATGACAGAGAAACATAATTAATTTAATATATTATTTTATTACAACTTGGAACCCGCGCAAGTGCGGTTGGAATTCACGTTGTGTAAATCATGTAAGTTTTTTTATATACCGTTTGTCAAGTGAATAGAGAGACACCAAGTTGCGCCATAGTGTTCAGTGAGTAAATTATTAATTAATTGAGATTGAAATATTTTTAATACCTTAAATTAAGGGCAGGAGTAAATTGCTGCCGGAATTCATATCTGTAAATTATATTAAATATATAAATTGGAGAGAATGTAGATGGCTCGAACATGCCACTTTCCAGTTATTTAGTGCTCGAACGTTCGACATCTAATTGGAAGGCCACAGATTATTAACTTATTGGCACATAAGTTCTCAACGCATTGGTTGAATATTTTTAATGCTATAGTTATTATTTCGACGATTAAATTGCTTTTTTGCCTCAATGATGTACTTTCTCTCAGTTTCTGAAACAGTAGATACTTTTGTGGTTATTTGATATGCATGTATGTGTGCTTGTAATTTGGGAAGGATAATTCTTATTTATCTGTTTATCCGCTAGGAAATCTTAGGTAAAAACTATTTTGTGAATATGATTGAGTAATTATTATAGCATATAATATATAGAATACTAATTAGCTTTCTCCCGAGAAAGCGGTTGTCAATGTTATATGCAATGAAGAAATACTTGTTCCAAATTTTTTACAAATTTACTAAAGGAAAGGCATTCCAGATAATTGGCAATATACTATAATTAGAAGGCCATATGTTATTCTAAATGCAACTTTGACCCAATGGCCCTGCAGTGGTAACGCGGTCATCTAGCGTGTGGTTATTCCGCGTTCGACTCCCAGCTGTCAAAAAAAAAAAAGAACGCTTCTCGACTAACTGCGCATCCTAGTCCGGGGTTTGGTTCCCTAGGCCTTAAGAGGTTCGGATTCTTCGGAAAACAGTAGGTCACGGCAGAGTATGGCACCTGTTGTCCTTTCGCCGTAAAACTCAAACAAAGAAACTGTGACGCTTAATTAATCTAAATATTTAAAGCATCATTTTGAATTTGCTCAAGTAAATAATTACGCCCAGGTTGAGGAGGAGAGGGGTAACATGGGTTCCTTTTACATATTCCCTGAGATTATGAGAAGACTTATGAATATAATTCTCCTTCAACGAACTCCTTCTCAAGGTTGTAAACACTTCGAAATTCTTACCATTCATCACATACAAATGAGAACCAAACTAATTCGTGCATTAGAAATGCACTGCATACGTGGCCTGCAACTAAGAATCAAATATTGGAATTAGACGTTAGGGAGAATAAATTGCAGCTATTCGTTCATAATGGTTGGTTGAATGGTTATGACACCAGGAGAGGAAGGTCTAGTCTTCATCATACAAGGTGAGGCTTCTTCATAATATGATAATTAACTTAAAGATAAAAATCGAATTTTGAATGTATAAGTTTGGTCTATTAAAACATACGATGATTCGTACTTGCACATCGGATGTAAATTAAAATAGGTTTTAGATAGTTTCCACGAAACGTTTATAAACCTAAGTGTACAAATGATGGTAATATATTTTAAAACATAAATCAGATAATAAAATTTAGCAAATGAATTAAAAATTAATCATATGCTGCAAATTAAATTGAGTTTCTGTACAATTAAATTCAACAAATTGAATACCTATGAAACAAAATTCTAACGGAGGATATGTAGGTTATCTATACAAAACTGTAGCCTCCAAAAATCATAATATGCATTGCTATAGTAAACCATGTTTGCGTTTTTTAAAATTTCAATTTCAGCTTTGAACACCTCCAAATACTTATTTTAATAATTTCTTATTGCTGGAGTATTTTTATATTTGTTTACTGAAACTTCAAAATAATTATAAATACCAAGCTAACCATATAGCACTTCGCCTATTTTCATTAAAACAAAAACTATTCGGTAGCATATATTATTAGAATGTTGATCCAGCAACGATGTTCTATTCTAGATAGATATGGAATGCGAGCGTTGTTCTATTGAAAAATTATTCTGGCAGAGAGGATATCAGTCAACGCATAAGTATAGTAAAGTTTATGTAAAGTTAAGGTTTCTGGATGGCAGAAGTTGCAAATAAGAGGACCTCAGTTTAACCCAAAACAGTGCACCGCATCCTATGGCTGCTTGCAATACCTCAGTATCAGAGTCCATAGGTTTGTCTATGGTTTAAGTCTCACAGACGCCATAAACACAGGGGAGAGGGTATTTATATAGCACCTCTTTCATGGGCACGTTTAAGTCGAAATCCTATTCACTTCACCAGAATATACGTGTCCATATGACGTGACAGCACACCTCATCGTTACATAACACGAAACAGACCCCTTTAAGAATTCCTGAATTAAGGAGGATGTCTTAGTAAAGGGATATTTTCAACAGCATTCAGAGAGACGCGAGAGAGCAGGCTGGTAGGACACACGCCTCTTGCACCAGTGTCGCGCCCTGGCCATTCTTATTTGAAGTGGAAGTTTCCAACGGATGTGTATATCTTCACGATCTTATGTGATTTTATCCCCGATCCGGGCGACATCACGTTGTTTTAATGTTTTCATCATCACGTAGATTCTAGTATAAATAAAGTTTAGTATTAGTCACGGCAGTGTCCGCGCCTGTGCTTCCGACGAGAAGTTCTTAAGTTGTCTTATACTTTGAATACCAGGGGAGAATCGTCACTTGACAAGCCAGAACTAGAGGTTTTGCCTATAGGCACATGGTGGCAGCGAAATCCTACGCCGACGCCAGTGTAAAAGAAAACGGTATCTACATACCTTCCGTCCACCTCAGTCCATTCATCGGAGGTTCGGTTATGGCATTTCTTAAGGGGACAAGGGACCTTGAAATTGTAATTTTTTAAAATGTACTAAAACTTCATAAATTTTACCTATAGGTTTGCTCTGTGGTTTTTAAACACACAAGTCATATTTTTTTTTTCAAAAAATTATTGGAGCGGGGGTAGGTATTTTTTTTTTACATTTTTTGTATCGAATATTGATAAATATTTAAAATGTTCCTTGCACTTCTTTTTTAGTAGGATAAACTTTATATTTTAAACATTAATTTCTTGTGTTTGTATGGATAATTCTATGCATTGGTTTTACTATATTATAATTATGACCAGAGAAAAAAAACTAAAAACTTGTTTTTATTTTTTTTCTCTGCTCGTTTTTCAGTTTTTATGCATAGTAATAGGCAATACGCATGGATTTTTTACAGAAGTTATTAATTATAGAAAAAAATTCACAGTTTTATTTAGTACCCCTTTTTGAACAACTATGAGGTAAAATGGAGAAAAATATTATGGAATGGAACGCCAAGGATATCTTAAATATTAAAATTTTTGCAAATTTAAAATTCGAGTAAGACGCACTTACTTTTTGAAAATGCCAAGCTGTTATAATATGAAAGGAAAATGTATTTTAAAATGGGCCTGGACCATATGTGATTCCTTTCATTTAGCCCGCTTGTTATCAGAATTAGTTTTTTTTTTATTTTTCGGTTAGTACAACAGCATTTATATGCTGCACTAATGTGACGACTACTTTGGAAAATCCTGCACTGATCTCTTTTCTTCGCAATTTCCATGGTTGGAGGAGTCATACTATCGCACATTTTAACTTCCATGCTTGCCATGCATCTCATATTGAACTAGCTTATTCTAGATGTTGCAGCAATCTCAAATCTCTTTTTTTGATACGAATGCATCCTTTGGGCAGTATCGCCAAATTACGCCGTTTACACTTCCATTAGCATTCTGCATTTTGCCCAATGTGCAACGCTTCAGTAAATCATCAGCAGCTAATCTCTAATAAACAAGTAAGATTTTGGCTATAACACTTTCTGACAATTGCGTTTTCATTACAGCATGACTAGCAACCGGTTTTCCATGAGCTATTGTTTTATTAAAAAAAGCACCAGGATACTTCGCCTGTAGGGCACTTTAAATAGTTTAGCCCTTGTCGACATACAGTGATACAACGATGCAAATATTTCAGTCTTCATTTCACTTACATATGAGGCATGCTGCTTTTATTACCTTTCTGTAATAATTTGTCAATTCTGCTATAACTTTTTTGCCCTGCAGTGGCTCAGTGTGGTAGCGTGTTCGCCTAGTGCGCCGTTAACTCGGGTTCGACTCCCAACCGTGCAAAGAACGCTTACTTAGATGTCTCATAAAGATGGCATTGTTCACTGTAGTCCGGGTTTGGTTCCCTAGAACTTAAGACGTTCAGATTCCTCGAAAAATTGTAGATCCAGAGCTTCGGATTCCTCAGAAAACAGTAGGTCCCGGCGCAGCATGACCATCGTAGTCTTTGAGCCGTAAAACAAACAAACAAAACTTCTTTCAAATTTCCTCGCTTTCGTCCCCCCCCCAAGACTTATGCCCTTCAGTCACCGCTCCTTTACTTTGTTACGTAAACCCTTACCAAGCCTCTTCACAATATGGTTTTCATGTTCTTCTTTCCTTATAGTTACATTATCAACGTAAATATTTTCCTTCGATAACTGCAAATACGTCTTTGAGTCTCCATCTGACACCATAGTTGTACAGTGCATACTAGTTTTCAACGGGTATTTTCTGTAGTATGCTTGCTGCGTGCATCTCCATTGAGCCGGATGAACCATTGTAATTTTTCTGACATTCAGCCACCAATCTCATTCACCACTTGAACTGGACTTCGCCGAAGCTTTCTTCATTAACATGTTTCGTGATTCCATTGTGAATGACCACAGCTCAACTCCTTCCTTCAGCTCAGCTTGGCGAAATGTACTCCACCTAACTCCTTCTGATATTAATCCATAGTCCCGCCATAATTGCCACCTCTACTAACAGACAGCCAACTTTTCCACAATTTGGTAATTTCTGGGAAGAGTGGCCGCACCACAAAAACCACGTAGTACTTGACTTCCTACTTTTGGAAGTGAACATTTCACTTAATAACTCAACTCTAGTTACATCCGCGAATCAACCTCGTTTGTTGACGATATTCCACGTGTTCACTCCCGAAGAAGGGCGAACTTTTATCGCCCGAAACGCGTAGCTCGAACTCAATCTTGACATAAATACGCTTCTAAAACGTTGTTTTTTGTCTCTTATTTATATTGCGTATTGTTTCGTCGAATATTTCCACGTATTCTCCACTACTTTTACGCCCCTCAAACCAGAAGAAAAACTCAGGGGATTGATTTCCCAGGTTATGGACAGTCACAGTATAATGGTGACAATATTTGGATAAAACTGTAAAGTAAATTACAAGTCCCGTCAATATATCTATCCCACAGGCGACACAATAGCTGGAATTAAATCCTCTCTTCTGCCAGGTAGCATCGAACGACGCACTTATGCTGTTCTTGCAATAAAAAATCGACGTTTTCATGCTCAGGGCGAATGATTTTTCTAGCCATGTCCAAAACATTTTTTTGAACATTTTTTCCTTCTCCGACAAGTTGCATCAGACATTTACCAAAGGTTTTTCTATCCCTTGATTGATCCATTGATTGACCTAAAGACTTAGAAATAGTCTCCATAGCAGCATGTCCTTTTCCGAGATTTAAAATGTTTCGATCATGTCTTTGTTGATCTGAAATTTACGTTGATCACTAACACGATGACTGGAAAAGTATTTCCATATTTTGCATTGTATGCTGTATATATATATTACTTCTCATTTTGTTGCATAACCATAGCCATCAGTCGTTTCGATATCTAAACATTCATCCAGGCATTTCCTATACTTCCATCATTTCAGTGGTTGCGAACATACATTCATAATGATTATGGTATATGAAGAAGTGCTATTTCGTTCATCATTTTTGAAACTTTTAAATAGACTTATTTAAAAGTTTTATTCATAAAGATTTTCCGTTTTAATTTTAAATAATTATTTATACTTTATTATAATTTTAATTTTTATTATAATTATAATTTATTATAATTTAAAGTTTTATTCTTACTTTAAAGTTCTAGATTTATTTAAAAGGTTATTTTTCAACATTATTAGAAATTTTTGCATCTGTATGACACAACGTTGACAAATCTGAATCTTCATTAAAAGACTTGTCCATTTCAGAGATGGTTCTCGTGGCATACCTTTTTTTTTAACCTTCGTAGGTTTTTTACGTTTGCTTAGTCGACTTCTGGGTTTATGCCATCGAATGCTCAAATGATCCATTTTTTCATCAAACAAGTCAACCAAAACAAAGAACGAAGATAAAACGATCAAAAATACAAAACAATAAGTCACAAAATATTCGCTAATAAAATACCATTACTTTTTAAGCGAAAAGATCAGCTGAAAGCTAGAGTAGTAGAATGTAAACAACATATTTGGCTTGTAAACAAACCGATTACGGATGTTGCCAATCCTTATAAACGAAAATATCTTCTAAAATAAATGCAGCTGTGTATTTGTGTGCGTCTCTTGCAATAGAATTTAAAAAAAATTGAAACAAACAAGCCGGTAGTTGTAAACTTCATAATTTGTGGGCGTGTCAATTTCAATGGATTATAGTTTTAAATGCCTCTTAACTTATTTAAACATTAATCGATTGAAATAATTGGATATCATTTTTTTCAGAAGATTTCGCAGTATTTTTTTTGGGATTAAAAAGAAAAAATCGTCAATTTTGACATTTTTGACGATTTCAAAGGTTCCTTGTCCCCTTAACAGACTGCAGTATTATCTTCCAATACCTTGCTGTCAACAGAGATACTCGATGTGGACAATTGCAATTTGTCCTTGGTGGATGTCTGCACTTGCGCATTTGGGCCATCGTTCATTAGATAGATTTTGTAAAAAAGTTTATAAAAACATGCATTTATCGAATGTTTTCATTATGGTCATTTGATATATAACTTTATTACAAAAAACATCACTACACTCGAAGGTCAATTTTTCGTTTACGAAAATTACATTTTGCAAAGGGAAATGAAGTTTTTCTGAACTTTCAAAATCTTGGTACCTACGTGTGAACGCATGATAAAGTCGTAGAAATACTATAACCATTGAGGTAAGCAAGCAATCAACATTCCTCACACTAATCACCTGTTCGTGACTAAAGTTTCTCAAATCGTTACATATATAAATCGTTATCGTTTTTTGAGTATTTTGCAGTATAGAAATACCTTACCAGACATAAAAATACCATTAATGACGTATTACGCAATATCGAAATTTAAAATAATATGAATTATAACGTATTTATTAGGTCGAAAATGCTGGGTACGCCGGGAGAGGGTATTGGGAAAGGTGGAAGAAGAAATGCTTACAGCACGCAGGGTTGTTCCAGGGTGGTCGCCCTCCCAACTTTTTCACCGCTCCCGATGCTGCTTAACTTCGTTGATCGGACGACAACAGAAGTTATCAGAATGATATGGTCGTTGATTCGTCTAAAATTAAGAAAAAACTCAATGGCATTTCGACCAGTCTTGCCCTGTCCTTCATCAGGTGATAAAACTAGCAGGAAATAAAATCAGAGTGTTTCTCTCCTGATGAAGATCAGCGCGTGTCTGATAGAAATGCCATTGTTTTTTTTCTTCATTTTGTACGCAGTAAATACGTTGTAGTTTGTATTATTATTAACTTTATCAGTCACCCGTTAATGTAGAAATACTTGTTATGCACTCAGTAATAGTTTTATCCTGTTGCATTATTTACTGAAATATTGCTTTTTTGTAGGTGGTTATGTGAATATGTATTATAATCCGACTTTCAGGGCACAAAACGCAATATCAATGTACCTAAATATCAGATACAATATTTTAGATAAAGCAAGAATCTGGCAAAATATATCCAACAAATGTTTTACATGATTCGCCATCACCATCGACAACGACCATTATCTATTCACTGAAGGTTGGAGATCCCTCCAAGCGCTGTTGATTCGTAGGAAAGCATCTTGTAATAGTTGTAAGCTCAGTATGCCAGATAAGTGGATTGGTGTGTGAATCTAAAGTTTTTCGAACAATCTGATCATCTGTCGAGCAGGAAACCAAGCCTCAGAATTCCAGATCAGTGAACAAACGGCAAATGCCCTATTGTTACCTTAGGGTTCCAAATCAGCGTTTTCAGCACACTAGAGAATTGTGTTACGTCTGCGTATCCGCTTGGTTGTTTAGACATATACCATATTTTAGATGTTGGTCTAGATACATTATATTGCAATCATTTATATAAATCATAAAACTATTTTGAGGAAAACGTAACGTAAAATATATAATGTTGCGAAAGTATTCCGAAACTATAATAGAAAAGAATTCCTTGATAAATTTTAGTAAAAGCTGCAAGGTTCTCCACTATATAAAAGATAATTATCAGTTTTCATGTAACATATTTATCCTTTTAGAAAATTCTTAAGTCTGTGCTAGAGGATATTACAAGAACAAATAATATTCCAGAGTATTTGAAGTGCAAGCGGTATTTTGCTGGAATATGCTTTTGTCGAATAACCTTCGTTCAAAAGCTTTCCTACGGCAATAAAGGTACGGATATGCCAAGTATTCCAGATATATATGGAGAAAACGAAAGTTGCAGGAGAATATATATCTTCAGCAGACTGAGATTACATACCTGTAAAACGAGTCCTGCGCCCAATATGTTTCGACAGTCAATTTTGATACCAAAAATAGCCGCAGAAAGAGATGTCATTGAAAGAGGATATATATCCAATCTGAAACATAATTTTACCGCAATTTTAATTCGATACCAATTCAATAAAAGTATAGAAAGTAAAGTTGCTATTGAAATTTGTTCATTAAACACCACCATATTTAACATTAGTTAAAACATGAAAAAAACAATAATTCACACTACAAGCTTGTCACATGTATTTAAATTAAAACACCTCACTGTTAATATATGTAGTAATTCTATAAATATTATAAAAATATGAAGTTAAAATAAAAAAGAGCTAATTTAATACCGCTTAAGGTCAATTGGGACTTCTAACATATATTGAAAATTTGTTTTAACACTAAATTTCAATTGTGATTTCTGTCTTGGAAATTAACCATTGTTTTGAATTTTTTAAGTGTTATATTATGTACTATTTACTATTTTCAAGATGTTTTAATTTATGTATATATATGCCTATAAATATTTTAGAAAATATTTTATAGCTTTTATTAGTCTTCAAATTGGATTATTTTACCCCTCGCATAGTACTGTTTATTTCGAAGTCTCTTAAATACTTTAATACACTTTTAGATTGTAGAAAACAATCAGTTCTGCTGTTTTTCTATCAAAAATATTTCTAAATTTTATTATGTTATAATCTTTTTTATTTACTTAAATGGTTTTTAATCATAATAAGACATTATTTTAATAATTTTAGATTAATATCTGTTTTTTATATTCAAAGTTATAAATTCAAGCTTGGTTCAGTCCATTGCACATATCAAACAACAATATCAATCAACGTTTATTGGCGTAGTGATACCAGCGCCGATGTTATCACTACTATTACTACGCCAATAAACGTTGATTTATATTGCTGTTTAATTTACTCTGCGTAGTGTTCGATTTATATAAATATTGCATATATATCAACAATAATAAAATTACCGAATTTCATAAATGTATCTCAAACAGATTTTAAGTTTTAATGCGCTGAGTGTGAAAATGTCATATTTTGAGGAAAAACGCATTTAAAGTATAAATTTCGGGTTTACGAAAGGTATACATATTACTTTTAAAACATACCAAAGGATCATAATATACTATCTATATACGTCTATTCAATATTTGTGTTTAAAATAAGACTTAATAATTTTTTTTCTTTTATATATATATTATATAAATGGTATTTGTTGACATTTGAATGCCGTAAATATTCACCTGCAAAGATAATATAGGGTGGTCGTTATTTTGTGATTACTGAAAGTGTGTGTATTTAGATATCTGCTTAGGCAATTATGATGTTACAATTATCTTGTTTAAAATTTATTCGTAGAGTTGTTTTTATATTTACGTCCTCCAAGGGCTGCATTACTGGTCATCCAGGATGGAACCGACAGATTAACGGGATCTCCGTACAATCATTCATTCGCACACAAGCATATTTACTGGAAGTAGAAAGCAGTTCAGGGAGTCCAAGGGATAATATTCAAAACCACAATGACGCTGGAATCCTTTAAAAAGTTGTTGGAATTAGAAAAAAGTGGAAAAAGTTTTACTGCGTCGAGCATCGAAATATTCAGATTCTTTGATTTAGGATGTTCATGGTAAAATATGCGTACGACACATAACTTACATCTTACTTCGTTTATTGTAATAAATGAATACGCGAGCAAGAATGTAATCATAGAAAGATTAAATTAAATGATTAGAAATATCGGAATTTTAGAATCTTTTAAATTCTGTGAAGGTTTGAATAAAAATTTAATCCCAATAAAGTTTTCTTCCAAATATATTTAAAAAAAGTTTTGACATATTATGGAAAATCTACTCGGTGGTAAATTTCATTTTGTTATTTTTATCACATCGCCATTACAGTTCTGTACGATCAGGCATATATTTTCTTCCCAAATTTTTGCCTTACACCATAAAAAAATAGAATGTCTTAACTGAAAATAAAGCTGAAAAATTATTGATTATCTTAGTAGTTTGTAGTAATTTTTTATTATCTTAAATTTTGAATAACATCTCCCTCCATTTGCCACTGTTATAGATATTGTTAAATATATTCTTAATGTAATTGTAGAATTTGGAAACGTTTCAATTAAATCATTTGAAAAAAAATATACATACAGTAGGTCCCTTATATAACGAGGAGCTTGTAACCATCGAAAATGCTTGCTATAGCCGGATTTGGATTTTAATATTTAAATTTTAAAAATAAGGCTTGTATAGGTAACATACGTGCCTGTAATATGAATACAATAATATTCGATTTTGAATTCGCCTAAGTTTTAATGAACGGCTTTTTACATAACAACTTGATATTTATTAAAATAAACTGAAAAAATATAAACTAACATTAACTTACATTAGCTCTCATTCTCGAAAAGCACATTACTTGTAGATGGTAAACAAACAGCACGTTGGTGTTTGCTTTATTTCGCAGAATCTATGCTCATTTAATTTTCTTCATGAAGTACTTACAAGAAAACTGTGCCAAGTGTATCCATCTGATTTTAATAAAATTTGTTGGATTGGTAGAAGATTCCAAATTATTGAATGCGATTTTTTTTTTTTTACGGCTAAAAAATATTTTTAGGGGGTGAACCCGCCCTTCGAAAATCGGCCATATTTTAGTTTTTCGGCTATAACTTCTGAACAAATCATGATAGCGTAATTTCGTAAATGTACAAAATTTTGCAGCCTATCCACCTGTGTAAAAAAATTGTATAAAAAATATAATGAGTTATAAAATTAAAATTTCTTTTTTTTTTGTTTCTTTCCGCAGGGGAAGTAGCGCTTGCAAGAAAAGCAACCCATGTGTTCCCCTCCGATTTTAATGAGATTTGGTGGATTTGTATAAAGGGGCGAAACATTAGATACGTATTTTTTATCAGCTAAAAAATATTTTTAGGCGGTGGACCCGCCCCTCAAAAATCGACTATATTTTTGTTTTTCGGCTATAACTTTTGAACAAATCATGATAGAGTAATTTCGTAAATGTACAAAATTTCACAGCCTATCCACTGGTGTAAAAAAAATCGTTTAAGAAATATGATGAATTATAAAATTCAATTTTCATATTTTTCCACAGGGGAAGTTGCGCGTAGGGGCGACGCTTTTCTTGTATGCACAGGTGCTAGGCAGAGGAAGTAACACGTAATGGGCGACACTTCTCTTGCATGCATGGCTGTACGCAGGGGAAGAAGCGTTTAGGGGCGACTTCATGTATATTTTCAGGAGAAAGTGGGAAAACCCCTTTCAGAGACGAAAATAAATATGATGTGATTATATGTACAAAATAAGCAAACAAAAAAAAAAAGAATCCCGTCAGTGACTCTAGTTATCTCCCAAATATGTGATTATTAAGCCAACTTCTTCTGGAGATATAAATATTTACTTTCAGAGAGATTTTCGTGGTCACCCTATATCATGTACTATAATTCGCCGTGTATATGAGCCATGTGGTCTCTAATTATGAAATTTATGGCATATATTATACGTCTGTCCTTTGATCCGTAAAACTTAAAAACCTGTAGATCTGGTATATGTGCTTCTCTAATATGGCGTGCTCGTCAGCCATATTGAATTACGTTGTTCTTTAAATCATTTTGTGTGGATATTAACGTATTATTATAGGAGAATATTAGTTTGCCAAATATATTCTGTGTATTTGTACAAAGTAAGCATGGGTAGAGAAAAAAAAAGCCAGACGACGTTTTATGGGTTTAGGCGCCAGAGCCAGGCTAAAATAAACCATGGAAATCCCATAAAATGTCAAATTTAATTAGGGGCTTGTTTGTAAATTCTAGTATCGTAAACTCAGGGCGTAGTTAAACTCAAAAACAGTAGACCGCCCCGCGAAAGGAAACCTATCAGAGATCAGCAGTATAGTTTGTATATATAGCAACAGGCAAATGTACTGGCAAAACGAATAATCCTGTGAGTGGATTGTGTAATTTAATGTGATTGACTTGAGGGTCGTGCTGGGGATAGTAAGAGAAGAAAATAGAAGAGAAGAGCGGGAGCAGCGTACGGAAAAGGACGTCTCAATTTGACGTGAACTTGGAGTTCGGTCGGAGACTTCAAGGCAAGCAAAGTCGCAGGTGGGAAGACTCACAACCTTCCTACTTGAAAGTATCGCACGGGCTCCACTTGGAAAGTTTTTATTAAAGCTCCAAAAATTCTGGATTCGCACACGAGCTACAAAATCATACGCATCAGCTGCGTAGAGTTATATTCATCGCCACTGCAGAGTGAAGAATTCCGGCTGACTATAATTATTCATCGTTGATTTTCGCATCAGCAAATCCCGATGTTTGTCCAAAAAATACGTAGAGTCCCACTGAACTGATGCAGCAGCATCCTGTCTGTTCATCGTTGCTTTTCGCATCGTCAGAGCTGACGTTTATTCAAAAATACGCCGAGTCCTGCTGAACTGACGCCGAAGAATCCCGGCTGTTCATCGTTGCTTTCGCATCAGCTAAGCCTGACGTTTGTCCATAAAATACGCAGAGTCCTACTGAATTGAAGCAGAAGCATACCGGCTGTTTATTGTTGTTTTTCGCACCAGCAGAGCCTGACGTTTCCCATAAAACAAGCCAAGTCCGGCAGGAGTGGAGCAGCAACATCCCCGCAGCCCCGTAAATGTTTTCTCATCAGAAATTGGATTTTGAAGTGCACGACGAGCCACAGCGTAATGCACCTGCAACAAAACAACGGTCACGTGACTGCAACACCCCATCATAACAGTCGCACGTGAGTCAATATCCATTTATTCCCATTTGTACGAGGTGTACCATTATTTAGGTTTAATTTGAAAATTAGGTTATGAAACATTCTATTTTTCCCATTTGCCCTTGCTTACTCAGGCAGTATTTCTTGCATTGTTTTAATTTAATATCTGGCATACGTTCTCAGTATTGGTGTAATTTATTGTATTGTCATATTGCAATTTAG
>QLNU02015360.1:34096041-34108112 GCA_006491805.2 Dysdera silvatica
TAAACTTAGAATATTCTTTAATTATTATATTTTATTATAGTAATTATATTAATTGCCTTGTTCATACAACACAGCCCAAATTCTTTGAATGATGCAAAAGACTGCTTATGTGCGTGTATTGGTATCTTTTAACGAATCCGGACGGATGACCTTATTACTACAATTAAAATATATCGTTTGGTTCTGATAGTTAATGACATTGCTTAAGAACGTAACATAACGATCTGATTTGAACTAAGCTTTCGCTGACTGTTGTCATTAATTATATGCAATATCTGATTTTCCGAAATCTTTGGCAATACAACATACACAGATAAAGCATTCGTGGAAGTTCCTATAGATTTCACACGAACTATTTTTATATCCCTCGGCAGGAGGTGATGTCCTATTATATTGAGAGGTATAATATTGTACGATACTGCAATATAACATTGTAGTTTGCAACACAAAGTTTGGGTACTTGATTTATCCTCCCATCAAACATGTTTCAATTTTCCCAACAGAAATTGACATGTGCTAAATAATCAGTTTCCCATTCAGTTTCATTTAGGGAAATAATCAATTTCCCTAAATTCTCTTTTTTGCGATTTGTTCGGACGTTTTTTGAAAAGCCACTTTCAGAAAATCAAAATGTATTTTTGTAAGATAACGAGTTTATTAGAAAATACTTTGTTGCGTATGTATATGCTTTTATTAAAATTTCCTTCATATGGTGATTATCTGTATAAAACAGTTATTTAAAAAATTATGTATTTGTTATTCTCGGTTTATTTTGAACATGTAATAAAAATTGTTCTAAACAAAATGTTATTATTGATATTTATGCTTCACCAATAGAAATTATGGCCATGTTCTTTGCAAACTCTCTGATGCCGTTAGAGAAATTGTCTCAGCAAGCTAAATTAATAAATGTAAAAATACATGGTCTCATAAATTCGTTTCGATGTTCCTAAAATTTAAATGGGAGCTCCATAAATGGGTTTGCATAATTCCTTTTAATTTATATATCATTAATCGGACAACATTAAATATAACAAGAAAATGAAATGGTTATATATGTATGTATACTGTAATATAAAGGAAAAAAGGATCAACGTACACTGCTGAGAGACTAAGTTTTTTTAGTTTGGATATTTTGACTTCAATACACCAAAGTTCCATACAAGCATTTTTCCCCCTTTAAGGTCGCTTACAGAGCTGAAGTAAGGTCCTTTTGGGCCCTCGGCCGGAAGGATGGAATGCGCCCCTTGCCATATTCAGTGAATAAACCATGAGTTTTCTTTAAAGCTCCTTATTTTAATATTTAGGTTTATCAATAAGAAAATTTTATGGAGAAAATATAAATAAAGAGGGTTATAATAACGCTGAAACTTAAATACAAGGCCTCTGAAAGGTCGTGGGCCCAAACCTACGTCGCCTATACGTAAATCCGGCACTGTCGCTTGGTATTGGTTGCCTGTGTGTATAAAAACCGAATCGTATAAAATAAAAAACTCATTCACATATGTAATGTATTATAATCATTCCAATGTACGTTGTGTGTGTACGTGTACGAGAAATAATATAGGATATTATTTCCCTTCTCGGAGCTAATCCAGTTGCCAAATTATGGTGTATATGCCAAATAATGTATTACGTGTTTGGAAGGTAAGAAAATTTAAAAATAAACCCGTATGACAAATCGACCGAAGGTTTCGAACGAACATAGATGTTTATTTGGCATACATACTGATCACACATTTATGGTAATACACCATAAAGAATTATTGGGAGAAATATCATTTCAAAGTCTTAATTTTAAAATATCAATCATATGGTAAATATTATTGCTTGTGGAATTTTTCTTTAACTTTCCAAACGTTAAACTTTAAACCAAAAACTTAAACTCTTTAAACCATTTCGCCGAAATATCAATTTTAATATCTTAGCGTTTTCTGTAGAGTAGTGTGTACGATATTTCCTATAGTTCTAATATCTTTAAAAAGAAATTGTGAAGCAAATATTTAATAACGATTCCTTCGATCATAAACACATATTTCATTATCTCTCAGCAAAATTCCTGCTAGAAAAAACATTCTGCATAAAGGAATCTTTAACCAATCTGTAATTGTTATGCAATCCCCCATCGTCTGAATACTAGCTCTGAATCTCCTCCAACAGGAAGCCACTGTTTGCGAAGCAAGATAAATTCCAGCGAAACTATATAAAGCAGGGGAGCATCTTTGTCGAATTGAAAATCTAAATTCGGGAACATTCTTCTTTTTCCTCAATTCAGTTTGAATCGCCTCAATTCAGAAAGTGAAAACGATTTCCGTTTACAATTCGATGATAGGCTGGAGTGCACAAGCCAATTGAATCAATGCTCATCGATAATGCATTGGGATCTGAATCGAAGCCGTATCTGACTGTGAAGGTCGAAGTCGAACTAACCTGGTTGCTGACGATATTACTTCAAGCAATGGGTCCTTTCCCCGTTCAGTCTTAAATTATTGACGTTTGCCCTACATCCCCACAGTAACCATTCCCGGTTTTTCCAGGTCATTCTTGGTTTAACACAACAAGCGCCATTTATTCGAGGTCTTCAGTAAGCTTTAATAGCGCAAGTTCTTAAGTACCGAGTTTTATATTGCATTGTGTTTTGCGTTCCACTTAAATATTTATTTTCGACTTTTTTTACACGCCCAACTTCTCTTATACGGATGTAGGCATGAATTTAATTGTAATCGCTTTGTTGATTTTTCAAAAAAAGTTTTCTGAACTTTGTAATTTCACGTAAGGGAAATACACATTTTGGGATGCTAAAATTGTACTAAAGATTTTCGTTTATTTTATGGATTTTCTTGAGAAGCATGAAGAAAATTAACGAAAAATCTTACTGTAAAAAAGAAGAAAAATGCAACCTTATACACCTGGCATTTTTTTATCAATAGAACAAAGAAAACTTTTCAGTTCTGTCTAGAAAATTAATCTCGTATGACTGTTTTCGAAATTTTTTGTATCCACATACAAAACTTACACATTCAAAACGCCTGTGCGACGCACAATAACTTCAATTAATTGATTACGAGAACTATGTAATTACTTGTTGTCGTTCCTATTAATTATCTTGCCTGTTAATTGCTTTGATATTTTGCGTTGTTTTAAATTGTTAATGATATAATTGTAATTGTTAAACTTAGAAAATTTATCGTGTTATCGATAGGGCAAAATTAGGCGACATACATTATTCGCATTCTAATGAAAATCATGTTGATTAAACGATGCACAATACTCACATTCTAGTGAAAAGTACGTTGATTAAGCGATGCACATTACTGCATTATAATAAAAAGCACGTTGATTAAGTGACGTACATTATTCGCATTCTACAAACGCAGGCATAGGCATTAAAAACGCTCTACGCATGGAATTTTAAATATACCACGTAATATATAGGAGGACAAAGCAAAACATGTGCAAAATATTATATCGAATTTGTGCGCATGGTGTATTTATTGTTAGTCGTTTTATATTATGTTATTATTTATAGCTATTATAGGAAAAAGGTACACGGTTAATATAACTCAGAGGTGAAATTTTGAAGGGCAAATTCAGTTCTGCCGTTATGCCCAATTGTACAAAAAGTATTCCATTTTCATTCGTAAAATACAAAATTAGATTTGGCACATTGGTGACTAACTGTCAACAGTTTTTGCTTTTAGAAATTCAAGCGTTCTAGATTTTCTCTAACTTTGCTATGCGAGCAAAATCGCGTGTTTGTGATTTGACATTTTTGGCTGTGGTTTGAGGCATAGAAAAAGGAAAAAGATTCGTAATATATCATGTTCGCTATACATTGATAGTTCTATCTAAGTTTCTTTGAATAAAATGTATGAATGAGTTCTGACAACCTCAGACTCAAAAGCAGATAGTAGAAGGATTATTCCGGCCAGTTATGTCTTTAACGTGTTATTCGAATTTATCGAACGTAGAGAGAGGGAAGTAGTTGAACGTTACGTGACTTACAGAAAGAAAGACCGTTGAATACTACGCTGGTTAAGGATGATTTTGAATAATTTCGTATGGTTAATACTATCTTAGAATAAGCAGCGTTGCATTACTTTCTATTATAACCGCGTATGATCCTCAAAGTATGCTGTAGTTATATTAAAGTATAAAATACGTTTTGCATTGTTTATTTGACATGCTTATGATTCGATTCATTGTAATTCTTGTATCAGTAATTTCCCTATGTTTTTGATAAATAAACGAAAATGCTTTTTTATCGAAATTTTGAGCCTTCTTTTTGTTTGTTTGTTTGTTTGTTTGGATTTTTATGGCGCAAGAGCATCTGGACTATACTGCGCCAAACATAGTAAAATCAAAGACTAGTAAAAACCAATTCTCTGTAAAAAGTTAAAGATATGTGTGTGGTCAGCATAGTCGTTTAAAACGTTAGAGAGTGATGACGATTTAAAAGTAAAAGTGCGAGTAAAGTTAAAATAAGGGCATTAAGTTAAAATGTGTAAAATACTGATGGGTTCATTGCACACTTGGCAAATTGGTGCTGGTTTCCCTTCCAACAGATGTCTATGGGTCAGACGGGAAGAACATTTTTCACATAATTTGCAACATATGTTCATAATTTACACATATTTTTTCGAAAGAGCGTACTTTCAGAAGCCGTCATACAAATGAACACGCTAATGTAAAGAATGACATAACTTTATAGTGAAAAAACATAAGAGCATATTAATATTAAAAAGGGTACTTTTAGAAGCCATGGTACAAATGAACAGACTAATATAAAAAACGACATAACTTTATAATGACAAAAATATAAGAACAGATTAACGTTGTGAATTAATTTTTCTTTGAAAATTTAGAAAAACATAAATTGAAACGATTATGTTTTTTCTTTTATGTGAACATACAGAGAAAAAACGAGACGCATCCAACGAGACGTAGGGGTAGTCAACTTGGTTCCTACCGCTCACAGGTAGGCTATTCCAGCTTCCATAGCGGGCAGTAGATGTTTTGTCGGATGCTGAAGTTGATGAACAAACCTTATGAAAATTGAATCAGATATCAAATATTTGGTTTCAGCATCAACCTCAAGTATCTTATTAATAATTTCAATAGTCTTTTTTTTATTTAATTTTCGTTTTTGTTTTCAATTTAAGCAGCTTCCGCACTAGTAGGCGCCGAATCGATCGAGATGCAGAAATGCAGCATCAAATTAAATTTTCTGTGCATTATAAACATACGCAAAGTATACATAAAACGATAAATTTAGCTGCATATAATTTTACTAAACCTCCACTCCAGAATCACCCGAGCTCTTCAGTTGCGCTAAATTAAGTTACTACGGATCGGTGGTCGGTAAGAAAATTTCACTACTAACAAAGATGCAAAAGTGGGCGGTAGGTATAAAAAGCTTGACTACCTCTGAGCTAGAGCAACGAAGTAATTAAGAAAAATTATAAAGTGTTGAAAGAGTCGATTTAGAATCATATGGTTTCCCTTGTTGAGTGGGCTATTCGTTTTTGTGCGTTTTCATACATAACATAAAAATATAATCTTTTAGACTTCCGTGGTTTTGAATTTTTGAAGACGAAATATTATTTTTAATGTCCTGAGAAGCACATTCAATACGAAGTGTCCTCACAAATGTTCACATAATACGAAGTGTTCACCCAAGTATTCTCATAATACGTAGTGTCCACACAAGTATTCCCATAACGCGTAGTGTCCACACAAGTGTTCCCATGATACGAAGTGTCCACACAAGTGTTTCCATAGCACGTAGTGTCCACAAAAGTGTTCCCATGGTACGTAGTGTCCACACAAGTGTTTCCATAATACGAAGTGTCCACACAAGTATTCATATAATACGTAGTGTGTTGTTGTTGTGGTGTCCACACAAGTGTTTCCATAATACGAAGTGTCCACGTAAGTGTTCTCATAATACGGAATGTCCATACAAGTGTTCCCATAATACGAAGTGTCCTTTATAGATATGCAACACAGAACGCTGGCGGAATCAATGAACGAGTCTTCCCATCTGTATCAAGTGGTAAAATCGTTGATTCGGTTAATACGTAGTTCGCACACCGCTGGAGGACATGGTACTAAAAACGTGAACGTTCTTTATGATTGTAGTTAAATCTCAGTTCTGGCAAAGCTCGTGTTTCCAAATGTGAGGTAAATCACAGACATTATAAGTTAACGCATTAGTCATTTGCGAATTTCGAAATGTTCATTTTGAATTAATTGGTAGGTAACAATCAATTATCCTTTATTGAACACTGTCTCAACGATAATACTATGACAAATGATCTCACTTACAGATGCTTTTCTTTCGAATTAAAACTTCTCATTAAAGCATCAACGACGCCACAAAAACTCACTTTGCTCGAACAACAAAGGTGAGTGAGAATTCATAACAAAAATTAACAAATTAACCTCAAAACCTTTGTTAATTGTATTCTATATGTGAAAAAGCATAGTGGATTCTGCTTTATAAAAAGCTTTACCATATTTTTGTTTGTAAAACTCGGGTTAAATCTCCATCCCATCTGAATCTCTCATACATTTGAAAATTCGTCAAATCAAGCTAAAAATGAGAAAGGAGAAATTCCCTCAACAACCGTTGATTTTGTTCGGTTCAAAGATTTTGCGGAAAAATAAGGAAAACATCTCATAGTAGCTGCATCAAAGGCGTTTTACAATGTGCCTTTTACTATGTATCTATTGTAACAGATACTAATTATTGACATTTAACGCGTAAATTAATTTCTGATTAGATAATTATTAAAAGACATAAAATACACTTTGCCTTTTAATAATCCTTATTTCTTGCTTGAGTAGCTCCTGCGTCCTGACTTACCACTTGCGAATTTTATTCAAGTCATAACTACGCATTAAAGACGAGATGAGGCATTATTAGGGACAAATGTATTAGGATTGTTCAGGAATTCAGGTATTGTCAGGTGCAATATATGTTCATTAACCATCTTCCTTTAGGGCAATTATTTTTAAAGCTTGCAAACCTTGCGCCCATATTCGCATGAATTTTCTTTTAGATGGTCAAACAATCGTGAACCAAGCTCAACGATGGTACAGAAAGCTGCCGTCATTGAAATACAATTTAAGCCATAGCTTATTTCATCTGCTCTAAACTGGCACTTTCTATATATAGTCTCCTCAAAATAATCTTGTGGCAGATTTTTGCTTATCTTCTCTTAGTAATTTTCAAAGGAAAGTTTGGTATTTTACTGCTACTGGTAAGCTCTACATCAGTGTGGTTCAACCTGTGGCCTTCAGGTCGCATGCGGTCTGTGAGGACATTTTTGTCGGCCCCAGGCTACATTCAAGAAAAAATATCCTAAAACCTTAAAAAATTTAAGTTTGTTTGTTTTGTGGTTTTACGGCTCAAAGACTACAATGGTCATGCTGCGCCGGGACCTACTGTTTTCCGAGGAATCCGAACCTCTTAAGGCCTAGGGAACCAAACCCCGGACTACAGTGAGCAGTGCGATCTTTATGAGATCTCTGAGTAAGCGTTCTTTGCACTGCTGGGAGTCGAACCCGGATTAGCGGCGCACTAGGCGAACGCGTTACCACACTGCGCCACCGCAGGGCGATAAAAAAAATTGTCTGTTAACATATATAGGTTCGCATTTATTCGCGAAAAAAATACCGAAATCAACAATTATAAAAATATATATATATATATAGTACGACAATCTTAAAATAAAGTTTGAGTACGGTATCAAAAAGCAATGACTGCTAAAAAGCATATACATCACTTTATGTATAATATTTGTTTAATAATTAAATATTTTAATTGTTTATTTGATTATATATTTAATAAACATAATAACTGTTTATATTATCTATATTATGAACGCGCTTCAATTTAGGATATTGAAAATTTAATTCGATGCGCAGCTCGCAGGTTTTGTGTCGAAGTTCTTGTTCTGCCAACATGGCAAAAAAAGTTGGACACACCCAGCCCTAAACATTTAAAATCATTCCTTAACGATCATTTGCCTGAAAAGTCGAGGAAATACTTAACTGCAACATGCATATAAAATTGATTAAATTTCCCCCCAAAAAATTTCATTAATTATTTTTAATTAATTACATTTTTTTTTACTACAAAGGCAATGATGTAGACTTGAGCACATTTAATCAAGAATAGAATGCTGTCCTTTCTTCATCCTTTAGGTTCACTTTTATCCGCTAATACTCACTTGCCAAGTCAAATGTTGACACAAATCTCGTATTACCCCTCTGTATTAAAAGATTAGGGGTATGACGTAGATGATAACATCTCTAGTGGTTTATTAGACATACATAAATCTACTTCAGATCTCTATGCGTCATTTTCTTTCACCAGTGAAATTGCTCAAAGTACAACTTTTATCACATTATCAGCTTTTATTCTCTGAACTTGGTTTCGCTTCAGCTAAAGATGTAAACTAAAAGGGCGCTCATAAATGTGACTTATTGTATTTTATGCTATATATGTATTTCGGTTTTACCGCATCTACCTTCTACCTACTTTTATTCAACAAAGGTTATGTCTGCTTCTATTTTGCCATGCAAAGTACAAGCTAACTGTAGATTTCCTTCTTAATTGCCAGATAAAATTCATATTGAATTCATCTTTTTTAATGCTATTTTAAGTACAACTGATACAGGAATGTTATTTAGTTCTCCGAAAGTGACAAAAATTCCTCCAAGTTCTTGTTGATGTCACATGTTTTCGATGGATACAACTAATTATTGTGAATGTTGGAACAACCAAATATTTTAGTGGAGTAGAATCATGAAAACATTCGAATTCGAAAAAGTTAGCTTTTACAGTAATAGTACATATAGAATAAAACCTCCCTACAACGATATCCGATATAACGATAAATCCCTCTACAACGATAATTTTTCTCGGTCCGTATAATAGTGTTGTAGAGAGGTTTTACTGTATAGGTATGTATTTTTTTTTTCTTTTTGGATATATGCCCTATTTTTTTTTTGTTCTAATCTCGGTTTATTCCAATACTGAATGTAATGTTTATTAATTATACCGTACTATTGTGAGCGTATGTCCGTTTACTAGATCAGACCAGAGATTGGGGTAAAGTTGAAAGGACCACCTTATTACAACTAAGTCCACGCATATAAAACAAATCGTTTATTTTTTATATTCTACTGCGAGCAAAATATATATTTAGAAAGAACGTTTTCAATGCCTCTTTATCTTCCTCAGCTGATATGGACAAATATTATTATAAGCTTCAGAAACCATTTTCTTCTAGGAACCTATGTGAAGGTGTATATTAAATTACAACAATACCACCATCGTGCAACGAATGTTGCTTTGGCAATAAGTTTCCCGAACCATTTTATTATCAAAGTTTAATAAGGAAACACATTTTTCATTTCTTTCCTCTTACTGACATCAAATGAAGATTGGGCAATATTCCTTATTCGGATCGTGCCATTAAGGCAAACATACAAGCCGTTTGGAATATCCATTCTGGAGAAGAAAAAGAGATTACTGCTCAGAGAATTTATTATCAAACTTAACATTAGTAACCAGACTTCATATTTCAATTGCATATTTTTGTTCTTCGCTCTGCTAGCTCCGACTGAACAAAAGGAACAAAAACTAATCTTAATCAGCTGCAGTTTGCTGCGAGGAACAAGGGGTGATTGGACAATTTCTTTATGTGGTATAATTTAATTTTCTTTGCGTCTCCTAATAGTGAGGTTATATTAAATTTCATAATTCACAGTTACAAACTTCGTTATTTTTCACGCGTTGGTTAGTTTTTTCGCTATAAAAATAGGTAACGAATTTACTCTAATTTACACGGGAAACGCGTTTCGAATTTTCAATGTTTATAATAGAGTTACTGGCCCGAATTTATTCTCTCACCAAGAAATTCATTTGGACTTACAATAAATATTCGAATTTAAAATGTGAACTCAGTAATATGTTCTGAGCGGCTTGTGCATCATATGCTCTTTCGCTGCTGGTAGATCTAAAATGTGTAATCCCTCTTCTTTTCTCATTAGATGTGGCTAGCACATCTGTATATTGTCAACTATAACAGCAAGTATTTATCGCTTTGCTGCGCATAAATTTTTGTGGTTTTGAACTAAACTTGAATTTATTTTATGGCAGTCGTTAAATGTTGCGTCTTTAATGAATTTGAGGGAAGCGTTTTCAAGCTCGATAATTTATCAGGAGGATTATTTTGTTTGCATTAAATTTGTACTTCGTTGGACCAAAGAATAACTCAATTGAAAATAAGTCCTGTATCTGCAAATTAGTAACGCGACATTAAGAGCAGCTCACCCGCAGCAATTAAAATTCCTCTATTTCGCGAAGAAGAGAATTGTTGAGATTGTGTTACCAGAGCTAACAAGCGATTTAATATTTAATGACGCAAATATGTTTCAGCTCGCTATCTTATTAGTAGCTGAACGAAGAATTTGAGGATGCAAATAGCTGAAGAGGATGTCACATATTTGAACCACGAGGAGTTCTTTTCTCTTTTACATTAGCAATGCAAATTAAAATATTTATAATATGCGCCTTCAAATTGCTAATTTAAAATGTAAGGAATATTACTTTATAGATTGAGTAATTAACTTTATTAAAGCATACCATAATATAGATTGATTGGTCTGCTACTCATTTTATTAAGCGTACAACTAACATTGCACTACTTAGATCTATATGAAATATTAGAAATAACGCTGTGAAATGTAATTTTTGAAGTTAGGTAGAGCATATTGAGCTATTTTAGACAGACAATACTCTAGCTTAAGAGGAATCGACCGGAAAATTAATATTACCATTAATTACCATATTAAAAATTAATATTACCATTTGGTGCTGCTATTCGTTAAATAAGCTAAAAGTAAAGAGTATAATTAAAAAAATGACGTAAATGAATTTTATTCTAAAGAGCTGTCTATCCAAATACTACAGTGATTAAACCCAACGTCTTATACGAAATTGGCTAAAATCACAATAATGATTAGGTATAGATATTCGTATTTTTCAAAGTGTAAGGTTAGGACATGCTAAACTGACCATGCTTCTTCAAATGATCTTGCCTTTGAACGTCGATTATTTTTATTTTAATTTTAGTTTTCCTATTTTTGTTTTTCATGGCAGAGAGAGAGAGGAGGAGAGAATGTTGAAAAATCGTTTTGGCTTATAGACTTGTCCATATTCTTAAAGATCATGATAAATGCCCCAATTATTTGAATTCGAAATTAATCTTTCAATTTATAAATGCCAGTTTCTTTAATACTTGTAAATTCACACAAATCCTTGGAAACAAACAAAGCTTATTATTTGGCATGACTTCTATGTAACGTACTTAAATAAGATTCAAAACTACAATCGAAAAATTCGTGAGGCTTAAGTGTTTAGAAGTGTGTAAATATCTAAATATTTGACAGCTCTATAACAAATTAGAGCTTATTTGTCATTTGTCCTATATAAATAAATATTTAATTATATAAAAAGTATTTACATTTTTCTTCAGATGTTAAAAGATTAAAAACAGGAAACTTGGAATTGAAGTTCACAATGCTGAAGCAGCAAAATATTAAAAATGTAAATTCGGGTCAAAAGCTTATAAATGTGGTATATAATGAGACAAATATATGATTATTCTGGAATAAGAATACAAAATAAAAGGGAAGAAATTTACATACAAAACGTGAAACATTGGTGGATTACCAAATAGATCACCAGGGATTTCAGACGTGTCAGTAACTGTCCTTCATTAGGAAAGATATCATATGGAGTATTTAGTTTTATGTGGCAGATTTCTGGATAAAACCCATTCCCGTTTGATTTTTATCCGATTCTACGTTTTTATTTTATTTAATAATTATTATTTTACGTTATTATCCGATTATGTATCCCGCTAAAAGTCTTTGGCATCTGGATTTTATCACGCGATTTTGCTATTTTATTATTGAAAGCTTCAAAGGCCGTTATTTTTATATTTTTGTAGGCGAAGGCAATTCTAAGGAAAATAGATTTTGCGACACTGTTT
>QLNU02015360.1:34108212-34165190 GCA_006491805.2 Dysdera silvatica
GATAAATGCAAATAATGTCCAGCTTTTTCTGCAGACCACCAAAATTTTCTCGCGGACCACCGGTTGGCGACCGCTATAATGTTTGAAAATAATGATGTGGAGATATAGATAATAAACACAAAGAGGAGTATTCTGATACTAAGTTATTGGTTCTAAAAAATCTAGGAAAAAAAACACAGTGATGTGTTGAATAAACAAAATGCATGAGGACTTATTGTTATACACTCGTCTATTTCGCAGCTTACAGCTACGTTATTCCTTCATTAACGTTTAAATTTTTGCGTTCATTCATAAGTTTAATCTTCTTAAACATCTGGTTTTCGCAAAGTAAGCTCAATATTTCAAACGTAAATTTGCATTCGCTAAATTTGTGAATTATAACTAAACAAAGGGATAAATGAGCTATGGAAAGGGGATTAGATGCATCATTAAAGATGAAGCAAATAAAAGTACTTCATCTATTTTTCTCCTTAAATTTTCAGCTAAATATACTATGACATATTTATTGTACTTTATGGACACTGAATATATGAAATAGTGACTTAAAAGTGTTCTCCTATTTTTATGTCTCCAGACAACATGAGAAACTATAATACCCCTAGCAAGTACGTACAATGCTACTACTTAATTTATTGTTACACTATGCGATGCATGCAGAAAGGTTAAACAAACCGGATTAAAGTCTCTCAGATAAGATAACGAGAAAGAAGGTAAAAATTCGGTGATATATTTATCTTCTTAATGAAGAATATATGAATATTCACAGAAAATTTTCAATGCAATAAGGACGATTATTGGCTTAAGGAATATTTAGATACTCCTATTTTCAAAACTGCACTTAGTTCAGTATTCCCTTGCATACCCTTATCCCATTAAGAAATCATATGTGAAAATTCCGACACCCACGTTTATTAGCTCAAGCTAGAGCTTTTCGTTTAGGAGAAAAAAAAAAGACGCCATCTTTATCCTGGATTCGAACCAGGGTCCCTCCGTTTAGCCCGGAGTGTCTTGGACCGCTAGACGAATGAGGACAGGAAAAATTATGTACACATATACATACCTAGATTTTTTAATGGTGTATTGAAACCTAGTATATTGCTGCAGACAAGTTGCAACATTTAAAAGAAAATTCAGTTTGAAGTTCCTTTGAAATTAGAGTTATTTTGTTACGTTTTTCCCGCTTACGTTCACACTAGTGACTAGTGCACTAACAAACAAACAAAGAAGAAAAACACATAAAAACAGAAACAAAACACACAAAGAAGAAAAACACATAAAAACAGAGAAACATAAAAACAGAAAAACAGATGGTCAAATCGCAGTTTCGAATTTAATATATAAACGTTAAGCGATGTCGTTTGCGTTCAAAATTATTAGTCAAAGTGATAAAAATATATGGAAATTAAATTGCTAGATAGATGTTTCGTCATTCTAAACGATTATTTCTGTACTTTTATTATTATGCTCAAGAGGATATACAAAATGCTATGCACACATATGCCCCTATACTAAATATGACCCCCAGCTTTACTTGCAAAAGTAATTAAATAATATGCTTAGACAACTGACTATAAAAATTCGAAATGAGATTAAATCGCTAGGCATTAGCCATCATCCCCTTAACCTAGATTATACGCACAGATATGTCGATTTTCTTTCAATCACTTACCCTACCGATTCTCCTATATCGTTTACTTTACGAAACTGCAAGTTCTATGAACGCGAAATACATCCATAACCTTTCACGCCATCCATTTGTAAATAATGAAGCCATGCCTAAAATTGAATTCTAAATTTGGACATGTACGAATATTCGACTACGTCAAAGTAAAAAATCAATAAATCGAAAAATAACGAATGTCCTAAAAGGAGAACTATTTTGCAATGGGCTATAAATCACTTTACGTTTTTCGTCATATTCTTTCTGTCGATTTGTCTTTATTTTTTCTGCCCCTTTTCGAATTCGAAAGCATACACGAATAGAAAAGGTTTTCTGACAGCATAGGTGATGCCATTTGTTACGTCGGAAGATCATGGAGAAATATGCGGCGCTGCAACTTAAGGGTAAAGTATATTTTTTGTATAACTTTATTTTCGATCACCTGGTATCCTTACTCAATCCCGAATGTTATAAATTCTAATAAAATAAAAATATTTTGCAAAATTTCTGATGCCCTTATATTGAAAGAAAATAGTGCTGACAGCCGTTTTAATGGCTATGTGCTATCCTCATCAGAACACATGAGGACTTCTATTTATACCAATTTACATTCTTCGAAGTATTCTATATATTCTTTGATACTGACATTGTAGCCAATGGTGGCCTACCGAATAATGTAATCACGCCTACTTGAAAAAATCCTTTATCCATCATGGCTAGAGACACCACCACCACAAACACACAGAATCCCTCGCTAACTTAAAGAGGAGTCTAACCGGTATACTCGTAGACTCGATCAACATTATTTGCATAAACATCAGTCGTCATGTTCGGATGAAGATAGCACGTAGCTGTTGAGAAACAGCTGTTAAAAATATTTTTTCTCAATATAACTGCATAAACGTTTTGTAACATTATGCAGGATAGTGCAGTGTGTTTCCAATAAATTGAATATTTATAAATTCTCTTCAGAAATGGAAGAAAAGTACCAGTGAAGTGGGAAAAAACTGCTACTTTTCATTTATAGAAAGAACACCTAAGATAAGGGAAAAAATTCCAAATTTAGGAGTTATAATAACAAGCGATTTGATAGAAATATTATTTGTAATATTTAATTTTTTTCTTAGCCTAAAGTTCTATGTTATCTTTATCACATTATAGGAAAATATATATTAGTTTAAACACAAGAAACGAAAGCGAAACTAAAGCCTTCCCAAAAGAAATCATGAAATCTATAAAAATGCTGATATTTAAAATGCGTTTTGGGGTTTACTTTTAGATTGTAAAGTATTTTTGGTAGATTAGAATAAATGTATATTTGATTATACATTCTTATGGTGCTTTCAAAACCCATATCAAGGCATTGTAATAAGTTTCTGCTTACAACGGAACCTCGCGAACTGTCAGAGCTCGATTTTTCTGAATTTCGGTTTATAGGCCAATATGACCGAGTAAATAAAAGATCCAAAATCAAATTTGGCCCAATCGACCTGGGGGTCGAGCTACGGCCCACTGAAAATAGAGCTCACCCTACAATGATGCTTCGCTGCATGACAGGTGAAAACAGTGTTTTGGCGTGCTGGGAAAACATTAAGCGCCAAAATTTTACTGTGAGTTACTTTTATTCATGTTAGAAGTTTAGCTTTCTACGTCTTGTAGAAGTGAAGTCCTGGCGCATCGGAAAAGCTGAGGTTCCTTTGCAAATAATTTTAGAGGCACTTTCCAAAATCAATTAAAATTATTTACCGCTGCAATATTGACATATGGACCTGATGTGAATCATGAAGATGGAGTACTTACATATGGAACTGATTTGAATTAGGAATATGGAATATTTACATATGAAACTGATTTGAATTAGGAATATGGAGTATTTACATATGAAACTGATTTGAATTATGAACATGGAGTATTTATGTATGAAAATGAATTTATGTAGATATGAAAAAAAAATTGAGTTACCTAACTGCTGGGGTTACCAGAGTTATAACTGCGCTCTTGGCTGTGATGAACTTAAAACGCTTTTAATGGAAATGAAAATCAATAAAAAAAATGAGAAAGCATAATAACTTTGAGCAATGACTGCAACAAATGAATGAACTGACATCACAGTCCATTTCGTGACACACTTGGTCCGTGAAATTAAAACAAATTTCTTGCACATTGAAGAATTTTTCAGGCTTGGGTACCTGGTACGTTGATTTCCACCAAGCATAGATTATCATATTTCGGAATTTTGGGGAAGACAGCTGATTGTGAATGAGCGAATGCAATTTTGTTATGCTATTCATTTCTGATAAGCTTACATGATCATAATAATGCAAAAGGCAAAATCGTGTTAAGCGTTTAGCGAAATATTTCCATTGAAGAAAAAAATATACGTCGTATGACTGTATGAGTGCTATCCCTCCAGGTGGTGTAATCATCAATTTCGATTGCTCTGAAAGACTGGCTTGACTAAATTTATCATCAACTATATTTTCGTCCATTTGACCTGTCCACGAATCCATAATTAATAGAACTTTTGATGTTACGTTCGGTTTGAGTACTTCGCTGAGGAACATCTTATGTATTTCGGTAGAGGTTTTACCACTTTTGGAACATTCCAGAATAACATTAGGAGATTAAATAACTTTTCCTGTACCCGTGGATCGAATACACCCTTTGGTTCCTGATGGATGAGCAGAAATTGTGGTAATAATTGTCCAGCAGCAGAAATGATAGGTCGGATTATTACGGAATGGGATATGGCGTGAGAAGATTGAATGATATTCGGAGTGTGCTTTTCCCCATTAATCGACAGAGTGTGCGTAGATGCCCGTTCTTTAGTGAATCCGCTGTGGTCAGTGTTTAAAACCTCATCAAAAGAATAGTTGCTCATTGCATCTGTAACTATGTTGACGAATTCTATAGCTCTATCTTCCAAAGCCGTTGTGTGCATAATACGTTCATGCGTAACGAACTTGTTGACTCTTCTACTTGTTATGCCACGCTCTTTTATTAAAATTTTAATAGAAAAGCATCACTTGCGCTAAAGTTTGTGAGATTTTCTCTCATTGCAATGCTCAGAAACCGTAACTTTAAATCGGAATCGTGAACTGTTAATAAAACATGTTCCCGGGCATTTTTAAACTTCTCAAATTCTTCGTCTTTAATCCTTAACAGTTTTTCACATCTTGTACCCTTGAGCCGTAAAACCAAAAAACAAACAAACAAATATCTTGTACCCTGGGAAGCAACATAATTCCGAAAGCGATAAATTTGTCGACGTGAAAGTGTGTTGTTTTTAAATCGATGCTGTATGCTTTTCAATGAACGTAGATTTCCTGATACACTCCATGCAAACGCAACTACTCTTTTCATGTGTTTTAACGTGTAAGTTACGCGTGACGGCATATTAGTTTGTTCATCCCATTCCTCATCATTCATTTCATTACCCTGTACTGCATCATACTTCATTTCATTTAAACAAATATCAAGTGTATTCTCGTCATTCATTTCGTATGTTAACCCACTTATCAAAGTTTTGGCAAATGTAAATATTTCTTTCTCAATATCCATCTTATAATCTGATACAAAATCGGCTTGCTTTGTGTATTTTTCACAAACAACGCGAAACAAGTATGTTGATATGGTGGAAAAGGAAGACATGGTGACAAATAAGGCTTGAAATTCCACGCTTTCCAACAAAAAAATTAAAAAGGTCAAAAATAATGAAGTCACAGGCAAGTGATGATTGCTTCTGATTTGAAAATTGAAGGACGCGCCTTATTTATTCAAGACTGATTTACGTACCAGGCAGCTTTTTCGAGTTCTTCGCCAAAAATGATCTCAAAATTTGTCAGTTATGCAAAAGTAAGGCAAAATCTTCAAATATTTTTTACTTTTACACCAGTATACACAATGTATAATTATTTCAGGTACAACTAAAATGGCTATTATAAATATATGCTATATTTTGTTCATATGTGTTATTTTTTTCCTACGATAATGTTTGGCGTTTAATGCTTACCCAGCACGCCAAAACACTGTTTTCACCTGTCATGCAGCGAAGCATCACCGTAGGGTGAGCTCTATTTTCAGTGGGCCGTAGCTCGACCCCCAGGTCGATTGGGCCAAATTTGATTTTGGATCTTTCATTTACTCGGTCATATTGGCCTATAAACCGAAATTCAGAAAAATCGAGCTCTGACAGTTCGCGAGGTTACCTTATTAGCTCAAATGCAATGATTTTCTACAATAATTGAAACGAAGAAATATATATATATATATATATATGGCCTGCAAAAGGGTTGCTGGTATCTAACTGGAAGGAGACCCACACGCTGAACGTATGTGACGATGTGTGGAACCGGCCAGGCCAGTAACCTAGTGTCCTACCCCGCCTTCAAGTGGTGCAGGCTGAGCTTTCTATTTATGTGGCAAATTAATATTTGCTACACGGATAGAAAGGCGGAAGGGGAGGGCTAATTCACCAACCCGTTTAGCCAGCGTGGTGAAATTATGGCTAATTCCTCCATTATGTTGACACACCAGAAACCATGGCCCCTAGTCTCCAGGTGCTGGAGTGCTCCTGATCAAGGCAGCGGTCAGTGTGGCATGAAAGCAGGGGGTGCTAAGAATCACTGGAATGGCCCAGGCTGCCGTTTGTTATTGACCTTGGCTACGTTTAATGGACGATCCCTTGCTTCTGAAGCAAAACTTCAGGAATTGGAAGAGGAACTAGACAAGATCAAATGGGACATTGTAGGACTCAGTGAAGTTAGAAGAAAAGGTGAAGAGTTGGTGGAACTGAAAAGCGGACATTTGTTTTATTATAGAGGAACGGAAACTGGAAGAACAAGTGGTGTTGGCTTCTTAATCAACAAAAGAATTAAAGACTGTCTTCTGGAAGTTGAAAGTACATCAGATCGAGCAGCGAGGCTTGTTGTTCAACTAACCCAGCGATACCAACTTCAAATAGTACAGGTATATGCACCAACATCAAGCCATACCGACGAAGAGGTTGAAGAATTTTATGAAGAAATCAAAGAGTTACACACCAAAGGGAAACAACATATCAAGCTCATCATGGGGGATTTCAATGCAAGAATTGGACAACAGGAACAAGGAGAGACATCGGTTGGTAAATACGGATATGGGGAAAGGAATGAACGTGGCGATCAACTCATCGAATTTGCAGAAGCTGAAAATCTTAGCATCATGAATTCATTTTTTAAGAAGAAACCGCAAAGAAAATGGACATGGAAACACCCAAATGGGGGAACTAGTGAAATTGACTATATCCTGGCAAACAAGAAATCAATTATTGAAGATTGCAGTGTACTGAACAGATTTAATACTGGAAGTGATCATCGAATGGTGAGATGTAAAGTGCACTTAAATACTAAATTAGAACGACAGAAGCTCATTAGGAAACAAGTAAGTAAGAGGGTGGATCTAATGAAACTGAAAGTAAATACCGAGGCATTCAAGTTGGAATTAAAAAATCGCTTTTCTGCACTGGAAGGACTTATTGATGAAAGTGATATCTCAGAAGCAAATGAAAACATTGTTAAGACAATAGTTGAAACTGCTGGGGAAATTGGTGGTGTAACCTGTAAAAAGCACAATAGCAAATTATCTGAGAAGACGAAACAGCTCATGAAAAGGCGAAGAGATATGAAGGTGGACAATCGAAATACCAGTTCCAGGATTGAGTACATAGAACTTTGTAAAACTCTGCGCAAAAGCATGAAAGAAGACATAAGAAAATTCAACTGTGAGCTAGTAAGGAAAGCCATTGAAAATAACAAGAGCCTTAGGGTTGTTAAAGGAAGTTTATCTGTTGGGAAGAAACACATCATTGCATTAAAAGGAGAGGATGGCACCGTAACAAGAAATAGGGAAGAAATACTTAGAAGAGTTGAAGAATTCTACAAAAATCTATACGAAAGTAACAGTGAATTAAACGAAGACATTGAAATAGTCGAAGGAACAGCTCCTAAAATCTTAAAAGAAGAAGTTTCATTTGCAATAAAAAATATGAAGAAAGGAAGAGCCCCTGGTGATGATGGTATTACATTAGATATCCTAAAAGAAGCTGGAGAATATGTAGAAGACATACTTGCAAAATTCTTTACCAAATGTCTTAACAGCGGTAACATACCAAACCAATGGGATTCTGCAACAGTAATTCTTTTGCATAAAAAAGGTGATAAAGAGGATTTGAAAAATTACCGACCAATTAGCTTGTTACCTGCTATTTATAAAATCTTCACAAAAGTGCTAACACATCGCCTGCAGAAAAAATTAGATGCAGCTCAACCAAGAGAACAAGCTGGATTTCGAAGTGGATTCAGTACAGTGGACCATATTCAAGTATTAAGAGAATTAATTGAAAGAACACATGAATATGAACTTCCATTGTGTGTTGCATTTATTGACTATGAGAAGGCCTTTGACTCTATTAAAACATCAGCAGTCATCAACTCTTTAAGATCAACAGACATTGAGGATGTGTACATTGACATGGTGAAACGTGTGTATAAAAATGCAAGTGCAAAATTTCGGTTACATAAAGATACCAAAACTATCAAACTTGGCAAAGGGGTGAGGCAGGGAGATACCATTTCTCCAAAACTTTTTACTTCTGCTTTACAGATGATTTTTCAGCTGATAAATTGGAATAACAAGGGAATAAAAATAAATGGTGAATATTTAAATCATCTGCGGTTTGCTGATGACATTGTTATTTTTTCAACGGACCCATTGGAACTCCAAGACATGGTACAAGAGCTCTCAACTAGAAGTGAAGAAGTTGGACTCAAGATGAACCTACAAAAAACTAAGATCATGTTCAATAATTTTGTAGAGGAAACAAAAATACAAGTTGACAACACTGAGCTAGAAATTGCTGATTCATATATTTACCTTGGCCAGCTGATTTCAATGGATGGCAACATTATGAAAGAACTCAACAGACGTATTAAACTTGGCTGGAGTGCATTTGGAAGAAACAGTTTTATCCTGAAGGGGAAATTGCCTTTATGTCTAAAAAGAAAAGTCTTCAACCAGTGTGTATTGCCAGTCCTCTCTTATGGATCAGAGACATGGAGTCTAACAGTTGGAGCAATACGAAAGTTACAGACAACGCAAAGGAGCATGGAGAGGTGCATGCTTGGAATAACTAGGAGAGATCGAAAAAGAAACACTTGGGTGAGAGAGCAAACTAGAGTAGAGGACATCATTGTTAAAGTAAAAGGGCTGAAATGGCGATGGGCTGGGCATATTGCAAGAAGAACTGATCAACGATGGACAACAGAAATTCTGAACTGGATTCCAAGAGACCACCGAAGACCTAGAAAACGTCCTCAAACTAGATGGGTGGATGAAATAAGAAAAGAGGTTGGGGTGACGTGGAAACGAATGGCCCAGGATAGACTTGTGTGGAAAGCATTTGGAGAGACCTTCATCCAGCAGTGGATAGATAATGGTTGAATATGATGATGATGATGATATATAATAATTAAATTATATAAGTAGAATAACATAACAAAAACAATAATACAATGTAACGAAACAATAAAAATACAACACCAAAAAATATTAAAAATTTGTATAAAATTGTTTCTTAGACACGAATGAAATCAAATTTAATTTAAGTTAATTAATTAATTTATTTATTTATAATTAAATAAATAATAAATAAAGTTATATACATGTGATATTAGAATCTACATCAGGAGCCGTAACTAAAACTTATATCTATACTATAAATGACATAAACATATATCTAAGCATGGTTATCTGAGGTTAACTTCGGGCCAATCCACATGTTTGAGAGGTGAAAATTGCAAATTTATATTAAGGGATATAGAGATATAAGAATATAAAAAGAATTTAAAAATAGAAATAAAAACTATATTAAAAACATATAAAAACAAAAGTAAAGGTTGTTAATTACAGTGACATTTTTCTTCATCAACAGTCGCATAATATGACTTATTGATTTGATTTTTCTGATAAACAACATTGAGATTCCGAGATTCTGTGGATGCGAATTACAACAAAAAATAATGAAAATAGATGGATGGTAATGAAATATTACCACCAATATTATTAACACTTGGACTAAATTTTTGGAGTGTTGAAGTGTTCTTTTAGTAAAAATGTCATAAATATCATTGTTGTAAACAGTCCAAAAGCAAACTTACAACATAAATAATAAGCAAAATAAACTTAATTTCAATGTAAACAAGCAAAAGTAGTAAAATTAATATTAAATATAACCCAAAAAACAATCGGCTGTTATATATACAAATCGTTTGTGAGTAAATATACAGATAAATCATATGTATATATACCCATAAGTGTAAATTTAAATGCTAGAACATGCCTTATATAAAAATTAAATGATAGACATTATATTTACATCGACTTTGCACGGCTCTTTATGAAGAAATAGGTCACTATCATCAAGAACCTTTATTTATGTTTTATTTGTTTTAATATATTTTTATTTCAATTTTTAATTATTTTTATTTTCTTATATTTCTATATCTCTTAATATATATTTGACATTTTCACCTCTCAAACATGTGGATTCACACGAAGTTACCCTCAAAAACCAAACTTAGTTGCGTTGCATGTTTATATCATTTAGAGAATGTTTACTAAAAGTTTGTTTAAGCAACAAACTGTGCTGGAGAACTTAATAGGTAGTTTCAGTTTCAAAGATTGAAAGTCTAGTTGGAAGTATTTTCTCCAAAACATTTTTCATTTTATTTTCTTTATCATATATACGTATATATATATATATATATATATATATATATAGAGAGAGAGAGAGAGAGAGAGAAAGAAAGAGAGCAATTTTTGCGTTTCATTTAAACTCTACATGCAGGCTTAATGAGCATATAATATTCAAAGATTCAAATGAAAGTATATAAACAATGAAATATCATCCCAAATATAAAATGAAATGCTTAGTTTAATTATACTGGATTTAAAAAAATATATATATATCATATAATATTTATATCATAATAATCATAAAATCATAATATCATAATCAGTTAATAATATATATCGTTTTTCTGTTTTCAAGTATATTGTATGTTCCTTATATATACCTCCTATACTTCGTTTATAAACGAATTCTAATAAAAATGTTACTGAGACCAATAGAGAGAGAGAGAAAGAGAGAGAAAAGATACTCATTTAACATATTCAGTTTTAATAAGCCTTTCAATTTGTTTTCACGAAAGTATACTTTTAATTGAATTTAGCATGCTATACTTTATTCACTCAGTATAAACGCATATGAGTGTTTCGTTTGGTTATTTAGAAATAACAGTTAGAGGAGAATCATACCCGTAACTGAAATTAGGGGCAAGTGTAAAAAGTACAACAATAAGTCTTCATCAGTGTATTAATTTTGTGGTAAGAAAAACGTTTCCACTAGCAATGAAGCCCGCACAAGTAAACGAATCAATAAAGAGAACGGAAGGTCCCGACACAATGATTGTCAGTCGCAATCCATTGTATGGGATACTTTACGCAGCTTTTAAAAAACCGTGTCATGATTATCGTGGGTTGATTGAAGGAAGTGTATCTGCCTGTGTAGATGGGAGGGAAGAAGCAGGTCTTTCGCCCAGTTGCCCTTTGGGCCGTTGCTGAGGTAGAACTGACAGTGCCGATTAACGAAGACAGACGACCGTCTCCTCGGCAATAAATTTTGACGATCTTTCGTCCTTGCAGAGGAAGCGCCAAGGTTGACTCCGGAGCATTTGCACAAGCCAGACTCACCGGTCTTTGCTATAACTTTTGTATTTATGGCCATGTCCGCTTTGCAGACTTTTATCGAATTCGGAGCGGACGTAATCCGATTTGGCGATCAATACCGACCCTAAAAACTGGTGCTGCGGAAATTTTTGGAAGTTATCGGAAAATTTTCACCGAAAACGGTCGCCATTTTAAATTTTCGAGGAAGTGTTATAGTTCGAAAAGAAGAGATTTTCCCTTTGCTGAAAACGACTAGAAAGGATTTCAACCATGAGCACGGGCGCCGTTAGCGGGGGGGACAGGGGGGACCCGCCCCCCAATATTGGTGTTAGGGTTCCATATCCCCCTTCAATTTCAAACAAAATGCCTTCTACTGGCATATTGTCCCCCCGCCCCCAATATTTTTATGTCGTCGGCGCCAATGACCACTAGAATGAAATTGTTACAGTAGAACAGTCCAGCTTCGTTCGATTACCTCTTGGAGAGTAAAACCTTGTGGAACGTCAACTTTTGCATTTGTCTCAATATAATATTGTATCACCTCAAACGTTACTATCCAAAACGTAGATATACCTGCAAGTAAACGAAACATGAATATAATAATATATTCGGAAAGTATATATTTAAATATTCTAAAAATAACGTACCACTTCGTAGTGAGCGCAAAACGCGCAAATGTCTTTGTTTCAAATTTCTAGCATAATTCATCAATAGCTGCCATCATCGTTAAATACGATAAATTATGAAATATTAAAAACATATTATATATGTGCTTTGGGGGAAAAAGTTTTTTCTTGTTTAAGTCCAAAATACATTCACCATACTTTCAGCGAACTTATCTCATCGTATGGTTTTTTGGTTCAAATTAAAATATTTTTTCTCATAGACATTTATGAGTTAGGAAAAAGCGCGCATATTTAGGTTCATTTCAAAAGAATTTCCATTCTAATAATCTAACTACAAAGCTCGTGAGGTTAGCCATAGATGCATTTCGCAACACGTAACGGACGGGTCACGTAAATTTACGTTTTTCCATTCTGACTTCCTAGGATGGGTCACGTAAATTTACGTTTTTCCAGTCTGACTTCCTAGGACGGGCTACGTAGAATTACGTTTTTGCTTGAATTTTTATTACGATGCGTTAGTTTTTCATTTTTATGCGTATTGGGTTTATTTCTTGTTACCGTTAAGTTGTAGTACTATCTGTTGGTTTAACCTAATGCGCAGTTTTGCACTGCAACGCTTTAAAACCACACATACATGTTTAATTCTCTTAAAAAATGCCCGGAAACCGAGAAAGACAGAGAAAAAATAACTCGTTTGTTAAGTGCTAAGAGCCTTAGGATAGGAATCTACAGGGCGCTGGCTTGGGTCTTGCCTGGGGCATTATTGTTATATGTTTCTGTTTTTATGGGTCAGGGTAAAAAGTCGGTAGTTAGTCCAATTTTCGAGAACGTCAAAATATATGTTTGATTCTTCACAAAACATCCCTTTAAGGAAACCTTCCTCACGAATATTATTACAGCTGCTTCATCTTTTTTTCCTTTTGTTACTTTTACAACAAAAGGTAAACTACTTCGCGGCCTTACATCATACTGGACGACTTCCCTTCCAACTGTTTTCTGTTTGACCAACTATTTTATCCGTAAATTAGAGTTCGGTAACCAGCTTTCGAATTGCTTTAACTTTCTCGCTTCGTAAACAACCGTAGGCAATTTGACTATAGATTATCAGTGATAAATAAGAATTAAAATACTGGTCCAAACTCTTGTTTAAAACAAAAATGCAGCCCACGTGACAGCAACTTGAGTAATAGTTGGTCTAATTCAAGACTTCCCAGTTCATAATCTTGTCAGGCAAAGAGAGAATTCCATATATCATGCATACATCACCTATATGAAGTATCTACGCTTAATGCTTGTTTCTTCGCCCTTTTAACTAGCTAACGCACTAGCGTTGATGTTACATTTTAATAAAACGTCTCGTAACGTTATATAACGCTCATTGCGGTGATCGATTGCAATTTCCTGTTTCCTGTGCATGTCAGAATTAGGCATGAGTAGATCCAAGAGTTTACTCACGGTTTATAATTTTCTCGTCACCTGGAATTTCCTCATTATGATCATTTAATGTCGACTGTTATAAATGGTGAATCATTTCTATTATGCAGTGTCATGTGTGAAGCCCATTATTGCTGATTGGGAGACGTTTCTTTAAGGTATATGTATTTTCAAAACATTTTTTTCAATTTATCAATATAATTATTGAGATTTTGTTTTCGGTATAACTTACAGTTAAGAAAGGCAAATTCAAGAACGTAAACAAGATTTTGCTAATTGCTAATTAATTATTTGCTAATTATGCGTTTAATTAGAAGTCATTTTCCAATACGATAATTTTGGCCTTTTTTAATTTTTGGGTATGCTATAAAATGGAAATTAAACATACTTGTCCACTCTACGAGGTATAGAGGAATAATATTTGTGGTATAAATAAGTTTTTAGAAAAAAAAAATATTTCTAAACGCAATGTAAAGAAGGAACTCTTTTAGAGAAAAATGTGAATTTGCATGGTTAAATGCTAAACTAGTTGGTTGGTTTGTTTGTGGTTTTACGGCTCAAGGACTACAATGGTCATGCTGCGCCGGGACCTACTGTTTTCCGAGGAATCCGAACCTCTTAAGGCCTAGGGAACCAAACCCCGGACTACAGTGAGCAGTGCGATCTTTATGAGATCTCTGAGTAAGCGTTCTTTGCACTGTTGGGAGTCGAACCCGGATTAACGGCGCACTAGGCGAACGCGTTACCACACTGCGCCACCGCAGGGCCTTAAATGCTAAACTAATTTTAAATTAATACTCACCATTTCAATGAACCCCGGACCCACAGTTGTATACAATAACCCACTTTTGAAAAATTGTAAATATTGTTATTAGAACTAAATATATCATATTTGTCGTAAAACCATACAGTCGCAAAATCTGTATTCTAGAAAAAGTATTTGAGGTTTAGATTCTTAACTCATGTATTGAAGGAAACGGCTTACCCAAAAAAGTACCTCAAAATAATAAATAATATTTCGGAAAAGCAATTGCAGATCCTGCAATCTGTGAAGTTGTGAAGCAAACTAAAATTTAAAATCTGTATATTTTTTATTTTTCAAATATATATATACCTAGAAAAGGATGAAACGCACTTTCAAAACAAACAAATATTTAGATTCTAAAATTTAAACTAGCAGAATTTTGAAACAATTTAATTCGAATGCACATTGTGAAAAAAAAATAATATTCTATTTTTTAAATACACATATCCCTCACTTCTTTCTGATATACGACGAAAGATCAACAGGTCCATACTTATTTTGGTATTTTTTAATGAATAAATGCAACTAGATAATAGTCTCTATTTTGCTCCTTAAATTTTAAAATTAAAGCATTTTTTTTTAAAAATTAAAATATTTTTATTTGTATGAAAATTCACCTTATAAGGAACGAATAAAAATGAAACGTTTTCAGAGTGCTGGAGCCGCTGTTAATAGTTTACAGACCTATTACTACATCGTGCCTTCTAAGGCAGAGGTTTTCAAATTGTGCTCCACGGAGACCCAAGGGCTCCACTGTGCTTGTCTAGGGTCTCCGCGGTAGAAATTAAATTGAAAATGAAAGAACACTTTCAGAAAAATTAATTCACTTGTTCAGGAAAAAATAAATGGATGATCCTAATTTTTGGAAAACCATTTTTCGTCACATTACGATTGCTACATAAGTATCTTAATATCACGCGAGTGGTGTAGAAACTAACTTGTATATAGGTCTTACCTAAAGAACGCGTATTAAAAGTGAAAAGTAATGAGACCCGCGGTCAAATTTTTTCTTAAAAAGCGCTCTGCCAGTCAAAATATTCGAGACCCACTGTTCTAAGGAAACAAAGCAAGAAATAAACAGACGATAAGACAAGTGCCACTATGGGGCCACAAAGATACTGTAAACTGCACTTGCTCCGTCCAAATATACTAGACAGATGCCAATTTGAACTGGAGAAAGTACAGCGTACCATAAAAAAAAATGCATATGAAATAAAACTTTTTAAAAATGACTTGCGTAACTTCTTGTTTACTATGCAGCATATCGTATCATCAAATAATGATTATCCAAACTTTAATCATTCTGCAGATATAAACAGTAAAGTTTATCTGACAGAGGTCTATCTATATTGAATACTTTTAGTTCTGTAAAAATAAATGGAACTACCTGTAAATATTTTTGCTGGGTGTGGAGACAGTTTATTAGATGTGGATTATCTACAGCAAAAATTACTTCGAAATCATCAGAATGCTTCTGTTTTTCATAAAAGGTCCTGGTTTGAGTTCCACCAACACCGAATGCGTTTATTTACAAATCCATATTTCGGGATTCGATTATATTGCGGATAGCTCTACAAATCCATCAGCAATATTTGGGAGTACTGGCCCAGTATAATTTAAGGTACCTCTGCGCTATAAAATGCAAGACAACAAAGCGTTACTAAGTAATTGCAAAATGCTGCACTCACCCCTGGATGCACAGACTTTACCCATTATTATTTCATCAATATTAAGCGAAGCAACCGCCATTTTTGAAACACTATCACTTATCATATCTTTATATTTACCATTAAACTATACATTATGAACCTCTTATATCCGTCAAATCTGCATTTTACCACGCGCAATAAAGTTGAAATCATTTTCGAGCATTGCTATCGACTACCACTGATAAGGAATTCTTTTTAAACATTTAGATTCTCAACGAAAATCGAAATACCAAATCGCGATTCATAGGCCAAAATCCACCTTTAAATGTATCTTTAAAGATAAACCAAAACTTTGTATAATCTGTTCCGAAAAATTTGTGAATATCCCAACTAATTGTTAGGATTGGGGACACAATGCAACTATCGATCCTTTCCTTAAATAATTAATAGCTGCAATCTCAAGCTCCCTTTTAATTTCATCTTTCCCTTGTCTTCGTGTAAGAATAGGGATGATTACTTCGACGAAAACTAAACTAAACTAATAATATTTCTAGGCAACACCCTGCAGTTTGATGATAACTGTGTTTAACTGCATGTTGCTCTTGTGTTCAAGCTACAGGACTTGGCTAATTTCGCAGCACGCTATCAGGGCATTTATCAGCCTTTTGACGTAACACTGAAACGCTCATGCATTATACTAAAGCTTTTCCAGTCTAAGTTTGAATTATCAATTGAGAATATGTCACAATCACAGGGACCATAATAACCCGTTTTTCTATTTCAGAACCGGTTTTTAACTGTTCTATGAAACTCCAGTCCTTGAATCGTTTCCGCCCAAAGGCGTTACAAGATGCATTAATATCAAAAGTTTGAGAAAGCTCATAGAGGACTCTCGTAAATCGGGCTTTCTGCGAAAATTAAAGCCGGATTTGATGGCTTAGCTTAGAAAGACGTTTGGAAGACTTTATTGGAATACTGGAAGTCCACAGGTAATAGACTATAACGGTCACATCAGCCATCAAAGGCACATTTACGAGACTTCAGCCACGCCGTAATCCAACAAATTCTACATAAGCATTTTTACGATTAGAAGAACCAGCGGAACCATTTATTTTAAGAACAGTTGCACTACATTAATGAGTAAAAACGTTGTTTTAAATTACCACGTTTGTTTTACCTCGTTATATATTAAATGCCTCTGTAAAAAAAATCAGTGGAAAAATTATTCTGACTTTAAACACTATTCTTTATACTGTAAAACAATGAAAAATGAACTAAACGTTCGGCAATGCTTTGCTTTAATTTGCGAGCAGATAATTTGTGGAAGCAAAATGTAGCGCAAAATATTAATAGAAGTGTCATAATTTATTTAAAGGTACGTTTTAAGTTCCTAACGTAAGAAAGACGAAAGGAAATGGAACACATTTTTTGCAGTGGAAATGTACTTTTTCGATGATATGCGTTTAAATATATATATATATGTTCAATTTAAACATTGCATTCAGTTTCAATGAAAGTGACAAATTACAAATAGAGAACGGTATGGTACCACACACGTTCGCATTTTTCAAATTAATTAAAAATAATTTAATTAAATAAACTTTAAAGGAGATGAGATGATGATGGGCAAGCTAGCGACCCAAAGGTAGTTCCTTCCGAAGTGCTTAACCTAATTTAATCACCTCTTCAGACATTGGATTTCTCAAAGTGGGTGAAGACAAACCCTGACCATTAAACTGTATAGCAAATGAAATCATTCGCCATAAAAAACGAGGAATTACCAAACATCAACATGCGAAAATCGAGATTCATCACTAAATAAGGTCCACAGTATAACTCCGAAAATTGGAATGCGTTGCTTATATTTTTCCAAAATATAATTTGGGTTTTTCCCTGGCAAAAGAAATCACCTGCCATAGAAAGTCAATAGAATGTGTAGTACAAAAAAAAACAGATGAGGAAAGTTGAACTTCGCCCAAAACATATTGCCTAAGTTGTTTTCAGGGAATGCGAGCGTTGTCCCTTTTTTAATTTACTTTTGTAATGGCCAGTGAAACAATATGCAGAAAAAATCAGATAGTGTAATAACAGAATAACTATTGAACATTTTTCAATAACTACTTAGAAAAAAGTTTCATCACTAAAAATAATTTCGAGTTATTTTCGAGGAATGAGAATATTTTTGTATGAACAATAGATTTGTACTTGCAAATAAAAAGTATACCGTAGAAGACACAGGATTTGCAATAACTAAAAATAACTTAAGAATTCAGGGATATCTTCGTAAGTCAAATTTCTTCGTTATATATGATCTAAGAAATGCGGACATGTTTTTTTTTTGGTTTTTTTATTAAACAATATATTTTTCCCTGACAAAGGAAACCATATGCTACAAAGTGACAGCAGAAGTGTAATGCGTAATTGAAGAACAGTTGTGGAATTATCGAAGCAAGTCGCATTTCTTTGCAACACCATGAAGGACTCGTCCGAATTGAATGAAATTTAATGTACAAACGACCTGTGTTGATACAAATAAACGATTAAAATTACAAAGCAAAAAAAAAAACCAATATTACATGTCGAAAATCAGTATTTGGTGAAGCCACCACGCGCTGCAATAAGTGATGCTATACGACGTGGCATGGAATCAAACAGATGTTGAATGTGTGCCTGAGGAAGAGCATTCCAGATTGCTTGTATGCGACCCCAAAGTTCATCTGTAGTAGCTATGGGACGAGGATCACGAGCGAGACGCCGACCAACGAAATCCCACACATGTTCAATCGGCGACATATCCGGCGAATAGGCAGGCCAAGGAAGAAGCTGTATCTGTTGTGATGAAAAGAAGTCTTGAACATTCCTGGCAATATGTGGGCGGGCATTGTCCTGTTGAAATACAGCTCCGGGAATGCCTTGAAGGAAGGGAACAACTTCGGGCTCCAGAACTTCATTGATGTACCGGTTGCTGTTAAGATTACCCACAATTCGTAGCAGCTGAGATCGTCCATGATACGCAATCGCACCCCAGACCATAACGCTGGGGGTTCGTCCACTATGACGTTGGATAACGCACTCCGGAAGGTGGCGTTCACCGGTATAGCGTCTAACACGGATGCGGCCATCACTGTACCCCAAATTAAAGCGGGATTCATCAGAAAACACCACTTGTTGCCAATCAGCACGCCAGTCTCTATGTCCATGAGCCCATTGTAGCCGCAGGCGCCGATGGTTTTGCGTCAGGAGGATCCTGTATAAAGGAACTCTTGCACGCAGTCCACGGTGCAGTAGACGCCGACGAATTGATGAAGCACACAATGATACACCTGTAGCAGTGCACCAACGTTCTGCCAACTGTCCAGATGAAGCAAAACGGTCCGTCACCGCCATGCGGACCAGGTGTCTATCATCCCGTGCTGACGTCACCTTTCGGCGTCCACTCCCGGATTTACAAATTATCTTGTTTACGAGTGTGGAAGCAGTGGGTTCACCCACTTCCACACTTGCATCACTGTGCTGCTGTTATTTTACGATAAGAAAACCCTCCTTCACGAAGGCCGATTATTCGTCCCCGTTCAAACTCCGTAACTTGCTGAAATGTCGCCCTCTTTCGTCGTAGAGGCATAGTGACGTCTCATGTAACGTTTACCACTAGCAGATAGCCATACACGCCCCGCTACAGCCCTCTATTTATACGGATCCATCAGCAGTTCAGAGGGCGCTGCTCAGCCCACGCATGCGTGATGACTCTGAAATTCTAATCATTTGAATAGCATACCCTAATTTGCATTTCCTGAAAGTTTCAGCTCAGTCACGTGACTCCTTCATGGTGTTGCAATTTTTACAAACATGAGTTTATATATAGTTGTAAGTTCAAGAATCGCGCTAGAGGTAGTCTCTGTCGGGGTACGAGGCCTAATTTAATGGCCACTGCGTATAATTCTCCTTATAAGAAGCCTTATTGTACTTATTCTTCTTTGTAAAGCAATTTAGTTTTATGGAAATAAGTGATAATTTGTTTCCGTCATATGCAAAAGAATAAAAACGGTTAAAAAGAGCGAAGAAAGTTGACGAAAAAGGCTTAATTTGTAGAAAACACCTCCAATGGCACAATATCTCAAGCAACAGAATTTGAACTCGCGAGTCAGGGTTTGATTAACACTGAACTTGGCTGTATCTAAATACATCATGGTTAGGAAGCCAGGTTAAATTGTCCGGTTCATATTAACGGTTGTGAATAAAATTTTTTCAACAACAATAGGTAAGATATTTACCATTGCTAATGACAATTAACGATTTGTTAAAATAGATTATTTTCAAAGGAAAACGTACAAAATGAAAAAAATATTGCATGTTCTCAAAAATTCAGGTTCTGAAAAACAAACACTCTAGATATATGTAAGGAAAAATGGTATGTTGTATACAATTCAACATTTGATAATCAATGGTAATTGTTGAAGGAATTTGTAATTTTAAGAACTATATGAAGTCATGAAAATTCATATACATCAGCAGCTGTGCTGGGGGACGTAGCTCCGGTGATAGAAGGTTCTCTTTACATGCGCTCAATGTGCGGGATCGATGCCAGCGCCTCATTAATCCCTTTGATGTTTTTTCCCTTCCCTGCATTTAAAAACCACATATAGTGTATCCTTACATTAGGGTAATATAATTACGATTATCTACAAACATTTAGGAATTAAAATAAATATGTTATCTTAATATAAATTTGTATACCACAGTGTTTTCCTACCTTCAACTTTCCATTGCAAATGTGCTGAAAATATAATTTTATGCAGAACCCGCATACTGCATACCGAATTTAACTTACATATCGCGAACTAAAATATTCGCAATATATTTAATATGCCCAATTTTTATATTTAATTATTATAAAAATTTATTACAAGCCGTTGTTTGTATTTAACAATCACTTTTGATGCCTGTACTCCAGGTATTTAATGATTACCATACTTAAAATTTTCTTTTTCTTGATTTCCTTATTTCTTTCGTGAACAAACACGTACATGTGCAGCAAGAATCAGTGGCGTAGGCAGAAAGTTCATAAAGGGGGTTATAGGCTTAATGGGAGGGGTTACAGTGCTACAACTCATATATTCCTATGTTAAATATACAGAATTTCATTGCAATGGGGGCGTTACAACCCCCAAAACCGCCCCCTGGCTACGCCTATGGTAAGGACGCCACTTCTATTAACATTAATATAAACAATAATGTGTATTTTACTTTATTCGTTTAACCGAGGTCTGTTATCGCGATGGTACTAAATTTAATAGCCACTTCATAGATTGACTTCCTCTAAAGAGGGGTGAAGCAGCACTCACCCTTGACCCCTTGCCTTACGATTTAATTTCCAATAGCGCGTGCCATAAACGCGCGTGCCTTTTATAATTTCTCGTAAAAAGTAAGTCCGCAGTTCCGAATGCGGTAAAGAAAACTGAGTGAATGTTGCGTGTAGCCCGATCAGCTCTACAACGTCTATGAGACGTTTTATTTACATTTGGCACGGCCGCCTCACCACGTCTCTGACACGACATTGTAAGCTAAGTGGTTAAATTACATGGCACTATTCGCCATAGAAAGGCAACAGAACGTGTAATAACAGAAAATAAGCTAAGCTACTCTCAAGTATGTCCAAAAGTCGATTTCCGTCACTAAATATGGTTTCAAGTTCGTTCCAGGGAATGGAAAAGTGTTGCTTTTTTTATTCGTTAAACAATTTTGTAAGATGCTATTACCCTTCTCGCGCTTAACAAGTGTCAAATGATCGAGGCACGAAGCCACTAGGAAATGCTTTTCTCAATTATTTCGTGGAAAATAGAGCTGTGTTATATATTTTGGACACTCACGTTTTTTAGCTTGAACAAGAACTTTTTTGTATAGAAGAAAAAGACACACCGCCCTGGTTTAGAGTGGAGTCGGAAACCTTACGTATGAACCAGGGTGACTTAATATGGTCGTCTACCAAGACATAAGAACGTTCTCTTTCTTCGCGCGCGTGTCTAAGTTTTGTATAATATTATTACCTTTCTCAGAGTTAACAACACATTTACCAAATGATCAACAAACTATGCCACTGGGTTTGTTTGTTTTTTTGGAATTTTTTTTGTGAGAAAATAGAGAGAGATAATAATTTTTTTAATAAAGAATAATAATTTTGTCGTCCCCTGGTAATGAAGATAAATGTCATAGAAGAGGCAACTGAGAAAAAACAAGTTTTGCCAAAACTCACGGTGCTAAACTTATTACTGGAAATGCGAGCGTCGAACTTTTTTATTTATTTTCCTGTGCAAATAAAAACATATGCAATAATATAATTATAACTTTTAACAGCTGGAAAATAATGGAGGAAATTTCATTTCTTGTCGAAATTTGAGTTTCGTCCCTAAATACAGATCTGAGTTGAATCTAATGGAATTCGAAAGTTTTCTTTGTTTTCTTCTTTAGTTAAAGTAGTTTTGCCCTGACAAATGAAATCGTATGCCATAAGCAGACAGCAGAAGATGCACTAGTTGAAAAATAGCTGTGAACTTATTGCCGAAAGTCGAGCTTTTTCTCGCTAAATATAGCTGACAGTGAATTCGATCTCGGGTTTGGAATCAATACCCAGCGTCTTCACCTTTCTGGTATTTTTTTTTCCTTTTTCACTACACTTGAAAATCATATTTAATGTATCCCTATCAATGAGTTTCCTAATTGTGTTTCTCTGTAAACTTTTCAGAATAAATAAATATATTATCTTAATATCAGAGATACATATAAATAGTTGTAAATTCTATCTATCTATCTATCTATCTATCTATCTATCTATATCTATCTATCTATCTATCTATCTATCTATCTATCTATCTATCTATCTATCTATCTATCTATCTATCTATCTATCTATCTATCTATCTATCTATCTATCTATCTATCTATCTATCTATCTATCTATCTATCTATCTATCTATCTATCTATCTATCTATCTATCTATCTATCTATCTATCTATCTATCTATCATCTATCTATTTATCCATCCATCTATCTGTCTCTGTCTGTCTATCTATCTATCTATCTATCTATCTATCTATCTATCTATCTATCTATCCATCCATCCATCCATCCATCCATCCATCCATCCATCCATCCATCCATCCATCCATCCATCCATCCATTCATCCATCCATCCATCCATCCATCCATCTATCCATCCATCCATCCATCCATCCATCCATCCATTCATTCATTCATTCATTCATTCATTCATTCATTCATTCATTCATTCGTTCGTTCGTTCCATACCTCAGTGTTGTTCAACATTTTATATCGAATTGGCCAAAAGAATATTTCGTCTTAGATCCTTAGATCATAGAGGAGCCTAAAAATGATCTCATCCATCCATACTCTTTCGAATATCGCCAACCGCATTAAGTTCCTGAAGTTTTGAAGCATTTTTTGAGAATATTGTTAGGAATATTTTCATATAATTAATAGTGGATAATGTTAGAAATGCAAAGTAATTGGACATCGTTACTTTTACATGCAAAATAAATTTTTTATATTTAGTACATGATTGTATTTGAATAGCGTAATGCACCATATATATAAATGAATTTAATAGCCTATGGTGGTACATAAGCGATTTGCGACATCTTCAGTTGTGGTAGTTAGGTGCAATATTTATTTTATCTATATTAATATATATACTTCATATATATATATGAAGTATATGTCGAAATAATTTATTTTTATACATTTGTCTTTTATATTAAGATGGAAAATATAAAAGGGATAATTTTTTTAAAATGAAAACATAACGAAAACAAAAAAAGCTTTTGAATAAAGAACACACCAGTCAACATGTATATTTGCTTCGAAATATTGATTTTCAGATGTAAAGGTTTCTACCAAATAAAACGCAAGTTGAAAGGAAGTAACATTTAAACTTTCGACAGTTATCTCCATTTAAGAATTTGTTACGTTAGGTGAACCGTTAAGACATGTGTTAAGCCGCAAAATGTTGGCTACGTCGTTTATTAACTTTGAAATTACTACGAACTTATTTATGACATTGAGAAACAAAGATGTTGAGTGTTTATGTTGGTAAGAAATAAGCTGAGTTGTTAACAAACGGGTTAAGATATAAAGCTATTAAACCATTTATTTAGAGATCCATACTTTGTGCTTGAGAAGAATATCTTAATGAAAACAAAATGTTCAAGAAAACTCAGAGACACGGGGAAGTGGAAGTAAACAACACATAAAGGTTCAAGAAAATCCCTAATCAAGCTGAAAACTGTCGCAAATTTAAATTTCAAATACTGCAACATGTTTCGTGACATACACTGAAATTCCAATCCACTTCTCATGGCGAAGAGTGCCTTCATAACTATTTGCTACTGGGCAAACGTAAATTTCACAGCTGGAGGAAACAAAGATATGCGAGTTCAACAGCAGAAAACTAATAACTGATACCTAGCCTTAAAATGGATGTTTAAGATAGAGCGTTTTCTAATGGAAAATTGCGTGGCTCTCAACGACCAATCAATATCTGCTAAAGGAAAGAATTAGCAAATGCATTCGTGGAGTTTCAACTTCCATTGGAGTCAATGCACAGCAGCTGAAGCGTGTATTCTTTTGAAATATTTTACTTACAGGGAGAGAACATATAATTTGCGGAAAATATATTTCAATCTTCTCGTGGTAAATACAGGATAAGGTGAGCGGTTTAGTATTAATGAAAGAAGCAAGGAAGCACGGATAAAGTTAAAGACTACGTAAACTTCAACAGATGAACTTCGTGGATATTCTACAGAGCCAGTTACTCCAAGACGAAACCTTGAGCGCTGCTGGGGTGCTCTGGTACTGCTTTCGCCCTTGCGTGCGTTAATCGGGATTCGATTCTTAACGGGTCAAAAAAAATTAACGGCTTACCAATTCACTGCTTACCGTAGTCATAGTGTTAGTGTCTATTTTGAATAGTGTCGGATACCTCGGAAAACTATAGATCGGTGAAGTATGGCTTTGTTATCCTTGGGCTATAAAACGACAACGCAAAAGTAAAAAACGAAAATTTAATCTGACAGAATAAACTTTGTAAAATGATGGGCCTACATTACATAGTTTAGTGGATCAAACGTGTAAGGTTTGCTAAAGAAAGCTAAGTCCGAAAATAGTTTTAACGTATTGCAAATATCTAATTTTTATGGCGCAAGAGCATTTGGGCTATTCGGCGCAGTATAGCCCAGATGCTCTTGCGCCATAAAAATCCAAACAAACAAGCAAAAATATGAGGTATAAATTGATATTATTATTTAGATAATTTCCTGCTGAAAATTTATTTTAGTAGTATTTTTACGACGTAAAGATAATACTGAGACGCGATGTTTTAAAGGAGCCGGACCTCTCTTGCCTAAAAAAAACCAAACCCACAGATACGGAGAGGTATTCACTTTTCTGATTAATGAAAATGATTAATCAGAAAAATACTTAGTTATAAAATACACTATTCATCTTTAGCAACTTTATTTCAGACAGACAATTTTAATAACAAAAAAATTCAAAATCGGAGTTAATATGTTATATGAAGATACATTCAAATTATAAGGTTAAATAGAATAATTACAAAATCTTAAGATAAATACATGAATAAATATACTTATGTTGTTAGTGCACGTCTGCCTTGGTAAAGACGAAATCCGATTAGCGGTAAGCCACAATTTTCACATTAAAGCGCGGGTTGTCAAACTTCAAATTGCATGTCATTATCGGCACAATACTAAAACTCCTTTTATGCACTAGTCTGCAGTTGACAGGGGCAACGAATTTGTTAACAAATTTGAAATCGTTTCATATACTCTTTAGCAAAATTTAATTAAGAACCATTTTCAAAATATGCATTTTACTATTATTTTACTTTTAACATTCCGTCATTTACGATATTATTTTGAACCAGGCACTCTCCCAATCCCTAGGATTATACGTGCGAATTTCATTTTATTTTAAACGTATCATACGTTATTTGTAAAAATACGTTTGCAAAGAAACTATTCTAATTAATAAATGAAACCGTAATGTATAGATAGTCTTAAGTAAACTGACATCACATACTCATCTTTAAAAAACACTTTAATCCTTAAGATTTTAATACAAAAATATTTGTGATAAATAAAGTTCAGAAGTTCAGGTAAAATGCCATAAATGTCTTATTTTGCCTATTTTTAATTTATTTAGTAAAGTGCCTTTTTTAATTTTTTTTTGCCGCAAATGCTTGCCGCATATGCCTTTTTTACTTTTGCTTTGGCCATAAATTCTTATTTCGGTTTGTATTTGTGTTTTGAATTCGTTTGCTTTGTATTTTTTTAGAATTCCTACACGTATATACTCTCTTAACGAACACCTTCATTTACGAGTATTTTATTTTTACGGTCAGAACCCCTCCCCCCACCACCGGGAATGGAGGCCTTCAACTATTAAGTATTACGTAAGCAATATCTTGGCCATTTTAAACCTCCTCCTCCTGGTAAGCAAAAATTAACATTGGCTAACATAGGAAAATAAGCACAATAGAAACCCCGCCCCCTCCAAAAGTGCTTACATAATACCTGAACGATCCCAATATAGGCAAAGTTCTCAGTGGTGATGCTATAGTAGAACTGTCTGTGTCTCCTACAATGGCATGCTGCTTTACGCCCGTCATTTCAGTTGAAGTGAATAGATTGTTTTTCACAATATAAAATGCTGCTAACCGATAGACATTCAAATTTCACATTTGGGAATTTAAAAAAGCATGTCGTAGTAATGTGCAATAAGAGGAGATAGGTTGTTCGAATAAACCCATCTAAAATTATCTTGTATGTAAAAATTTTCCTTTTCAAATATTAAAAAAATATGTGCTATTAATTTTTTTTAAATAACGTCTACCTTTTTTATTCTATTTTTAAGAGAATGTATGGAACATGTGCATTAGATTTCTGTAGCCAGCCTTTAGAACTTAAATTTATTTAATTGCCTTCTTTTCATTGATTTAAATGTCTTTTTCCATATTTTTGTTTATTGATTTAAATGTCTTTTTCCATAATTTAGAGTGCATTTTTTAATGCCTATTTTTAAGTGCCTTTTTTTTTCGCCATGTTTAGTGCCTAAACTTCCAGTCTCTATTGATAAATGTTGGAAAACATCCTGTCTCACAAACGTGATAATGTATAGAAGATAATCTCAAGCTGATAAGAAATTGAAGTTATTCGTTAATTTTTAAATGTTTAACTTTCCGCTCGGCGCAATGCATTTGACAGGTAGAGGAGCGCTATGTTCACTTGTCACTTTCCAGCAGACGAGACCATGACCCACCACTCCTGATTAGCTCTGCGTATTTGCTTCTATTTCAGATACATAGTAACGAAACGATCCCGCTGTTTGGCTCGAGATCTTCTGCAGCGCCGAATAGCTTTGAGATACATTGCCTCTCTTTCCTGTAACATTTTGCCTTCGGTTAATTTGTTTATATACGTTTATAGACAGGAGTTTGTAGAGGAAATAGACAAAATCTCTCTGAATATAACCAATATATCTTTTAAATGGCCCAAAAGACTTTTAGGATCGGATGGAGATGATATGGAAAAGTTCACATTGGTTATTAAAATTAAAAAATTTCAATTTTCTACTCTCTTATCTTGAATTTTATGATCATTATACGCTAGAGCGAAAAAATGGTGGATAGACTTAGCCATTGTATTCTCGTTTTACCTCCAGCTCCGTTTTATCTATACCAGGTTACTTTAATCCCTGGTGTGTTTTTAGTCTGGCAAAGCTAATCTTCCGAACATTTAATTTATTAGTATCTTTCTCTTCTATGTTTCTCTCTCTCTCTCTCTCTGCACCAGTCAGGCTTAGCATCTGTAAATGATTTCCCCTCTGAGGTAAATTAATATTGCAAAGCAATCGCAATTAATTATTGCTAAAAATCTAGCTCAATATGTCATACTTAATAAATCATCGACATTAGCATACAAGTATACTTTGTTATATTAGCAGGCAACAAATTTCAAGAAAGTGCAATATTATATCTGCCACTAATTTCTTATTTATAACATTATGACAATGAGTTAGAAGCTACATAAAGAAAAACAAACACTCAACAACATAACTAGTGAGTTATGGGCAGGGCCGTTTCTACCATTAGGGTAGAGTAGGCGACTGCCTAGGGCGGCAAAATGGCGTAAAAAATTTAATTTTAAATCAAACAAAGAAAAAATTGAGCAAATGAGGAGAAAAAATGAAAAAGAAGAAAAATTAAAACATATAATTGTTTTCAAAAGCATACGAAACAATTACTTAAAAAGTCTTTATTTTGACGAATGTAAAATTTCTTGATGTGTTTCATTGTTTAATTTTGCACACAAGTTCTTTTATATCTAATACATTTAAGCCTTCTAGCTCTGATAATACAACGTTGTGTTTTGAAATATTACTCCTTTAATATCTCAGTTTTCAAAAATATAAAATGTTGAAATTAAACAATTATAACATGTAGCAATTGTTTTACTATTCACAATATTCTAATATTACAAAATAACTAATATAAGTTTAAAATATAAATATAATTAACGGGTTTAATGATTAAAAGTATAACAGAAAATTTACGTTGTTGAACCGCTGGATGTTGGTTGTGGTAGAGAGGGAGATACATGCGAAAGAGTGATGGTAGTGAAAGGGTGGGGCGGCATTTTTCAATTCTTGCCTAGGGCGGCAAAACGCCTAGAATCCGCTCTGGTTATGAGGGGGGTATGTTGTTACAAGTAAAAGTCACCCCTACTATAAATTTGGGAGTGTTAAGTGTTATATAGATTTCCATGATATTTGTTTTAAAATTTATTTGTATGGTATTTTTGTTCTATGTAGTTTCCTTTTCTTAATATTGCTTCTTAACTCATACGTAACGTGCTTATCACATTTTATTGCACTTCGGGTCAAACGGTAAATGATGAATTTGAACAGTGGAAACTGCGGTATGTACAATAAATGGGAAAACCTTTTCTCCTATATTTCCAAGAGGTATTTATAAGCATACAAGTTTCAGGTGCATTTCATTTGTTATATCTGTTTCTCTTCAATAGTTTCTATTCCTGACATAACAATATTTCTCTTTTAGAATACTAGTAGAAGCTCGCTGCTTGATATTTTATTCCACCATTATAAACTCGTCCTAAACTCTCTATCGTTGTATTAAATGCTGTGCTCGATTGTTTTCAATACTTCTGTTCGGTTTTATGGAAATAGAAATGGATATTTTCCAAGCAAAGAGAATAGAATGATCGAAACAATCGTGTATCACACACGAAGATGCAAAGATATCCTCAGCACAATACTGACATCAATATTTTGCAGAAAACAGCATCCATCATTACGTAAATACAGACGGTCGAAGGAAATATAGTTATTTTTATTATATATTTCGATTTAGTTGTGTACTCATCGAAGGCTGGCTGCATCGTTGTTCGCATTGTCTTTCTATTGGGTCAGCATTTCTATCTTTTGTTTCGCTGATGCTGTTAAGATGATTGCCAGCCTAGGTTGTAAATACTAATTAAGTATTTAAATTAGAAAAACTTTTCGAGTATTTCTTTAAAGAACAAGTATGGATTTTGCAAGTGATGCAGGCACAGTGGAAGAATCTACAGTATACTATTGATTGCATAATCGAATTTTTGGTTTTTGATGGTAACACTAAGCAAACTTAAGTCCTTACTAAAAACGTAATAACTATTTTATTAAATAAGGAAGAAGTAAGCGTTCAAGCGGGTTGAATTTTTAAAATATAAAATAATATGGATTAATAGAAATAAAATACAGGGTACCAGGGAGGAAATTACATACAAAAGGTTAAACACTGGTAAAATAGCAATGAAAAAGATCACTCAAGCTTTCGGACGCATCAGCAGCAGTCCTTCATCAGGAGTAATGACGATGTTATGTTTCTGTCTCTTTTTTATACTTGAAATTTCTGGAAAACCCTTCATCAGAGTAGTCCCGCAGAATGGAATGGGATGGGATTCTTTATTCTGCGAGACTGCTCTGATGAAGGGTTTTTCCAGAAATTTCAAGTATAAACGAAGCAGAAACATATAATGGTCATTACTCCTACTGAAAGACTGCTGCTGAAGTGTCCGAAAGCTTGGGTGATCTTTTTCATTTGCTATTATATTTTACCAGTGTTTAAGTTTCTGTATGTAAATATGGATTAATTATTGACGCGATTATCTGTACCTGGCGACTGTGGACACACGTTGAATAGGTGGTGATTATGGAACAAATATTTTCGAAAGTGAAGTACCATTATGATCCCTACGACGTCAAGTGGGTCTTATGGCACATGTACTTTCACTGGTTTATCTCTCACTTGAAAATGGGGAGTACAAATAGTTGGTTTCGGAACCGCCACAATCTCTTATGCATTCGCAAAACAGTAATTATTGTTGTATTAGTGAAAACGTATATAAAATTTTCCTGAATCTACGCTTTTTCTTTGGGCTTGGGAGGAAATTACAATGGACGTAAAGCATAAATTATTATTATAGTACATAAATTATAATTATTTTACAGGTACACAATATTATAATTTTATCACATTAAAATACCGGATATCAATTAATAATTAATATGTATGCTTTATATTTAATTTTATGAAAGAGAAATTCTATTATAGTTGAACACTGATTGAAAAAATGAACGAATTTGTAAAATTCCAAATCCTTCGAAAGATTAGTAGTCCAAAAACGCTCTGCTTTTCAGAAATTTTCACGATCTACAAATTTCTTTAAGCCTGGAATTCTTCGAATTCATAACATAAAGAGTAGTGGCGAACGAAGCCTTTCCGGGACTTCATTGACCACTGGAAAATTTAGTATTCTCTGTTCGTGCGACACATGTTCATTTTCGTAGATACCATATAAAACAAAATGTATATACAAAAAAGAGAAAGATAAGCATCTAGTCCCTCATGATTAATTCATAAAATTATATGCTCTCAAAGTTTAAACGTAGCATTGAAACTGGAGTTCCCTTAAACTTTGGTTGCATAAAAATTTGAATAGTATGCTTGATCTAAAAACTGGAAGTCATATAGGCAATAAACCATTTTTCTCTGTAAAATATACTTCAATGTGGATGCTTTTAAAATTCAAAAAGTATTTTAGAAAGAGTTATTAAATCATTCATATCGGTGCCAGAGAATCACCTACTTCCGAAACCCTCTGTATATTGATAAGTGCAGACATATCGAAAGAACTCTTGTGACAAAACTCTGAAATATCATTTGACAAAACTCAATGACTCTGTATAGGATTAAATTCTTCACCATAATAAAAGACCCTCTATTCAGAAGTTCGCAATAGGCTACGAACCTAAGGGATTCAACATCCTTTCTATCTAATCCTAATGCATCGGCCGAGAAGCCTATTTCTGTGCTGAGAATTCTTAGGTATATGTTTAGATTCCTTTATGGCTTGTCTATCGACCGTAAGAAATATGAAGAAAGGAAATATATAAAAAATAAATATACAGATTAAAAAAATATACGAATCTTTGGTTTAGTTAGTTGCTACGCAACTAAAATTGCAACATTGGATTTCCAACCTATTTTCCGCTGTGTACATATCAAAATATTTTTATATTCCAAGTTATTTTAAACAATAATGGTTTCCGTGTTTAGATATTGGTTGTTATGAGGCTCAGCCAGTTAACACGGCATCGACGATCTAACGTGACATCAGAACAATGGTCTGTTTTCTAATAGTAATGTTTTGCAATAATTTTTTTTTTAAATTGCTGCTAACATTGTAAAATGTATGCGCTTTCTTCACACGATGCGAGTAGCTAAAAGTAGTTCGGCTTTCTCTTGTAAAGACCAAACCTCTGACTAAGAGGAACGAATCTGGCAACTAACTGTACGCAAATATTAAAATATTTATACATTTAAGTGTACTTTCAGAAATAAGTTTTGAAGATATGGAGTAATATATATTTCATTCAATTTAAATAATATTTTATTAATGCTTTAAATGTTCAAATTAGTTCGCCAAAAGATAACTAAATTACAATGCAACATTAAAAGACTTTTGTACGCCTTTTTTATTGGCGTAATCTCCAATGGGATGTGTGCTCACATTGATGGTAAATTGAAGACCGATTTGATTTTAGAATTCGGAAAACAACACATACCGTTGCCAAATATAAAAAGTGAAATTATGATTATACAATATATGTTGCCAGATACGGAAGTCGAAATTATGTATATTTAGAAAACATAATGTAAAAAGAAACCATTTGGCATTTTGCCAATTTTAGAAATTAAACTTAAGTTTCCTTTCCTTGCATTTCTAAGTGGCAACAGTTAAGAAAGCCTGCGAAGTGAACATGGTGTTTCTATTGTGGGATCCCACACACTGGCTTAATAGTGCAGGGAAGAAGAACGGAAGAAAATACAACGAATAATTTTCTTAATAGTTCAGACTTCATTTTCAGAAACTGCATTAAAGGCCATTCGATTGACGGAATGAATAACTTACCATGAACTCCGAACCATTATGCATTAACGCACCATCTAGTTTATCAAGGCACAAATTACGTCCAATCAGCCTTAATTTTAACTATGGAGTTATAAATGCGTCATAATAAATAAAATGCTTATGATAAAATAAATAGATTCTATTTTTTATATGAGCTTGGTTTAATTTTCATTTATAACTAACATAGAATATGTCTTAAAGCTTTCGGTTGCTGCTTCTTTCCTATTTTACATCTGTTTAAGCTATTGGTATGTTAATTTTCATTTGTTTAAGAAACATGGGTTTTAATGAGAATTTATAATCTTGACGGAAGGGTTATTACGAGAAAAACAAGAACACAAAGGAGTTGTTTTGTATTTGAAATATCTTTCAAAAATTTTTTATAATACGGTTATTTTAATTAGGATTTGTAGGACAATATTAGAATATACTTGCTTTTTTCCACTGCCTAGGAATTAGTTTTTAATGATACTCTTCGTTCAGGAGGCATTTTTTGCAGTATTAGAATAAATAAATAAATCTTTATATGTATATGAGAAAGAGCACAGTTAAAAATATCTGCTACAGAAAATCTATTTCCCATATTAATAAAATAAATTTGATATGCAGATAAAGAGATGAATTGTGAAGGAGCAACGCGCACTTATTTAAATGGCAATTTTTAAGAAATATAGAAAGTGATATTATTGATATTTCACTTTACATATTTACCTTAAATAAATGGCATGTCTAGAAATTATAAGATAAATATCTTATATGGATTATTTTATATTTAGATTGAATAATGTTTGCATAAAGTCTAGCTCTCACAAGAACACATCGCATATCTGTACAAATCGCATGAGTGCGTAAAATGTTAAGGCTAAAAATTTTTTTCTATCTTTTTAATGTTTCCTTGACCTGCTTAACTTCACAAACCGCATAAATGCACATATCTTTTAAGTCAAACTAGTGTTTTAATATAGAACTCTAACCTAGTAAGTGCACACGTACGAACAAAGAAATATCCAAGAAACCTCTTTGCATTTCCACACAAAAAAAAATCGCAGCCCACCCATGTATAGGGCCTTTCCGCCAATATTCGAATTCCGTATATCATGCAGGTCAGTTGTTACAAGTCAGGTGTTACTCTTTTGTCTCCTACTTTTCCACAATTTCATTCATTTGCAATGAATTGTTAACCACGAAACATCCTTGGTTTTAACACATTTTTAGGTTCATACTCATAGTGGTCTCACTTGAATTAAGCCAGACGGATAAGAGAAAACTTAGCTGTATATTTAACTAGTTTGATCAAAGTTTGGAGATTTTAAATCCAAAGATGATTATCCGTAGCCAAAAGTTTGGAGATTTTAAATTTGGAGATTTAAAATAAAAAATGTAAATACTACCGTATTCGTTTTTATGAATAAAAGGGTAGAAAATAGTTTTCAGCGCCCGCACTTATGCGATCAAACTGGAGCTGTATTCATAGAGAAGAAAAAAAAAACGCACTGTTCTCGACCTGATGTCGAACAGAAGACCTTCCGAATAAACCAAAATGCCTTAACCGAGTATGTTACCGGGATATGGAAACGAAACTTCTTTTCTTTGTATTTAAAGTTTCAAAAGATATTATGACCCTTCCTAGTGATAAAACAATTGCCAAATATTGGTCAACAAATGAAGCTAGTGGGGAAAATTTGGCAATTTTTGCAAAGAGTCATAATATCTTTAAAAAATCATGGGTACTTTATAATCCTTAAAATAAATACAATTCCTAATTTATAAACTTTGAAATATGAATATGCAACTTAATAATAAAGTACAATGAAGCAGTTAGCTGAAAGATACATGAAATTTAGCATTTTAAAAAGCAAACTTATTTTCACAAACCGGTAAGCAACACGTAATTTCGTTACCGCGTCGGTATTCACTTCGCGGTTTTGACTGTGTAACATTTCGATAATTTTTGAAATGCAGACGAGCTTGGTTTTATAGAGAGTCAAGGTCTGAAATTTTGATGTTATAACCGATAAAAAATTATATGCAAATAAGCCGCGAGGGGATTTTCAATTGTTGACATAATAGTCGAGTTCTCACTATAACCCGTGCCGTTATAACTGGATGTCATTATTGAAAATATGTTAGTTAAACTACGTACTTCTGCATCAAATGTTTAATTTTTTGAGTTAATTACTGATAACAAAAAGTATATTCTTATTTTTATAAAGAAACCATATTTTCCTTTTTGTAATACGCACGAAACGGCCAGCTCCGAATTAATGTGTTGTTAATTTTATTTAAAGTGACAGGTAGAACTCATAAAAAAATTGGAAGTAATGAATTATTCATATTTGTGATTCATGTCACTTTCAAACAGCTTTGTCATTAGTAGAACTCGCTTTGGTTGCGAAAAAACTGACGCGAAATGTATTGTATGAACAGACAGCAAGTTACTTAATATGGAATTCGGTAAATCATATCGATTATCTTTATATAAATAATAAATTATTATGAAAGAAGTTTTTGGAAACTCTTTCTGATATTTTTCTTCCTAGAAACGTCATAATGTACAACAAGAAGCACGTTTAAAAATGGACTATGGTCAACATCTGAAATTAGCAGGTTTCAAACTCGGTTATATATATAAGGAAGGTCCCTTGAATTGCTTTTACATACAGTATACCCTGGGGATGTACGTATGCAATACATGCCAATGTAATGAAATGCATATATACATCACATTTACATGAATTACATGATGATTACATGAATATATGTATACATGATGCAATGCCTGTATATATGCTTGCATGTATGCATACATGATGCGATGCATGTATATGTGCTCGCATGTATGCATACATGATGCGATGCATGTATATGTGCTCGCATGTATGCATACATGATGCAATGCATGTATATGTGCTTGCATGTATGCATACATGATGCAATGCATGTATATGTGCTTGCATGTATGCATACATGATGCAATACATGTATATGTGCTTGCATGTATGCATACATGATGCGATGCATGTAAAAGTGATGTATCGCATGTATTCTTGCATGCATGTAAGCGTCATATAATGCCTGTATATGTGTATGCATGTAAACATAATGTAATATATTTATGTCTGCATGCATGCGTGCATGTAAATGTTATGCAATGCATACTTATGTACATGTGTGCATGTACATGTAATGCATGTTATGTAATGCATACATCTGTGCGTGTGTGCATGTAAAAGTGATGTAATGCGTGTATGTATACATGCGTGCATGTAAGGGTGATGTAATGCATTTATATATACATGCATGTAAAAGTGATGTAATGCATGTATGTATATATGTGTGCATGTAAAAGTGATGTAATGCATGTATGTATGTGTGTACGTAAAACATGTAACATGCATTATTAAAAACACATATGATTTCAAATATGTAACGTAATAAATATATCATTCCTTGTAAAAAATGCAATAGCTAAATGATCACTTGTATATAATCTAATATAAGAACAGCCCCCAGTATATTATGCAATATATGATCAAACCCTAGTGCATAATTCAATATGTGAACTATCTTCAATATCTAATTCAATGTATCTATTACAAAATGCAATATAATGTGAATGGTTCCTAGTACATAATTCAATGTATAAACTGTCCCTGGTACAGTATATTCAATATATCTAGTACAAAATACAATATATGAATGGTCCCCAGTACTTAATGTAATATGGGAACGATGCCAATTACCTAATTCAATATATCTAGTAGAAAATGCAATATTTGAATGGTTCCCAGTTCATAATTCAATATTGGAACACTCCCAAGTATCCAAATTTATATACCTAGAACAGAATGCAAGATGTGAGCGGTCCCTAGTACATAATTGAATATATGAACAGCTTCTGGTACATAATGAAATATAAAAACGTGATCCCCAGTATCTAATTCAATATATCTAATACAAAATACACTACGTGAATTGTCTCTGGCACATAATGCAACGTGTGAACAGCCTTAGTAGCAGGAACCCAAATATTATGATAAATCGATTAAAAAATCGAATGGCTGCAAAAGAATCGATAAATCATATCAATTGTTTATGTCCATTTTTCTGAATAACATAACTTATTCTGGATAACATAACCTAAATCACAAATTCATTACCTTTTCATGCCCTTTTTGGCAATTCATGACCCTGTAGGCGCTCCGGCTAATATTTAAATAATCGCCAAAAATGAAGAAGTACCCGAATCGAGCTCTGGTGGGTTCCCGAACAATTTAAGCCCTGCAATGGCTATCTAATGCCAAAAAAATGGCAATCCTAAATTCGATGTCAGATGTACCCCCGGTACTCAAAAAAATAAGCGAGATACATATTACAATAGGTAAGAAATGGAGAAAGTTAAGATGAAGATGAAATTGCAGCAAACATTTAAAAAAAACACATGAAGATGCCGAAATGACATTAATGATTTTTCAGTAAATGTGCCCAACCAGCAGACACGTTGGAAAACTAGAAGAAGGCCGTAGTTATCTTGTTATACAAAAAAGAAGAGTGAATGTATTAAAAACCACTGGTCTATAAGTTTGTTGTCAGCACTGTGTAAACTGTGGAGCAAAGTAATTAAAAACTGATTATAGAAAACCATGGACTATGCACAAGAAATAGAATATGCAAGCCTCTACAAAGAAATAGGCTAAGTGAGATTACCAATGCAGGAAATTTATGTAAACTGCCGGCATGGCGCGCTGGTGGCGCGTCGGTATAAACTCCACAATACCAGCTTCAGGTATGAAATGGATCACCAAAGGAAAACACTGGGAAAGATGAGTGGAGCATGTTTAAAGTTGAAAGTGGATCGTGAAATTTTTGTATATATGTTTTGAGTATGTCGTTTCAAACAAATGCATTTGTTTTTTTAAATATTTACTTATGCATTATAAAAGGTATTCTTTGTAATGTTTTTAAAACACACAATATTTACAGTTACCTTGAATATTGTACTGTTTGCTTAGGTAAATTATCTCATTCATCGCATGGGAGAGATTGCCACGATAGTGAGATACACTTTTTATCCTCGGTAAGTTTTTTGTTATTGCTATTTGTTTGTACCAATTGGTGGGTTTTTTTTGTTTTTTTTTTGGCTTTTAGATGCCAAATAAATACGTTCGAAAATAGACCTGTGGTAAATGGACGAAGGTAGACTTGCAAAATACCATCAGAGCTGTCACAATTGATACGATATCGGTTCGAAAAGCAACTATTACGTATAAAACATCAAGGAAAATACTAGAAAGACGAATAAAAAAGAACGATGAGAAAGGAGATATGGGACCATCTCGTGCTCTTGAAGCATAAAGCGTAAAGCGCTTAGCAACACATATCAAGGCTATGAAATCCCGTGGATACTCATTGACGATTTGTGATTTTGAAAGTATTACTTGCAAATTTTCTGAACACCTAGGTATCGAGCATAGATGAAAGACTAATACGAAGAAGATTAATACGCAAAGTGAAAAGGCTGGGTTTAATAGAAGATTAATATGCAAAGAGAAAAGGTTGTGCTCTGCTTGTTGATATTCACGAACCAAGCACGTCCACTGGGTACACAGTGGAACAATCGGCAACGTTAACCTAATGCTAGCAGTGATGATTCACCGACTTCAGTCCTCCAAACTATTTCTCCTGTGTCGGTTAAGGTGTACCTCACACACTTGCAACGTAAACACGAAGCTGTTATCCTAACATCCACCGAAGACATTAGTCAAAGAAAGCAAAACGAAGAGGATAAAACATTAAAGAAACCAAAATCTGCCAAAAAATTGTTTTTTAAAAAATAAGAATAGAAAGTACGGACAGTAACAGAGCCTCTGAAACTGGTGAAGACATTTCCCATTCTGATGTCGAAATAATCACCCTTAACATCATCAATTGCAAGGGATGTGGTGAAAACTACTACGAAACCAAAACAATAGAGGACTGGATAAAGTGCAAAATTTGTTCGTTCTGGGTTTACGAAAATAGTACTGATTTTCATAATATATGCCTCTTTTGCGCAATCGGAAAATCAGATGATAAAACTACATAAATTTGGACGGGAAAGAGACGGTGAAAGGGGAAAAAAAAAGCTGTAAATAGAGATGTATGGCCACCTCTCCTACATTGTGTGAGAGAGATGGCCCACAGCACAATATTTTGTTTTGTTACATTTCTTTCCAATATGTGTTCATTTGGGGATATTTCGTAAAGATTTACAAAGATTCATGATCAAACTATTGTTTAACCACAACGTTTGTTGTGTGTTTTCAATTGATTTTCTCCAGCAACGTTTTCAGAAAACTATGGCTATCTCCCCCCGACTTACCCTAATATAATTTACTATATGCAAATGATCAGAGATGTCATAGAGAAAACCAATGTCTATCAAGTACCCTTACGTATTTGTTTTATTATCTATGAGAAGACTTTTAACTTCATTCCTGGCCCTGCGGTGGCGCAGTGTGGTAACGCGTTCTCCTAGTGCGCCGCTAATCCGGGTTCGACTCCCAGCAGTGCAAAAAGAACGCTTACTCAGAGATCTCATAAAGATCGCACTGCTCACTGTAGTCCGGGGTTTGGTTCCCTAGGCCTTAAGAGGTTCGGATTCCTCGGAAAACAGTAGGTCCCGGCGCAGCATGACCACTGTAGTCTTTGAGCCGTAAAACCAAAAAACAAAACAAATTAACTTCATTCAAAAATCATTAATTATAGAAGCGTTAAAACATCTTGATATTAAATACTTCAAAAATATATAAAGTTAACAATGCCAAAGCTCAATTCACCTGCATAATGAGACAAAAAATAAAAATCTATAGAGGATAAAGACAGATGAACGATATTCTCCCAAACGGTTCATTACTATGCTGCTGCAGATTTTCAGTAACGTAAAGTGGAAATGCAAGACAATTTAAACTAAATGGTGATTAGAAATTTAAGCCACTTTTCACCCGAGTTGATTCTGATATTTTTGTCTTTGCAAATGACCCTGCTGGAATAGAAGGTATAATCAAACAGGGACTGTCCATCAAAAGAATAGAGGCGGGCATAAAGATAAACTTAAAACTACGATAATTTGCGAGGTTTTTATTAGAAAAAAAACTATGAACACAGATCAAATAAAGAATTTAAGAACTACATATTCTTGGAACAACTGAGTGTAACATATGGTACCATCATGAGAAAAACCAACAAGAGAATTAAATAAGCAAAAAGAGAGTTTATTTGGCAGAATTTATAATTACGAGGAATTATACATATGAAGAAACAAACCATACATAAATATTTTACGAGTCCTTACATATGTATCGGAAACTTGGACAACGAAAGCTAGCAAGAATTGCAAACTACAAAATAATATATGGAGAAATACACTGGGAATCTCAAAATGGGAATGGAAAAAAATTATATGGATAGAAGCATAAAAGAACCTAATAGATGTCATGATGCGAATCGAAATTTATTAAATAAAACTAGGCTGGCCATATAATTATAGAACGATACAGAGTTTCACTAAGGTATGCTATTACTTCAGTTGTTTCGACACTGGCATAAGTTTTAAAAACACGTCTGTGTTTTTTATTCTTAAGCCAGTGCCGAACTGGATGTAGTTTTAAATTATAGAGATGGCCAAACAGAAATGGAACATTGGAAAGTCAGTACTAAACTGAATTCCGACAAGCAAATGACAGTCTAAAACATATCTGTATAAAAAGTGGATTGATAAAATTACAGACGCTGTGGAATTTGAATGGAGAAAGATTTCCATGAATAAGAAACATTACGTGGAATTGGCGGTAACCTATTTTCATGCGCTGGATAGAAGATGATTTAATTGATTATATGCATATAATTCATAACGGGAAGTATGAAATAATGTGATGTTTTGAGTAATTGTAAATTCCAAGTTAATTCGACGAATTTTTGTTCAATAGGCTTAGATTCTCATATGAGTAATTTCGTAGTTTGGAAGTCGTATCTAGTAGTTGATATCGCCATGGATAATGCAATGCAATCACGGAAAGTAAATCCTCCAGCCTCTGTTATGTTCGAGTTTCGAAGATTATATCATCTTTAATGAGGATATATGTTTTGGTTCATACACCTTTCCTTCATTTATCGAATACTTTTCCGCTGTAGACATTTTGCTAAATTAAGACACCTTAAGAAAATTATGCTGCCATAATGAGATCAAGTTGTCAGCGCAGCAAAACATTTCACAAAGTAAGAAATTTTTTTTTACTTCGAGTGGGATAAACCTCTAGAATTTGCTTCGACTAAAACAAGCACGGTAAAAAAGGGCTCTAAGTTTTCGGATCTTGCAAAGTCAAGTTTTAAATCGCGTTCATGAATATTCAGTACCAGCATTTATTTTGCTGAACGTGGGGAAAATTATAAAAGCGGCATTTCCGAAAATACTTAATATTTGCATTCGCTGTACGAAACACGAAAGAGTAGAGAAAAACCGGATACTTCTTTTTTCCTTAACCTAATTTTGCGAAAAATACTTTGCAACCTTTTTGAAAGTGACTTTGTATGTATATTCCTACTGCTTTAGATCGCATGTAAAACAGGGGACGAGTATAGCTTTACAATTGACACGATATATGACATTCGTCTCATTTGTGGTTCGTATGTTCAGCCCATTCTTAATGTGTTAACATATATATCAAAAAGGTATATAGACCTTGGTGGTCTAAAGCATTGGTTCACAACCTGAAAGACACCTCAAAAATTCCCTCCGAGTGATAGTACGAGGAAATAGAGCGCAGAAAAATGGGTAGAGAAATGTCATTTGCGATTTTAAGATATTTATATACCAAACTTGGATGTAAAACATCACTTTTATTCTCTACTTATTACACACGTGGTAGTTTTAATCAATAAAATGAATATCGCTGGTTGAATAATAATTAAATAATTGATACTATTAGATAGATAGCAATTTTCTTCATTACATTTACTTGAATCAGCATATCCTGCCCTTATTAATGTTCGGTGAAAGTGCAGCTTCATGTAAATTACGAATTTCAATGGGCATATCGAAGTACGTTCAATGCAATTTCAAAGCAATTGCCAGTCACCTCATTAATATATTCATTTTCAAGTCAATTCTTATTTTTTTTCCTGCAATAATTATGTTTCTTTGATTTTATATAAACGCTTATATCTTCGTTTATATTATATATATTTTAATTTTATATATTTTTCAACTAAATTTGTTTTTTAATGCCTTAGTGAAGAGTGTTAATTAACCAGAATGGATGGGGGTGTGAGCTGAAAAAGATCGAGTGCTAAGAATTACTGTTTTATTGTAAAAGTAACAGTTTATGAGAACTATCTATAAAGCATATATTATTTAATTACTCGTCTGATTTTTGTTTTCATTTTGTATTTTTAATTTTCCCCGAGTGAAAATTTTTTAATAGCGTCGTGAATGAAATTTCTGAAAATCACTTCTTTTTCACTAACTGCAATTTTAGTCTAGCCTATCACAAAGTGTAGTTTTCTGTTTCTTGCAATAACCACTTACAAACCTGAACTTCAAATTATTCCCTACATTTTACTGTTTATAAGAATAAGTGAGTTCGATTGGGCATTTTAGAAAATCCGTGTCAGTTACGGGTAATCCAATTTTAATAAAAATGTAATAATGAAAGCACAAAAGTAACGTATCATTATCTTAACTCTTCATTTATTGAAATTAAAAATGCTTTTAAAAATTGTGTTACATTTTTTTAATTACATAGACAGCAATCATTTACCGCATAACATAATTTTTACTAAATTATTTTCAATAAAAAAAGAGTAAGTAATTTTCCTTAAATGTAAGGTACATAATTCTTTAAACATAAGTAACTTCCTTTAAATGTAAGTAAGTAAATTTCAAAACATGCAAGTTAATTAAATTTCTTTAAATGCCATCAGTAAATCCACCAAAACGGTGAAGTTTCATAAGTAAATAAATGGTTATCCAGAACAGATATTTAAACCTGACAATTTGTTCTACTTTGATAAGTGACTGTTCGAGAAATGAGCAGATACTATTCGAGCGTGCCCTTAATTCCATTTAGACGTTTGTACCGTATTAAATGTTTTTTGATATTTGGCGATAACTAAATTTTTGATCATAGCAATACTTTGAAAAGTTGATAGTGATGTAATCTAGAACCCTTGCATAGCAAGGGACATCCTTAGGACATCCCTAGGACGATTTTTGCTATCTCGGTATTCCTTCTTTAATATGACGAATATTTGCTTCAGAAACACTCAACCACATGACCATCGGCATAGAACACGTGCACAAGTTGGGCATTCTTATCGCTTATAAACACAATTCAACGTTTCAAGCGCAGTAACACTTGATACACAAAAGTTTCAATCAACTAACGCCTAAGAAAGACTTGTCCGTCTTCCATCAAGAATGCAAGTGTACTGAGAAACATTTAGCTTAGTACACTTGTATTCTTGACGAAGGAGGATCAAATACGTTTGAACGTAACGTCGGAAATCTGATATATTAATTATTACTGCACTTAAAACGCTAAATTCATGTTCATAATTGCCCGGTGGTACGTTGTTTCCTTGGTTCTGTTCTTATCGCTGTTGACCAGGTCTACATTTCTAGGAAAATGTATTTTATAAAACTGAGTTGCAATAAGGAATCTCAACATCTTTTCTTTAGTTCTTCTTTAGGGAGTAGGGGCAGTGTCCCCTCCCCATCTGTTCGTTTAAATAATACGTTATAACAAATTAAAAAATACTGATATTCTATATGTTTCTGGTGAATTTTAAATAACTTACATATCTCTCTCACCATATAATGCGTAATGTACTTAAAGAAATTAATAACCTAAATTTCGTGAAGACTTAGTCTTCACGAGTACATGTGTGCTATAATTCTATGAAACGCGAAATATTTAAGAAAATGCTGGGGTAGTGCCACAACGGATATCCTTCATGAAATAAAAATAAGCACGAACATCTGAAAAGCTGTAAAATATGCATCTTATTTATGTATTCTAATCGAACAAAAATAAGAAAATAATCGTTACGAAATGTCAAACCTATAGCTTTAAAGGTTCCCTAATTTTATAGGGACCTTATGCAACGAATAAAACTATATAGGGAAAAGTAGGACAAAGTGGATCATTTAATTTCATCTTAGTAATAAAGTGGGGCAAATAAATATATGAAGGTTGAAACTTCATTGTTTACTGCTGTGGACATCAAAGAAACATAGTACGTATCATTAACGACATTATTTATTACTGAATTTAAAACAAAAATGTTTGAAGGAGAAAGGTCAAATTATCCACTTTGCTCCAAACCCTGGGGAAAAGTGGATGGGTTGTTTTTGAAATAGAAAACTCTGTCGTAAAAAAATTGTAACGTGCACATAAAATGCATTCGGCAGAAAAAAAAATTACCAGAAACGTTTTCACATAGTGCATTTAAGAAAAGTGTATTCTTCTATGCCTTCATAAAGTATACAGTTCTCGTGAGCTCATCCGTTACATAAAGAACACTTTATCCAGTTCCCTATTGGTGGATCAGCATATGGTTTATTACATATTAAGTAAATTAAGACTGCGACGTAGATTCTGTCTCTGTGCCAAGATGCTCGATGGTATTCTTAGGCTTGCCTGTACTTTGTGCACACCGGGTTTTTTTTTTCGCGTTGCGCTCGAGCAACGTTATTAGAAGGGCTGTTCGTTAAAATTTCTGCACGTTTTGACTGTAACCAATCAGCACAAAAAACGCATGTAATTAAACTTACTCTCAATTAAGTGAAGTATTTTACAATTAGGGTTACTAAATCATCAACTGTAAGGGAAAACCGTTCTCTAGTGAAAACGGTGTGGCCCATGTGGCTAGAAGTGCATGTCATCAATTTTATGAGAGTTTGTCAAAATCAAAGCAGAGCAAATTTAAATTATATTCAAAATTGCGCTGAAATACTACAAAATAAAATCAATAAAAAATATTCAAAAGCAAATTGCATGATTTTATTACCAGTGAAACAATTTTGAGGTCTCTAACTAGTGGGATCCGGGACCAGAGCCCGTAGGATTACCTATCCACTTTGCCCCATAAAAACATGATCTTCTTTGCCCTCAACACTAATTTGATAAAGTACTGCCTGTGCTGAATTTTTAACAATAATGACACAAAAACATTATCTAAACTAACAGACTTAATACCTGTTTCAGGTATATAGTTGACAAACTTGGTAAGAAATAGTTTTATTGTATTGAGACAATTAACTAATTTACAAAAATTTTAGTGAACAATCGAAAAAAAACGGTTCCTTGCTTTATTCGCTGCGCATGTATTTCATTAGCGCTGAAATAAGTGCAATTTATTCCTACGCACACCTTCAACACTTTTGCACTGACCACTGTTGCCTCCTATGTTTGGATTATTAAACATTAAGCAGATCCTCCTTGCTCCCTATATCCACTTTACCCCACTTTCCCCTATTCGCGTGTATTTCAAATGAACTCATCCCAAGGAATCGCTATTTTTTAACATTCTCAAAAATTGACTTATACTAGTCGTGGTGAACATTTGCGAATGAAATATGAGTTGTATACTAAGAGAGAATTAAATATTGTAATTTGCGAAACTCGCTCTCTCTCTCTGTCACAATATATGTTTGTATGATTCAGTAAATAACTCTATAAATTTCTTTCGGCCGATATTGGAGGCTTTGTTTGTTCGTTCGTTTGCATGCACCTACCTACCTACCTACCTACCTATCTCTTTATCTTATAATATATAATTCATATAATATATATCGATAACGGGCATCCTTGATCCCTCTTACCCACCGTTGTCAAACTTTTCATTGCTTTTCTGTCAAATTTTTATTTTTCGTGGCTTTTCATATGTCCATCACCTAAAAGAACTTCAGCATTTCTATCTCCTTCATATTTGCTGAAATTCATTTAAATCCTGATTCGGAAAGTTGTTCTGGATCTATCCATGTTGCATATAATCAGTTTTCCCCTAATGATTATTGGTTTATAGTGCCAATAACTATTTTTTTAATGAATTCCTTGAATTATTCTTCCAATTTTCCTTTTTTGCCTTCTAAACTGTGCTTTTCCCGTCGAACCAGCTCTCTACATATATCTCCTTTTATTTTTAATCAAATATGCAGAAAAAAGTCGATATTTTTAAGACGCATTTATAAGCATAGTAGCCAAGTATTTTTTTTATTTTTTATGAAATGTGCAGAAACGTTTTTCTAATAAAAATAGCACAAGTCCATTCACAAGCACAGATTACATCACCCCCTTTTCCCCAAGTCTTTCACTTTCATTTATTTTGCATTAGTCACCCACAAATGCCTATCGAAAACGATTGTCGCCTTGACAAAAGAAGTCTGTAGCAATTTGACAAAAATGCAATATATTCACAGTACTCAAGGCTTAAATTTCATTCTTTCTGTTTGAAAACTCATACTAACAATATTACCGAATAAAATTTTAGGGAAATTCCATCACTTTATATTGAAAGAAAAAATAACGATGTCATTTTAATATATTGCATATGTCTGTTTTGCCTTCTTTCCATTAACAACTATTTTATTTCTTGATAAGGAATTTCTTTAAATATTTTTTAGTTATTATTTTAAGTATCATTTTAATACCAAATGCACATTTGGTCAATTTACTTTACTATTCTATGTATTTATGTTTTCTGCTTTATGTAATTTTTAACATCATTTTGTCAAATTCTTTCCATGTTTGCTAATGGAATAATAGTTTGAAATTATTACCGGAAATAACGTTACACATACTCAATAAAATTTATTTTTTTTCCAATAGGGGAAAATTCAGAAATGTTGAACAATAAAAATTAAATAGTAAGTAATTATCGTCGCATAGCTTAAATTTTGTGTAGACCTGATATTGAATGTATGACTAATAATTAACAATGTTAGCTATATGCGATGATATATATATATATTATATACTATTTAGAAAGTATTCAGACATTCCACTAAATTTGCATTTCATTTTCATACTACAACTTACGGTTGGGCGTAACTAATGGTGCGACTCTGAAAGTTCAGAATGTAATACCTTGATCCTGGTAAGCGTCAGCATTGAATTTTATGTCAGAATGCTGCATGGCAGTTTCCTGACAGATTTTTAACGTGGCTTAGTTGTCAGATGCAATTTCAATAACTTGTTAATATAGGACATTTCAACAAAACTCTACATAGCTAAATCAAAGATAGTTGATTTCATAATCAGATGGGAAACGTCGGTTTTCTACTAAAAAATCTAGGAGACAGTGCAAATTCGTTGAGCATGCAAAAAATTTTCGTCTTTACAATCTAACCATCTAGTTAGAAATGCTCAAAAGTCCACCTCGTCTTCGGCAATGAATCTCGTTCTGAGGTAGGAAATACCTGATACACAGCACTGTCAGAACCATAGTCATCTGCACAGTATTAGTGTTGTACCGGGTTAGTTGTCATGGCAGAGAAGCTGCACAAAAACCAAATATCACTGCTGTGAATGAGAAAACAACTGTATGGATGTTATTTGCTTCCCCACTACACAGGTGAGAACAGAATCAGACTGAAAGATCAATTGCTTCATATTGCGAAAACGAAACATACACTAGTTGAATTGTATCGTGCGAAACACACACGGCGGCTTTCCAGTTAATTAATTAAGTAACAACTTAAATACAGTGCCCACTCGGGTGCTCCTTTCACAACCAAAGCCAACTCAAAAATGAGCTACTCGCAGGCTCATTTCGTGCAGGTCCGCGCTAACACAAATGTACAAATTCAAATGCACTAGGAAAACAAAGCAGCACTTATGCGGCCCAATGCGCTACGGAAACAGAGCATTATGCGGCCAAAACTCCCCTAACAACTTCCCGCCTGATCAAAAAATGTGAACGTGCTCGTTCACATGTAACACCATGGCGAGAAATCGTGCATAAAAGCACTTTCAGCCAAACCGCCGCTTCACTTGCTAATATTAATCCGCAAACAATGGTTACATTATTATGCAATTCTTTTCTTTTTTGTTTTTTAAACAAACAAAACTATAAAACAAAATTAACCATAAGATAAAAGCAATTAAACTATTAATATTTACATAGTACCCAAGCAACATTTACCAACGGCTCATTAAACACAAAGAATACAATCCCGGCACAAATCTTATTGTCTTACGCCCGGGGTCTTCAACCTTTTTTCAGTCCAAGGACCAATTTTGCTTATTCTTGTTGGCTCGCGAGCCGCACTACTCTACTGGTAATATTGGGACTGAAAAAAAGCGGATTCGGGGGGGACGTAAGAGGTGGTCCCCCTGGATTGCTTTTGTTTCTTTTATTTTAGATCTCTATATTGGTTTGCCCCAACCCCCAAAATGTTTTCTGGGTGTGCCGCTAGAAATTAATATACATATATTAGAACGTAAAATACGTATGGAAGCAAAAAACATTTACAATACTTTTAGTTATTAATATATAAAGCGAAATCAAACCTTTTAGTGAGATTTTTGGCACTGTTTATTTTTAACAACCTTGTCAGGTCTTATTTTTGACGTTGCAACCCTAAGAGTGTTTTTCAGGTCAACGTCTGTTATTCTGGTCCTAAATTTTGATTTTACTAACTTCATTTTTGAAAAGAGCTTTTTGCAGACGTAAGTTCTCACGAATAGTGATACCGTTTTCAGAGCATGCAGTCCGATGGTTGGGAAGATGTTCTTATCGATATATTTAGAATAGAATTCAATGAGTCATAAGTTGAATTTTGTTTTAAAATCACTGTTGCACTGCAAATCAATAGAACTCTCTATAATGTGCATATACTCAAGAAAACTAAAGTAAAACACGATCGAGGGGAAACCTCGAGTTACTTTAGTTCTCTAGCGTTTTAAGATATTTATTACGAAATGTGAACAGAAAAAAATAAAATATATATAATAATATATATAATATATATATATATATATATATATATATATATATATATATATATATATATATAAAAGTTTTCCTCGCCCATTCTTGGCGGAAACAGGCTTTGGGACGGGCAGAGCGCCATGTTCCCAAGCCTCTTTTTACATCACTTCTTAATGTGCCATGTCTAGAAACTTCCTGACAATGTGACACGTGTTTAGGATTGTGGCTTTTTGTATTTCAATGTAGGTGTTTGGGTCAATGTTGAGTATCTCCAAATTCGTCGCAAGCGTTTTTGGTACTATCCCTGTTGCTGAGATGACTAACGGGATGATGAGGATCTTTTCCATACCCCATATATCTCGTACTTCATGTCTGAGATCTTGGTACTTGGTGATTTTCGTTGTGTAGGTTGTCTGTATGTTATTGGTGTTGGGTACTGCTATGTCGATTAAGTACGTGGTCTTATTCGATTTATCGACGAGGGTTATGTCAGGACGGTTATGTGGGACTGTCTTGTCTGTTATGATTGCTCTATCCCAGTAAAGCTTGTGTGTTTCGTTCTCATGCACGGTCTCTGGCTCATATTTGTAGTACGGGCATTTTTCTGTCAGAAAGCCAGCATTCGCTGCCAATTTCTGGTGGACTATTTTCGCTACTTGATCGTGTCTATGTTTGTAGTCTGACTGCGCAAGGATCTTGCATCCTGCCATCACGTGTTGGATTGTCTCCGATGCCGCATGACAGTGTCTGCATTTGTCGCTTTCTATGTCTTTTCTCTGGATGAATTTCTGATTGTTCCTTGTTGCGATCACTTGGTCTTGGATGGCTAGCATGAATCCTTCTGTCTCTGGCTGGAGAGTGCCTTTGGCCAGCCAAGAATTTGATGCCTTTTTGTCAACGTGTGGTTGTTGCAGGTCATTGTAGTGCCTGCCATGTAATGGTTTTCCGGCCCAAGTTCTCAGTTTCTGTTCGTTGGCTGTTTCCAGGACACGCTCTTCGGTACTACACAGGTTTAGTGGCGTGTAATTTGCATCTGCTTGTATTATGGCTTGGATGAGTGGCGATCGGGGACTCTTCAACTGGAAGTATTGCCTCATGCTCTGGATCTGCTTGTCATGTAAGTCTTTGAGGTCCGCTTGTCCGCGTCCTCCTTCTTCCCGGGGTAGTGTTTGCCGTTCAATTGCCGTTGCAGGGTGTAGTTGTCCGGCTCTTCTCTGGATGGTTCTCATTTTCCGCTGGAGTTGTTCTAGTTCAGTGTTGGACCATTTGATGATCCCGAAGGAGTAGGTGAGCACTGGTACCGCATATGCGTTAATTGCTTGCGTGGTGTTCTTCCCGCTCAGTTTCGTCTTCACAATGCTTCTAAGTCTTTCTTGGAATGCTTGCGTGAGCTGGACTTTGACTTTCTTGTGCTCCTGCTGCCGTTTTTGCATTATCCCTAGGTATTTGTAGGTTTCGCCCTCGTCCAAGGTCTTCAGTAGTCTCCCGTCTTCGAGTTCGATGCCTGGTAAATCTTCTTTGCTATTCTTCTGTATTTTGCACTTATCGAGGCCGAATTCCATTCCTATGTCCTTGGAGAATGTCTCTGTTATACTGATGAGTTGTCGGAGTTGGGTGATTGTTGGCGCGTATAGCTTGATGTCATCTACGTACATGAGGTGGGAGACTTTATGTAGGTTTCTCTTGTCTTTCTTCAGCATGTATCCGTATTTACTTGCGTTCAGCATCCTTGACAAGGGGTTTAACGCCAAGCAGAACCACTGGGGGCTTAGTGCGTCTCCTTGAAAGATTCCGCGGCGGATGGGGATCTCGGCCGTTTCTATTTTACTGTCTGGCGTGTTTAGCTGTAACCGGGTTCTCCATTGTTTCATGCTGCTCTGTAGGAATCGGATGATTGAGGGATGCACTTTGTATATGCTGAGTATTTCAAGGAGCCACGAGTGCGGAACAGAGTCGAAAGCCTTCTTGTAGTCTATGTATGCGGTGTTGAGTTTTCGCTTTTGTTTTCTTGCTTGTTCCAGGATAACTGAGTCGATGGTAAGCTGCTCTTTACATCCCAGAGTCCCTTTCTGGCATCCCTTTTGTTCTTCCGCCATTAAGTTGTTGCTTTCGCTGTGCCGGCTTATTTTTTCAGAGATGCACCCCGTGAGTATCTTGTACAGGGTGTTCAGGCACGTAATGGGTCGGTATTTCGCTGGGTCACTGGTATCCTGGTCCTTCGGTAGGAGGTAAGTTATTCCCTTGCAGAGGAATTCAGGCATTTTGCTGGGGTCTTCAATTATCGCCGTAAGTTCCTTGGCTAATGGGCCATGGGCGCTGGTAAATTTCTTGTACCAGAAGTTGTGTATGCCGTCAATACCCGGGGCTTTCCAGTTGTGCGTACGTTGGATTACCTGCTGGAGTTCCTCTATCGTGATGCCCGTATACTCCATCTCCTCTATTCCTCTCGTAGCCTCCATTTCTTGCTGAATCCAGGGGGCGCTTTTGTGCTGTACTTCATTGGACCATAGTGTCTTCCAGAAGGTCTCTATTTCTGCTGGCTTTGGGGCTTCGTACTTGTCTTTGTTCGCTGGGGTCTCTCGAAGCTTCCTGTAGAAGGCCTTCTGGTTTGCTTGGAATTGCATGTTCTGTTGTTTTTTGTTGGTACAGTCTTTGTATCTTCGGAGTCTTCTGGCGTATACACCCAGTTTTTGTTTGAGGGTATCCAGATATTCGCTGATATGTTTATTGGGCTCTTCGTGTCTTGTATGGATCCTATTTCTCTTAAGGGCCATCTTCACTTTCCTCACTAATTTCTTACCCCTATTTCCCTGCATGTACTGGGTTATTCGCCCTATGCTGCTGCGGAGCTCTTCTATTCTTTTCTCCAGTCTCACTTGCCATGGTGGTTGGGCTTTGTTTCCTCTGTTACTTCGGCCTTCGTTCCTTACTTCGTACCCATTGGCGCGTGATGCCGCTACTGCTGCACAGTATATGGCGGTGTGTATTTCCTGTAGGGAGTTGTGGTTCTGTAGGTGTAGTGGTAGAGTATGTTCATTGAGGATCTTGGTTGCTTTGCAGAGTTTCCAAGATGCCGGTTGGCGTGGTATTCTTGGCCTTGTTGCGGCATCCGAGCCTTCATATTCCGCCAGGGCACATTGGAAACCTTCTTCCATTTTCTCCACGTCCCTCCTCTCTTCTTCTTCTATGCTTGGTTGGAGCGGTTCTCTTGCGCCAATAGCTGGTGCTTCAGGGTTGGCCACACTGGTTGAAGTGTTTGCCAGGTCATTGGCGACTTCATCTCTTAACCTTTGTAGTATGGGCTCTGCTAAGAGATTTCTGGTTATTATGTTCCTGCGTTGGGTTGTTATCCTTTCTATACTGATGTCCAGGTGTGGGTACTGTTGTGCGAATTTGGCGTGAAGTGTGGGTCTGTAATTTGTCATGTCTGTTTCCAGCTTTGTAATCGTATAGTAGGTGCGCATGATGTAGGTGTTCATATCTATTGTCCATGACATGCGCTGGCGTGGTCTTTCAGCCCTAGTGGTTGCACCTATACTAGGCTGCAAAGCACTTTGGGCTGTGTTGGTTCTAGTAGCCGTACAGTTGGAGGCGCCGCTACAACCGCCGACACCTCCAAGGAGAGACTGTTGCATATTTTTCGAACTGGCCCCTCTGCTTAAAACTCGAACGCGGTTCTGATTTAAGAGCGAGACAACCGATGCTCCATTCATATTTTCATTATGGTTCATATCATCAGAGTCTGAGATAGCCTTTTTCACGTCGCTGGGTTACCGATAGTTATCCCAACGGCGTTCCGGATGCTGGCATGTCGTCAGCAGGCTACAAATCCGGTTTTAATGGCCCAATGGTATTTTTATTCATTATTAATACTTTCACCGATCAAGACATCGCGCCATGAGCGTAGTAACGCTGTTTTTATTCATTGTTAATACTTTTCACCGAGAGATGGCACAACGAGCGTAGTAACGCTTGTTATTTTTTTCCCCCATGCTGAGGATCGAACCCTTGGATCTAGCAAACCTCCTGGTTAGTAGGTTTGCGCTCATACCACTGGGCCATCTCGACACATATATATATATATATATATATATATATATATATATATATATATATATATAATAATAACAATAATGTTTATTTGTTACGAAGGTTACATATTTCATCCAATCCTGAATTTCAATTTAAGTATAATAAATTTCACACAGTTTAGAACAGACAATACAATTTGCATTTCCCCGTGATGGGTCCCCAGTTTAAATTATAAAATTTAACCGGCTGAGGACCCTATTAATCCGCTGGCGCACAAACTCCGTTTAATAAGTATACAATTAATTTCTTTTTAAACAATTATTAATATTGTTAAGATTATTTGGTAATTCATTCCAAAGCTTTATTCCCATATATTCAATTCCTTTCTGTACATTTCCGTTCTAATCTCTCGTAGCTTAATTTGGTTGCTTCTTCTTAAATTTCTATTGTTTTCGTGATATTGGATATCAATATTACCCAAAGGTTTTCCTTTTGTTATCCTTTCATACACTAGTTTTAATGCACAACATTTTGTCAATTGGTAATATACCGTATTTTACAAATAATGAATTATAACTTAAGATGGTGTTTTGTCCTATGGTTTTTAAAAATTTAGTCTGTAGTGATTTAATTACCTTCGTGTTGTTCTTGTTCAGATTTCCCCATATACAATTGCATTAAATCAGGTAACTATATAGGAAACGATAGTTGTCTAGACATAGGCTTAAGATTCACAGGGAGCAATGAGTGTATTTTCGTGTGAAACAATTTGCATTTTTTCAAGAGCTAGCGGGCCGTAAGAAACACGTCGGCGGGCCACATGTGGCCCGCGGGTTGAAGACCCCTGTCCTACGCGGGTTTACTCTTAGATTGAACTTTGTTTTCGGCTGACGCTCTCCAGAGGTTAAGCCAGCTTCTTGATCGGTTTCCAATATCAAAAACTGAGGCATTGGGCCTTCATATGGTTTCAGCCTTTCACAATTTATAGTCAATCGTAGTTGAATCACGGGACATATCACCAAGTACGCCACATTATCTATATTTTTTATAACCTGGTAAGGTCCTAAATAACGAGGACTTAATTTTTTGTATGCCACAAGTACGTCTTTTACCCAAACCCAGTCATTTCCCTGATAATAGTAATACTTTATTCCTTATTATTTTATACCGCAGGAGACCATACAAACGATTTGCTTGGGAAATGGAAAGAGAGCAGTAGCGATGCTAGTAACGGGGCTCTCTTTCCGGTAAAAAAAGCAAGGGATTTCTCGTATTCTGCAAGAAACAACAAAGATATTGATTCGCGCGTACAAATCCGCATTGTTATTAAGAGATTTACATTCGCTGGAATATCACATTTACAGAGTTTATGAGCACAGTCTTGACTCGAAGACGTTACAAGTGAAGGTTGAAGTCCAAAGGTGGAGTCTTTGTGGGCTGCAGAGTAAGAATGTTTTTCCTTGCAGCCAAGGCCGGAAGAAGAAGTAGGAGAAACAAAAATAGTAGAAAAATGTAAATGAATTTTGAGTTGGCTGTTGTGGGTGCACTTTTAGAGGACATTTATAAGGAAAGGCAGACAAAAGAAAAATGGAAAAGGAAGAGCAGGGAGAGCAGAGGAGGGGGAAGAACTGAAAACTAAAAGGAAAGAGTGGGAAGGCAGAAGTAGCAGGCAGAGCATACTTGATTTAAGTACTAATCAAAGATTTTGGCTTTAAGGGTGAGAAAAGAGAGATTTAAATTCTTGAGGGATCGAATTCCAGATTTTAGAACCCGTAACGGAGACACTGTGTGTTTTATAGTTTGTGCGAGTCCGCGGTATTCTGATTTCGTCCTGGTGACGTGTATTGTAATCATGTGTCGTCTGTGAGATGGAGAAAGGTAAAGCTAGGTCACCTTTAGTGACTTTGTACATAAGGAGTGCAAGTTTATATTTTATTAACAGAGTGAAAGGAAGAATGCGCCATAATTTAAAAAGTTGGCCAGCGTGTTCATGGAAGCCTGCAAAGCGTTTTTTGCGTTCCTATCAATTGCCTAAGGGAAGTAAAATATGTGATTCCCCAGACCTCAAGACAGTAGGTAAGTTTTGAATAAAATAAAGAATAGTAAAGAATCATTAGGATATATTGAGGAACGACATGTCTGAATCTCAAAAATATTCCCAGGAGACTGCTAAGAGAATTGGTGAGATCGTTAATGTGTTCTTTCCAGGTTAAATTTGAATCGAAAATTACTCCAAGAAGTTTGGCTGATTTCGTTTCCTGAAGGATGGAGTTGCGGAAAGTAATAGGAGAACTGTTAGGTAATATTTTTTGCCGGGAATGGAAGATAACGTAGTTAGATTTTGCAATGTTTAGCTCTAGTTTGTTAACGTAAAGCCAGCGTGAGACGTTATCTAAATCTTAGTTGACTTTTTGCACTGTTTCTTCGATATTTTTTCCCGATACCAGAAGTGTCGCGTCGTCAGCATAAAGAAACAGCTGACTATTCGGGACAGCTTGGGGCAAATCGTTGATGTAAAGAAGGAAGAATAGCGGAGCTAAACAGCTTCCTTGAGGTACACCAACGCAAATAGTTTTGAGAGTTGAGGGAGTTTTACCTATGAAAACTTAAGTTATTTTGACGCTGGCGTAAGGTTTAAAAACACGACGTATTTTTAAACCTTACGCCAGTGTCGAAATAACTGTTTGTTATGGAATCTCCTGGTGAAACTCTGTATTGTTTCGCTATGAAAACTTGCTGTTGCCTATTGGAAAGGTAGCAGTTCAGTAATTTTAGAGGTGTACTCCAAATAATCAACGACAAATTTTCAGGTAGTCAGCTGTATAGCAAAACGATTATTTATTGCCAAAACTTTACGTTTCGATTCACTACATAGCTGACTACCTGAAAATTTGTTGTTGATTATTATAATGCGCTGTGAAAGTCTACGTGAAACTGTGTACCCCGAATACCATACCGTTCCAATTTCGTCAGTAAAATGTCATGCTTAACATTTTCAAACGCTCTTTGGAGATCTCTTTGCATTCCTATTACAAAATTGCTTTTGTCTATTTCGTCAGAAATCATCTCTTTGATATTAAGGAGGGCGGTATTTGTTGACCTATGTTTTCGAAAGCCGAATTGATGTTTGTAAAGTAAGTTTTTACTTTCGAAATATGATTCAAGTCTACTGTGTAAAGCCTTTTCAAAAATTTTGCTAATAACTGGAAGGATAGAAATAGGATGATAATTCTGAATGTCAGATGGGTCGCCCTTTTTAAGTTCGGCTTTCACAGAACCTATCTTTCTCCCTTACCATTTCATTAACTTTATCTAGGTTTCTAGGCACATTTCCTCTTACATGACTCAAACCAAACCGAAGCTGCTCATTCAAATTGGCACAACCAATAACCTTAACTGGTAGCTTATAATTCAGTGATGGTATATTTGGGGTCTCCCCGAACATCACCACAAAGAAACTCTCTTGAATCGATTTCTGTAAGATGGTATTATACGCAGACACTATCAATGGGAGAAGACTTTCCGAGTCAAATCGTAAATCAAATACACTCTTTGCCAAGGTATATATGATTATTCTGTTCGCTTTCTCGACTTATCCACTTGTCCTCGGGTTATATGCCGCAGTGTTTATCTTTTCAACTCTAAGCAGATCTAAAATATTAGTAACCAACTGCAAAAGGAACTCACTTCCTCGATCACTCAAAATACAATCAGCAAAACCAAATTTTAAAAACATTTCAAACACTAATATGCGAGCAGCTGTTCCTGCTGTCAAGTTTTTAGTGATCCTAACCACCATCCACTTTGAGAACGAATCAATGATCACTACAAGATGCTTTTAACTAAGCCCTCTCGAGATATCGGACCCCAAAATCAATGCTTAACCTCCCAAACACCCTAGTGACCGGCAAAGGACGAACCGGAGCAGATACCCTAACATTCACCGAATTCTGCTGTTGACAAATAACACACCGTTGAAAATACCTTTGAACGTCCCTCAACATTTCAGGCCAAAAATATTTGATTTCAAAAGCCATCAAGTCTTATCTCTCCCCCCATCAGATGACAAAAGACTCATGTCCCTCAAATAACACTTTTCGTAGTATAGATAGCGGAACCAACAACAAATCTTATTTGATTATTCCGATATTTTCTTAAATACCATAACCTATATACCTTCACTAATCGTTAGTGAGCCTGCTCTTGACACCATTCGGCTTTCTGTTGTTCCATCTGCATATCCATTAGAATTCCCTGAAGCATATTTACTTCAATCTCAGGATTAAACGAACGGGATAAACAATCTGCACAGACATTTCCTGACCATTTGATGTCCTTTATATCAAACATATTCCAGCAAAAATACACTCTACCTGGCTAATTTACCCGTAATATCCTTACTAGAACGCAACCAATATAACGCAATCTTCACTGTAAATCTACGCCCATCTAAATACATATGAAAATAC
>QLNU02015360.1:34165290-34187583 GCA_006491805.2 Dysdera silvatica
GACGCTATTTGCATAGCAGGAAACTTTGAGTCAATTTTGTTTGCGGACATATATAACCCCCTTAATTCATCCGCCTCTCGTTTTCCGACATTTCAATTGCCTTCTGTGAAGATACTGAATGGTTATCATTCGAAGAGCCATTACCCAAAGCTTTATCAGTGCTACAACACAAACGGGTATCAGCAAGAGATGTTGGATGGCTATTCCCGTCACGAATAGCGAGGCTTCTTTTACGCTTAAAGCACGACGCAAATTTATAACCTCACCTTTTACAAAAATGGCAGATACCTTTATTATATCGTTTAGGTTCACGAACGTCACTTTCATAAGCAGGAGTTGCCCATTGCTGTAATTCATCCCTCACTAGGCTACGAATGTCCTCTAAATTGGCATTGAAACTTGAACACAAGGGTCATTCAAACCCTAAATCTTCACAATGTCCGGCTGGAACGCCAGTGGCTCAAAACTCTGAAGACCCGAATTTGAAAAATAATTTTCACTTTTAAAACGTTTAAATTACATCAGGTATTTCAATAGGGTTGTACCATTGTTAATCTCCACCAAGATCAAACGTTGTTTTATATCGAGTGGAAAACCTCTTATTAGATACTTAACTTTCGAGAGTTCCTTCATTTTTGGATTCAGTTTATGACACAAGTGTAATACGTGGTAATAATAGTCTATAATAGATTCTTCTGTTCTCCAATAACGACAGATTAATTGAAAATTCAATAGCTCCTCATGATTAGCAGGACGAAACGACTGAAGAAAATGCTCATAAATGGCCTCAATTTTTAACTTCTGTTCCTCTGGAATAGTTATAAACCAATGAGACGCCGAACCTTCTAAGAAAACGGGAAAAGCACTCACTTTCTTCTCGTTAGTCCATTTATTCCTATTCGCAATGGCTTTAAATTTTTGCAACCAGTCCTCGGGATCCTCCTTCCCAGTGAAATCCGAAGGTAAACGTAAATTAATTACCGTCATAAAATATTTACTGCAGCGCACCAAAAATATATACTCGCCCTTCGCAAGAACGCCAAAGTTCGAAGAGGTTTTCGGCATCAATATGTAGGGTTGTTATTTGCTTCCCCGCTACACAGGTGAGAACAGAATCAGACTAAAAGATCAATTGCTTTATTTTGCGGAGACGAAACATACAATAGTTGAATTATATCGTGCGAAACATACACGGCGTCTTTCCAGTTAATTACAACTTAAATACAGTGCCCACTCGGGTGTTCCTTTCACAACCAAAGCCAACTCAAGAATGAGCTACTCGCAAGCTCATTTTGCGCAGGTCCGCGCTAACAGAAATATGCAAATTCAAATGCACTAGGGAAACAGAGCAATACTTACGTAACCAAAACATTATGAGGCCAACTGCGCTAAGAAAACAGAGCAACATTATGCAGCCAAAACTCCCCTAACACAACGTTTAGGTTTGTCTCTTGTCCGTTGTTCCTGAAATATCTGGAATCACTAGTTTGGATTGACCACTCATCCTACTCGCATTTGGGTTCCAATAAATGTTTATTTCGTGTGGAAACAATTCGAAAATTCGTAGATGAAGGACCGTATTTCTCCAACTGTTAAGTATAGAGGTGATTCGATCATGTTGAATGGGTATATCAACTGATGGATAGGTCGGTTTACGATGATAAAGTAATGTCACTTTTAAATGATGGCGATACCTATTCCGTTGTAGATAAAGATCCTACTGATTGCATTGAGAGGCAGATGAATGGTTGCCTGCTAAAACTTCACAAAGAGTCGAAACTGGATGAGAAACTTTACTCGCGACTCCGTTGTTCGTCTGGAAGAATACCATTGTTCTATGGACTCCCAAAAGTCCATAAACACGATATTCCTCTTAGACCTATTGTGAGTTTTTGTAGTTCGCCAACATATGCACTTTCTAAATATCTTGCAGGTATACTATCTCCTCTTGTTGGGTGCTCTGAACGGTCGGTGTCTACCTCTGAGGAGTTTATTTCTTCTATCAGAAACGTAAAAATCGCTCCCGATGATGCTATGGTGCCTTTTAGTGTTGTTTCACTTTTCACCTGTATTCCAACAAATTTGGCGGTATCAGCAGCGTTGGAGCGACTGAGGCATGATGGAAGCCTGGAAGAAAGAACTAGCCTTAGTCCGGAAGAGATATATTGCCTGTTCGAGTTCTGCTTGAATTCCACGGTTTTCGGCTTCAAGGGTAGATTTTACCGACAGAAGAGGTGTACGGCGATGGGGTCACCTGCTTCGAGTGTGGTGGCAAATTTGTGTATGGAGGCATTTGAAAACAGTGCTTTAGATGAGTGAATTTACTGTGTCCAGGTGTGGAAGCAATACGTCGATGATACTTTCGTTATCCTACCAAGGTCTTCAGTTACTGATTTTCATCTCTATTTGAACAGCTTGAACCCTCATATTCAATTTACATTAGAAGAAGAAGATAGCGGTTCATTACCCTTCTTAGATGTTCGGATAAATAGAGATGTGGATGGGCGACTGTTGACTACGGTGTTTAGGAAACCAACACATACTGATAGGTATCTTGACTTTCGTTCTCATCACCCGGCATCACACAAAGCATCTGTCATTAGAGCCTTGCACCGACGAGCCTTTACACATTGTTGTAATGATGACCTTCGCAATGTTGAATTACGACGCAACAAAAGCGTGTTGAAAAAGAACGGTTACCCGACTAAATTTATCGCTCGTAACCAATGTGGTGTTAGTGGTGGAAACAGGAATGTAGAGGATGAGACTAGGAAGACATCAGTGGTTTTGCCATATGTGGCGGGTGTCTCAGAAAAGCTGTCTCGAATTCTCAGTTGTGTGAATGTTAAGACCTACTACAAACCTGTCTACACCCTGCGTGATCTATTACTTAAAGTTAAGGATCGCGTCCCTGAGGAGGAAAAATCTGGTGCTATTTACCAAATACCGTGTGGAGACTGTGACAAGGTGTATGTTGGACAGACGGGAAGATCGATACGTCTACGAGGGAAGGAGCATATGCGTGCGGTAGCTAGGGGAGACGATTCAAACCAGTTGGCTGAACATGTCTTCAGGGAGGGTCACGAACCAGATTGGCATTCGATGAAAATATTACATCAGAATGTGACGAATCTGGGGAGTAGACTTTTTCTGGAATCATGGGAAACCTACGGTTTGAGGAGTCGTGCAATAAACATCGCAAAACCTCTACCAGAACCTTACAGGATTTTTGCAAAACCTCGAGTTGGGGGTGTTCATCTGACATCGTCGGGTGCGGGGGCTTTCCCGGCGAGGGTTTCCCCGATTGGGGTTTCCCCAGCTGGAAATGCTCCGCACCAAATGGCGTCAGATGGGGATTCCCAACATGCGGGTATATAAGCTTAGGACTTTCACGAACTCTTCATTCTGCCTTCACTTGACAAAGGGAGCAGTTGGCTCCCGAAACGTCGTGTTTTTAAACCTTACGCCAGTGTCAAAATAACTGTTTGTTATATCAACTTCATGGCACTCCATTCTTTGGTTGTTTCTGGCAACATAAATTCCTGTAATTACTTTGATATTATGGACAATTTTGCTTCCTATATAGTGACAGTATTATGGTATTGACGGTTACTTTTATTTAGCATGATAAAGCTCCCTACCATGTAATACAGTGAGTGTAAGAATGGTTTAAAATGTTAGATTAACTTAGAAGGATTCCAGATCTAAACCCAATTGAATACATTTGAGACTAACTGCAGTGACATCTACGATTTCAATCGCATCGAGCTTTATCTCTGACGATGACTTTGCTAGGAACTTAAATTAATTCCTATTTCCTTCGAAACATTCCGAAATTTGCCAAAAATTATATCGCGAAGTAACTGCTTGTAGTCGAAGTAACCTTGGTAACTGCTGCTAAAAATGTTCGTACTAATTGCTGAAGCGCCAAATAAATCCATTTTTGTAAAGAGAAAAAAGTATCTAACTCCTTTTGGTAATGTAGTGTAAGTATATGCAAAATTTTGCGTTTCCATATATATTGAAACTCAGTATTTGATTTATTTACTTGAAAATAAAAAGAATGACATTTTACGTCTGATTTTATTCAATTTTAGAAAATGTACGTTCCAAAATGTGTGCGGTTGTAAATTTTCGATCCTTTGTTAAAACTAGTGCATGCACACCTTGATAACTCTGCTATAAATCTAGAGTTACTCTAGATTTCCTCATCAATGTTTGCTTTATTTCCGCTGACTATGAGAATTTGCCAAATACAGTAATCAAAAAGTCAAACTAAAATTCAAACTACAAAATTGTCTGGAAATATAATTTTTCTCATATGAGTCTATCTATATTAATTCTATGGATTCTTATTTAAAACTGGCCCCAGGTACATTTCTGACCCATATTGCCTTCAACTTTATACTTGGCAATTTATCATGTAGCGAATTTCTGGTCACGATTCGTAGCTATCAGACGCCGGATGCTAAAACTACGCTGTATCCGACGTTTCATCTTGCACGGTATACTGACTAGTAATTTTAGGTAAGTATTCGCACGTATGGCAGACTAGTGTTGACCTAGCATCAATTTCTCAAGGTTTCCAGGGAAGTTCCAAGGACACGGAAACAGGTAAGTACATGTTACAACAGACGAGGTCACCCGCGAATTAGTAGTAGTGCTAAAGAAATGCTACAAGAATTATATATTGGCATGGATCTGTCATTGAAAAACTTTTGGTCTGTGCATGTGGTTGTGACTTTGCAAAATGATATAAATGTCATCTTTTTCAATTCATCTGTTTCACACTGTACGTGCAAACTTCTGCACTTCGCGGCATAATTTCAGCTTAATATACAATCTGCAAAAGTGTTAGTTTGTGTTCTTTTTATGGAGCCAGGACATGTAGAATAAGGTTGCTGGTGGGCCTACAGTTTTATGAGAGATCCGTGCGTGGTTCGTCTAAAGAATTCAACACCAGAAGGTGAATCGGTAAAAGAGGGAAAAGCGTTCGGTACCAGAAAGGGATTTAAAACCAATTTTTCGCGCAGTAGAGAAACAAATGTCACTGTGGTGTCATCTTGCAAACGTGCAAGATAATCTACTGAAATAAAAGTAAACAAATCTCAATATTGCATCAAACCCTAAAATATAGGAAACCACACAAATTTTTCCTTCAGAAGCAGATCTACTCATCTTTCCTGTTCTCTCATGCACTAATTTCTCACAATTTAACCCGAGTACAAACATAGGCTAATGATGTTGGATTGGTTTGTGTCATTCGCACGAGAGTGCCAGTTCGTGCAAATATGAAAATACAGTAGACTCTTGTCATGCGCCTACTTTTGGACTCGCACCCATTCACTAGTGAGGTGACCCTCTTTGTATATGTAGTTACTAATAAATGAATAAAAGGTAGCAAAAACTGTACATCGATGTTTGTCAAATCAACATCAGTTACACACAAATAAAGACTAGTGGAACCGCAATACAAAAAAGTTAGTGAAAATGAAGACATAAAAATTTTGAAGATTTCAAAATCCAGTGCGATAAACACCTTCCACGTAACACTTCCGATATTACGGTTACGGAAAAAATCATGTTTGGTAGATAGAAACTGCAGTGCCTGGTGACAGACGGGTAGACGAAAAAGAGATTGAAAAAATCACGAAATACAAGGATTTGTAAACAGAGAGGGAGAGACTTTGGAGGAGGAAGGCTGCAGTTGTTCCGGTTGTAGTGGGTGCATTGGGCACTGTTCCCAAAACTCTAGAGCACGTTGAATGTTAACAACAAATACTGCCACCGAATCTGAAAGGCGGCACTTACAGAGACAGGTCACAATATATGCGGATACACCTCTAGTTACCTAAGATCCTGGAAAAGGACTTTTGGAATTTGCATGATAAAAATATCAATTGTTGATTCACTGTAAATGTACACCAACAAGTTTTTTCATATATATATATATATATTACGTTTTAAGACAGGCACATTCTCTTTTCGGCCTGAAAACTAAACACATTATGCTTTGTTTTTAATCACAATTACCATCACATTTTTTAAAAATTGGTCACATTAAAAGTTTACATGTATTTGAACTACTTTCATTCTATATCCTTTATAACTCAGAAAGTGTCCCCTGAAGGTTAAAAATGGTTGTAGGCATTCGAATGTCTAGTCCAAGTCTGCATAATATGTTACTGGATAAAGCATATTTTGGGAATTTTTATTTTCAGGTGTTTTATTTATTTGTATTTTCTATAATTTTCCAAAAAGTTTTTGAAAAATATTGAAAAGCTCTACAAAAATAATTGAGATAATTAAGAATATTATATATTGTCCCACAACCATTATCTGCCAAGAGTACCAAGAGTGCTTTCAGAAGAAAAATATCTGCTTTAAATGACAACAACTTTTTTTTTTTCAGAAACATAAAACCTGCACAAATTATGCACAAACCGTTAGACGAGCGTTTACAGAGTAAATCAGTCGTCATTTATTATATCATTCCGATTAACCACACCTCCTGATTAAGGAACTAACTTCTCGGTCCCTTGAGTTTCATTTAATGGGAGAGATTGCTGTAATGTAAATACAAAAGTAATCCAAATATCAATGTAAATACAAATACCAAATTAATGTAAAGACTAAAATAATCATGTAAATGTAAATACAAAATAATGTAAATATCAAAGTAAATGTAAATATCAAAGTAAATGTAAAATCAAAGTAATGTAAATAACAAAGTAATATAAATATCAAAGTAAATGTAAATACCAAGTAATGTAAATATTAAAGTAAATGTAAATACTAAAGTAAATATAAATGCCAAAGTAATGTAAATATCAACGCAAATTTAAATATCAACGCAAATTTAAATACCAAAATAATGTAAATACTAAAATAATGTAAATACTAAAATAATGTAAATACCAGAATTAATTTTGAGTGCATATTATTTTTCCAATTTGAAATTAGTATTTAAGTTCGTTAAACATATTATATTTTGGATTGTCAAGTAGCCTTTAATTTGCTTTTTAGCCACTGCAAAGCGATTTTGTGATCTCAAGCACGATTTGAATAGCGTAAGAATTATTAAATTACCATTATTTATTTAATCACCATAATTTTCACTTTCATACGGGTTTTTATATGATGTTTGCAAACTCTTTTTAATTGTATTTTATCGCCACTGTTTAGTTAATTTCGCTGAATCGTTGATTTGCCCTTGCTCCATCATTAATTATAAACGTTTTATTCCCGATTCCTAGATAATTTGACGATTGTAATGCTTGTTGCTGTTTTCTATGTAAAATTAATTAATTAATCTGGAAATGTTGGCCGAGCAAGCGGCACTGTGTTTCCAGGAGAGGAAGGGTCATAATCCAAGAGATGAGGTAGAATCTCCATTTGGAGATCAGAGTCCAGGGCTAAATGAAGCGCCCAACACCGGAGAGAAAACGGAAGACAGCTTGAAGAAGAGAGCACGTAGTCTGTTGGGAAGTGTGAATCCCATAAAGGTCCTTAAAATCCGGTGGACCAGGAAGGCGAAATTGTGAGCATGTTTGAAAGAGTTCTCCTCTCAAGAGTGGGTTAGCATGGCAGTGTACGAAGAGATGTTCTGTAGTTTCAACCATACCTTCAGTGCGTTGAAGTCAAAGTGGCGATTGTGATTTTCCAGTACGGAATAGCAAATCGATGGTATAAAAGATTCCAAGCCTATGTTTATGAAATCTCATATAGATGTTGCGTAGAGTTGTTATTGTTGGGAATAATGACTCTCCAATAACAGGGAAAAGTACTCGATGATGTTCCATTATTGATTGAGAGAAGGTTGAAATTTTGTTTGCATTCAGAGAAGACTTAACTTTGCTAATAAAGCCAGAAAGACTGAGTCTGTGAGAAGTTGATGTTATGCCCCAATGATTGCTACGCAATGCACTGCGAGCGAAATGATCAGCCATATCGTTGTCAGGGTGATCTCCATGTCCTGGGATCCAGCAAACTGTTAAAGGTTTTTGGGCGAGAGCACATTCCGTGTAGGATGAAATTTTTTGAATTTCCTTTCTTTGGCGTGTAATTGGTTGAAAATGTGGGACTCCCATATTTTTTTAACTCTTTTTGGGCTTCGTAATCCCGAAGTCGACCCCCAAAGCCCAGTGTAAGAATAATTATAATGCGTTATATTGTTTCGTGATGTTGTAAATCATTGATTTGCTTTCAAACTTTTTTTTAAATTTGATGTTAAACCGTCTGGTGTCCTGGTCACACGATTTACTTTTTTGCACGATCTAAAGACTGGAACTGCAAACTTTTTTAATAATAGATCGTAGAACTGAACAACAACACTTATATGTCAAACTGGTGAACACGTTTTCCAGAAAGTTAAAACATTTTTCATTTCGTAAGTTGTCTATATTGTGTTAGCACTGTCAGGATCTTTATTTCTAAAACTTATGGAACTTTGTCAAAGAGATAATAATTTATTAATTCAAATACATCAGGAATTAAAAGAAATTAAAACACAAAATTGAATAAGAGGTATACGGATATCAAAATAGATTCACTGTCACTGCAACTATCATTATCAAACACAGCCCTTAATCAAATTAAGGAAGATCAAGATAAACTAAAAGTAATCAGTGAAAACATCATCATAACAACCAACCAAATAGAGAGGAAAGTAGCTGAACTATCAACAAAAGCTAAAAGATTATATAAATAACAATAATAATAACGACTCTAAGAAACTTGGTGGGGAGATTCACCAGATCTATGTAAATCAACAGAATATTGAAAAAAGAATTGACAAAACGGAGATCTACGGCATGAGAAAGGATATAATAATAGAGGGACTACCTCGCACACAAAATGGAAACTGTATAAATGAAATTTCAAAAATTAGTAACGAATTAAATATAAACCTAACAAAAGAAGTCGTTGACACATTACATAGACTCCAAGCAAAGAACAAGGAAAGAGTAAATTACTAGTTCGCTTCTTGAAAATATAAAAAAAAAAGAGACGAATTCTGGAGCCAAAGAAAAGGCATTAAAATTAGATCGGGCATATGGTTAATGCAATCCCATATGTTTGTTTGTGAGTTTTATGTTGCAAACACAGCAAGGGTCATGCTATGCCAGGGCCTGCAATTTTCCGAGAAATACGAACCACTTATTGCTTGGAGAAACAATCCCAGGACTACGTTGAGCAGTTAGCCTGCAAGCATTATATATATATATCATCATCATCATATTCAACCATTATCTATCCACTGCTGGATGAAGGTCTCTCCAAATGCTTTCCACACAAGTCTATCCTGAGCAATTCGCTTCCACGTCACCCCAACCTGTTTTCTTATTTCATCCACCCATCTAGTTTGAGGACGTTTTCTAGGTCTTCGGTGGTCTCTTGGAATCCAGTTCAGAATTTCTGTTGTCCATCGTTGATCAGTACTTCTTGCAATATGCCAGGCCCATAGACATTTCAGCCCTTTTACTTTAATAATGATGTCCTCCACTCTAGTTTGCTCTCTTACCCAAGTGTTCATTTTTCGATTTCTCCTAGTTATTCCAAACATGCACCTCCCCATTCTCCTTTGGGTTTTCTGTAACTTCCGTATTGCTGCAATTGTTTGACGCCATGTCCCTGATCTGTAAGAGAGGACTGGCATTACACACTGGTTGAAGACATTTCTTTTTAGACACAAAAGCAATTTTCCCTTCAGGATAAAATTGTTTCTGCCAAATGCACTCCAGCCAAGATTAATACGTCTGTTGAGTTCCTTCATAATCTTGTAATCCATCAACATCAGCTGGTCAAAGTGAATATATGAATCATCAATTTCTAGCTCAATTTTGTCAACTTGTATTTTTGTTTCCTCTACGAAATTATTGAACATGATCTTAGTTTTTTGAAGGTTCATCTTGAGTCCAACTTCTTTACTTCTAGTTGAGAGCTCCTGTACCATGTCTTGGAGTTCTGATGGGTTCGTTGAAAAAATAACAATGTCATCAGCGAAACCGCAAATGATTTAAATATTCATCATTTATTTTTATTTCCTTGTCATTTCAATTTATCTTCTGAAAAATCATCTGTAAAGCTGAAGTAAATAGTTTTGGACAAATGGTATCCCCCTGCCTCACACCTTTACAAATTTTGATAGGTTTGGAATTTTCATGTTGCCGAAATTTTGCATTTGCATTTTTATACACACATTTCACCATGTGAATGTACGCATCCTAGATGTCTGCTCATCTTAAAGAGTTGATGACTGTAAGTCATGACAATAAGTCCTTCCAGTGCAGAAAAGCGATTTTTTAATTCCAACTTGAATGCCTCAGTATTTTCTTTTAATTTCTTTAAATCCACCCTCTTACATACTTGTTTCCTAATGAGCTTCTGCCTTTCTAGTTTAGTATTTAAGTGCATTTTACATCTCACCATTCGATGATCACTTCCAGTATTATACAGGGTTTGTCCCAGAAGTTCCCGGAATGATTTTTTGTAGTTGGCAACGCTGGCTGACGGGGCGGAGAAGTTGGTGGGGGATCTGAGCTTGGAAACGAGACCGGTATCAGTCGCCTGCGGGCAGTTGTTGAGGCAGGGTCACGCTCCGCGCAGAGGTATCTACTGCACCCTCGTCGATCAAAAAATGGACCAGTTTTTGGAGCAGCGTTATGCAATCAAATTTTGTGTGAAACTGGGTAAAAACGGGGCGGAGACACTCGAAATGCTTCGGAAAGCCTACGGTGACGGGGCGATGAAAAAAAGCCAAACTTTCATGTGGCACAAGCGGTTCCGGGAAGGTCGGGAGTCCGTCAACGACGACGACCGCTCTGGACGCCCGTCGACATCACAAACGGACGACTCGGTGCAAAAAGTGCGTCAAGTTTTGGACAATGACCGACGATTAAGTGTTCGGGTGATTGCAGAGGAGTGTGGAATACCCAAAACAATCGTTCATCGCATTTTAACGGAGGATCTTCAAATGAGGAAAGTCTGCTCGAAAATGGTGCCAAAAGTCCTGACGAGTGAGATGAAGGAGCAGCGTTTGTTGAAGTGCCAGGAATTGCATGAACGCTACGAAACGGACCCAGAATTTTTGGACAGAGTGATCACAGGGGACGAGACGTGGATTTTTCAGTACGATCCCGAATCAAAGCGCCAGAGCAGCGAGTGGCACACCAAGGAGTCTCCTCGCCCGAAAAAAGCAAGGATGAGCAAATCGCGAATCAAGGCAATGCTCATTGTGTTTTTTGACAGAAAAGGTGTAGTTCACAGTGAATTCGTGCCACAAGGACAAACAGTCAACAAGGAGTTTTACTGTGAAGTGCTCAAACGGTTGCGCAACAGGGTTCGACGCGTCCGAAACGAAATTCGCGACAATTGGATCTTGCACCATGACAACGCGTCAACCCACACCGCGCTCATTGTCTCCGAGTTGCTGGCCAAAATGGGTGTGGCAACGCTGCCCCAGCCGCCGTACAGCCCCGATCTGGCACCAGCGGATTTCTTTTTGTTCCCAAGGATCAAAAGAACCCTGAAAGGAACTCGGCATGGGACGCTGGAGGCGGTAAAAGCAGCCGCGACGACCTCACTGAAGGAGATTCCCGTTGACGACTTCCAGGGCGCCTTCAATGATTGGGTGAAGCGTTGGCAACGGTGCATCGAAGCAGGGGGAGAATACTTTGAAAAGTTCTGAAAAGATTGTAAACTGATATTGAATAAATGATTTTAAAAAAAATCATTTCGGGAACTTTTGGGACAAACCCTGTATATATAATATATATAAACACCTAACCCAAAAAAATGCCAATATATTCAGAAAAGCAAGAAGATTTCAAAAACAAAGTAATTGAAAATTCATATCATGGTCTAAAGGATGAACGAAAATAAGTGAAAACAAAAATTTAGAGACTCATGTAATAAATAACAACGCGCGAGCGCGCGCGAAGACTTAAATAACTTATGACCCGTATCTTTATACATTAACAACTTAAACGAAATAAGTTTACCACTAATCAATAACCTGTCTAATTATCCTGCTCTAAGTAAAAAATACTAGAAATCGAAAAAAATAACTCGAGAAAATTAAATTATCTTTATTCTCCAATAAATCAGTTCCCATCTCCTTAATTTACATGAAGGATATTACTTTGAATAACAAAACTAACAAAGTCAAAGAATTAGAAAACTACTATAATGAACCAGAAATATTTTCAGTAGTTGAAATGTAAAGAATGTTTGTTTGTTTGGCTTTTTTATGGCGCAAGAGCATCTGGGCTATACTGCGCCAGAAATGTAGAAAATAAGTGATTCTGCAGTTAATTTTACTAATTATAAGGAATACTTCATTTATAGAGATATAGACAAAAGTGGAGGAGGGATTTCAATATACGTGAAAGGCGAACTAAATGTTGATCTAATAAATTGCAGAAATAGGTATTAAAGCGACGCAGAAATTCTTCAGTTAAAATCATATTTATTAATACTTTAAATGTTTAGAATAATTCATTAATATATGTCAGAAATTTAATTAATTATTTACAACCTTAAAAGAATTTTTTACGCCTTTTTAGTGGAGCCTCCAAGAATGATTTGTGCACACTTCGGTGGTAAACGAAAGACTGATTATTATTTTAGAATTCGAAAACAATTACACACATTGTTGACAAATATAAAAAGTGAAAATATAATTATACAATGTTTGAAAAATATGAAATAAAAGTAACAGATTTGGCATGGTGTCAATTTTAGAAATTGAACTTTTTAAGTTTATTTTCTTGCTTTTCTAAGTGGCAACAGTTAAGAAAGCCTGCGAAGCGAACATTTATATTGTATGAGCCCACAATATACTCCCCTTTTTAAAGATATTTTTAAATACATAATTAACTCACTAAATGTAAATAAGTCCTTTATTTTTCCTTTTGGCAATTAATGATTTAATAATCTAGATAAATGTATTTTATTATTTGCCGACGATATTATTTGGTTAACAGAAGGAAACAGAAACGAATAAATAATCAACAATATAAACGAAAACCTACCTTTATTTGAACGATGGTTCAACGATAATAAATTAATAATAAATACTAACAAAACACACACCATAAAATCTTTCACACAAAAATTAAATAAATTACAAATCAACCAGATGAACTTAAATTCAATAATATTATAATTGACAAAGTTTATTCTATTAAATTTCTTGAAGTAACAATCCAAGAACAATTAAACTGGAGCCAACAAGTACTTGAAGCTGAAAAAAAAATTAGAAGATCCAATGGAACTGTATCAATACTTAACTCGTTTTTACCACTTAAAATAAAAATAAATCTCTATTATACATTAATTTATAGTTTTGTAACTTACGGTAATATTATTCGGGGAAATTTGTCAAAAGTAACTTTTAAAAAAAAATTAAGTTTTCTTAATATAACATTTCAAAAATTAGGTTTTATAACAGAAAAATCAAAAGATGAAATAATACATGGAGACAAAATATCAAATGTAAATAGCATTCATAACTTGAAAGTTGCTACATATATATATGAACGACTTAACGAGAATAAACACTTAAACTCTAACTTAACCAACAAAAACAATCACAATCATAACACAAGAAATAAAAATGAACTTAACAAATTAAAAATAACAACAAATGTAGGGAAAAATAACATCAGCTATTATGGCATAGATTTGTGGAATAATACGCAAACACTAATTAAACAACTTAAACTTAAAAGTAAATTCAAAAATAAATTAAAAGAATATATTCTTGAGATTCAAAGAAATTAAATGCACCTCGGTTGCAAATATTTATTTTGTCTTGTATCCTTTGTATGTCATGTTTCTAACGTGTTATACATGAATAAATTCTTATTTGATTTGATTTGCATAATAGGAGCTAAATTATTCCGCAGTATATGTACAGATGATGTGAAGATGATGGTTCAGTAATCCGCCTACTCAACAATAGGTTTAGATGTTTCCAGCTGTAAACGATTCGCTTGATGTTACTCTTCGTAAAGGTCGACAGATAACTTTCGATGTTGGCAAATTCAGTACTGGGTTTAATCTAACCCACTTAAAATTTGCTATGTATACTTTCAATGAAATTCAACACAAGCGACGTAAATATTCATCAGGAAAATGATTACCTTACGAAGTCAGTGAACATAACAAAAACCAACGAATCCAAATTCGTTTGTTTATCATTTCATTCTGCTGTCCAAAATAATAAATATTTACCTCAACCACCATTTCCTCGGATATGTCATCATTTTATGACAACATGTCCTTGTTTCTAGATAATAAGTTTTACAATAAAAGACTTCGTTATAAAAGAATATTGGAACAGGATTGTTAAGATAAATTTTCCTTGATATTCATTTACCTTCCTTGAATTAATTTTTTTGATAAAATTCATTTTCCTTGATTAAAAAACTTCATTTTCCTTGATAAACTTCCTATTCCTTGATAAAGATTAGATCCTATTCCTTGAAAAGACTAATTTTCCTTGCAATCGATTTTGTTTGATTCTATCTATGTTGGTTACATAAACTCTACGTATATTTGTGGCTGCATAAAAATTATAAAATTTTATATATATTTTGATACACATCAGATTTTGCGGTTATGCAAAAGATAGCATCTGCTCAAATTATTGAATCTCCTGTTGCTTACCGAGGCAAATAATAACTCGCCTTTTAAAATACATAATGAGATAATGGCATTGACTGCTCGACTTTTTTTATCAAAGTCGCTTCAAAAATTGCATATTTTTTTATTACATATTTCAAATCTATATGCATTTGAGAGTTAAAATATGTAGCACATTTTTGTAAACAAGATTTTTTTAATATAAATTTCGTGCATAAGAACAGGCTTTCATAAAAATCAATTTTAAGAGTAATCATATAAAGACCAAAAATTTTGAAAATGAATTTTGATTAAATTACGGTTTACTTTATAGAATACAAATATAAAGCATGTATACTAATAAAAATCACTCGCTGAACGTTTCCTACAAGCCATATTCTGGATATAAAAAACGATAACAAAGGGAGCGCTTGCAAAATCAGTTAGTGAACTCTATGCAAATACGAAAATTTAGGCGACAATAACGCCATTTGTTGACCAAACTACGACTAGAAGTCTAAATATTGTAGAAAATGCATTACCGACAGTTAAACGGTGGAGAAGCGGGATGCGCTTTTAAATAGATGGAAAAATTGCATACCTGCGGAAATCGCGCGGTGAGCAGATTTTGTTATTTTTATGTTGCTCGTGGAGATCGCGGGATAGGCAGTCAGAGGGTTAATAATATGCCATATTAAAACTCATCTGCATAAGTATAGAACTTTGAATTTCTTGTTCCAGAGAAGAACTATAAGCGTGTATTTAAATCATTAATTAATAAACTAATATGATTCTGCTTACGTACACCTTCCTAGTAATCCAATAAAAGCGTGACATCCTTAGATCTCATTCACGGTTAGGTTCCAACCAGGTACCGTTAAATCATAATTTTCTTTGCGAGCATTTTATTACCTAACGTTACCATATCATCGGCTATGACAAGAAAATTTTCCAGACTTAATCCTTACAGCTCCTTATAAGTCAATAATATTATTGTAGAAGACGTTTTTTTCAACGGAGCACCAAATACAGAAATCGGCTTGCTATTATTTTCAAACACAACCAGTTTATTTCCAGCCTTTTCATCTAATTTAATCAAAGAGGAAATAGACACTTTTGATCATTTGCCAAAGTGGCTGTCCCAAATACCGCATCTTAATTTAGTTGGCATAATTCAATAGACGAAACATATTAACGTTTGTGGCAAAACCAACGAAACTATTACTGCTACAATGAAAATTCTATTCCATACCATTAAAATAAAACATTGTTGGAAAACTGGTTCCTTATAAAACTACAAAGATATTTTCATTGGATTCGATAGTTTCCTATGAAAGATTATACTTTTTATTTAGCATGGAGGAAGAGAAAATCAGACTGGTATGGGTAATCACTCAAATTAAACACACTTCGATGATTACTTATAATAACTGCCAATTATTACAATCGATTATGTATAATGCTAATAAAATTATTAGGGATTATATATATTGATGGAAAACGTTAATTTATTAATTGGAGGAGTTAATGGAGAGTTATAAATAGTTAAACATAGTCCGTTTAGATTTTATGTTAGATGATTCAATTAGTGTTTATTTTTTAATATATAAAAGTTTACCTAGAAATAAAACACGATAATAAGTTGTGTGATTTTGAATAAAAATACATTTATTTAAAATTTCCATTATAATTTCCCGTTAAATTAACCGAAAGCGAAATAAATTAAAATTATTTAAATGAGATATTTTAACGTGGTGAACCTGAATTAGAATTTTAATAATTGCTTAGATTAAATTGGAAGGAAAAATGAAACTTTTTAACGAAACTTAAAAAATATGCAAAATATTTTTTTCAGTTCATGCACATTACAGAGATATTAATTATTTTGTAGCAGAGCCTAATTTTAAACTTTAGCAATTATTCTTATCTTGGTTGAGTCTAAATTGTCGGAGTTAAATATCTTTTCCGAATTCTCTTCTTTTTTTAAAAAACATTGCATTTTACCTGTAAGAGGACGTGTTCTTCGCGGCTTACTCAAAACCTTGAGATAAAAATAATTTATTTTAATGTCGGTAATTATCCCTAAATGTGGCAAAATTTGGGCTAACTTTTGTTGGCAGACCACCAAAATGGCCGAAAAGTTTGAAAAAGTCATATCAAGGACATGAACAATAAACGAAAAAATTTAGGTTTAAATGTTTACATTAGAATTTTAGTATAAAATCTGTACGCTTTAAAAATAGACTGAAAGAGCGATTTCGCTTCCCGTAAAGAAAGAATAGATTTAATTGTTTCATTTTAATTGATTGATTTATTATTTAAAAATTATTATTAACTTCAATTATTGCGAAATTGAGTCATAAAATTCCAATTAAAAAATAATGACCGAGCATAGATAATTTCTAATTCGCCATTATTAGGGAGAGATTATCCTTCAAATTAGTAAGCATTTCGAATATTGTATATATCAGACTAAGCTCGTTCAACTAGTTAAATGGAAAAGCGTTTGACGCACATATTCTGATTGGTCAAAGTAACTCAGTGATAAATATAGGATTAATTCTAAATAGACGTTATAGGATAACCTTATCTTCATAGATAGCGTATGGTAAACTTTAACAGATTAATTATAGATTAATTAATCAGAATCAGTGGCAGGAATTCAAGAGCATACATAGGGCCATCCCGTGGCGCAGCGGTAACGGGTTTTCCCAGCGTGTCGTTAATCCGGTTTCGAAACTCAATTGTTAAAATAAACGCGTGCATTCTAGCTGATCACTTCCAGATAGCGCAAAACGTCCACAGGACGTCTTTTTTTGATCCCTTGTGTCCATATTTTGTCCATACGCAATGCGGACATAGTTCGGAAGTTCGCAGGACGTCCGTTTTGGAACGTCCGTAAGATGTTAATTTCGGACATCCCTAGGATATGTATTTCGGAACCCTTAGGACGTAGCACAATATGGATATATTTCGCACGTTCGTAGGACGTCCGCTTTGGAATGTCCGTTGGATATTCATTTCGGGATTCCGTAGGACGTCTTTTTGGAACGTCCGTAGGATGTTCATTTCCGACGTTCCTAGGATGTTTATTTCGGACGCCTCTAGGATGTAGCAAAATACGGACATATTTCGGACGTTCGTAGGATATTCGTTTTGGAATGTCCGTATGATGTTCTTTTCGGACACCCCTAGCAATGACATACGCAGGGGGATGTTAATGTGAGTTTTAACCCCTCATTGCAACGAAATTTTGCATAGGAATATGTGAATTGTAGCATTGTAACCCCCCCCCTATTGAGTAGCCCCCTTACGAACTTTCTGCGTATGTCTATGGTCCGTAGGATGTAGCACAATATAGACATATTTTCGACGTTCGTATGATGTTTATGCCCACCACGTGACCAAAATCATGCGCTATAACGCGTTTCTATAACGTTATGCTGTTCTCACTCTACATAGTATTGGTTCTTCTAGCAGCCGTATCGTCATGGCCGTTCTCTTATATATAATCTCTATGAATGCTTACGTTAATGTATATGTTAATGGGGATAGCAAAATCAATTTCTAAGCTTGGGAATATTTTCTGTATGGAATCTCATGAAAATTGTTTGACTATTTGTTGTTGTTGTTGCAATGCTCAACACAGGTAGATTTTATGTTCCTGATTTATAAAACGTTAGTCAACTTACCAAGAGTCCGGAAGTACAATTCAACGTGGATTCCGAACCATGGCTTAACTTCACTATTCACTTATTGATGGGAATTTTGGCTACAGATGAGCAATTCGGCATTCTCAGTGCAGAGCAGTCGAATTTTGACTGATGAGGTAACACCGGATTTACGTATAGGCCAAGTAGGCCCGAGCTTAGGACCCAACAGAACCCTCTTGTGTTTAAAATACTGATAATTTACAGCATCAGATATTTCTACCGCGAATTTGGAACTTCATTAGAAACTGTAAATTTATATATATATATATATATATATCATTATATCCTTTCAGCCCAGAGACTATAAATGAATCCGGCATTGTGATGAGGGGAGCCACTTATACAGGTATAATTATTCCGGTGGCTACTCCATCCTCTTTCAGTCGCTTTTTTAAGAAGCAGGAGAATACGGTAAGTGAAATATATAATCCCCAACCCACGGGGCGAGGAAATCTAAAACACGCCGAATATTTTAGGAAAATAATGACGACTCCTCCATTGGTGTACGTAACCCCCACCTTCAAAAAGAAAGGAAGAAATAACTAAACTATAAGTGAGATAAAGTAAAATATAAACACACAAGAACATACATTTTTTAATTCGTTAAACTGCAATTTTTAATTCGTTTCAGCTGGTACTCCGTTCGCTATATGCGACTTGTTTGTTTTATCGGTTATTAATTCTTTTTATAATTTACTAGTTTTCATCAATTATTACGTTTTTATAAATCATTAGTTTTTATGCTTAGTTTTATTTTTTTTGTAAGAACTAAGGTAAATAGAGGCTGAAGATGAGACTTTGTAAAATTAGTGTCTGGTAGCTAAAACAATTACATATTTCATAGTGCCTTCTTTTCTAGAAAGTAAAGTGCGTTTTCAGTTTTTCTAACTACTTATTTATATTATTTTATTTGTATTAATTTATAAACTCGTATATGTTGACTTTGCAAGAAAATAAATGTTTTTTAACCTGTTCGTTAAGCCACATTTTTTTCAAAGTTAGTAGTTTGCTCACTGGGCCATCGTGATTTACTTGGCAATTACTACTTCCCAACTTTTTCTTATTTAGAGTGGCAACAGAAATTTACTACTTCATGCCTTTCGAAGTAAACAGGTATATTTCTCTCCTGCCGCTTGTTGATGATACGAGAGTGATATGATCTATAGTTTTCGTTAAATTTAAAATTTTCTCAATAACGTCTATGCTCTTATGAAAGAATTTCAGCATTAGTCTGTTCCGTTTCAGTAAACATTAATTATCAGCCCTACTCAGTACAACGCTGGAAGATTTTATTCTTACCGCGTGCTGGCTGGTTTCTTGTTGAAGTCTGGATGGTATACTTGAAAATAGAAAAGATTTGTTTGTACGAATTTAAATTGTGGTAATTTTTATCAGTTTTTGAATTTGGTTTTTACTTTTACGAATTAACTTGAATTCAAAGGTTTATTGATGAATTACGATGACAATTGCTTAAGTGAAGTATAGTGATTGAATATTACGATTTATTGATGTGAAAGTTTCTGTAAATGAGTAATGGTTGATTAGGGAGTCCACAGATTGGAAAAAATCAGGGAATTTGGTATTCCCGGAATTATTAGGGTATTTGTCAAAGAGTTGAAATTAATCAGGGAATTTAAATATAAATTTAATTTACAAAAACTTTTTTATCAGAAAAATTTGCTAGTTTGTGAGTACATGAAACTATTTATTTGGCTGTGTTTTTATGCCCCCCGATATTTTTGTAATCAGGGAAAAAGTTCGTAGTTAAAAGATATTACAAAATAACTTCTGTTGCTTATATATATCAAAATTATAGGAAGAGAAATAAAAGTGAAATTTAACGTATCACATTTTAAGTTAACATGTTACAAACCCTGAAGTGTGGATTTTGATGAAAAATATGATTCTTTTGAGATTATATGCAAGTAATTTATAGTAAATATGATTCCGCCTCTTAAGGGGGAGGGTGAAAATGTGAAGGAAGTTGTCAGACTGAAAGAGAGCAAATTATAGGTTTACTAAAAAATGTTTGGCAAACAAACTTCAGGTAAATAATTTAAAAGTTCATTGTTATAAATATTATCAATGAAATTAAGTGGTGAAACACAGCGAAAAGAACTTTCACTTACTAATTACTCTAACCACACATATATGGAAATTTAGTTTTAGCTATATTCAGGCGAAACATGATCTGAAGAAACCTATATGTCTACGATAATAATTAGGGTTAATGTGCTACTTTCGTCCCATGACCAGCCGTGAAAGATTCAAATAATATCCCTAAAACATCCTAAATAATCCAATTTTGTCACAAAAACTAGAGTAACACGCCCTGAAAACATTCTAGAAGGAAATCCAACTTTTGTCCTAAGAACAGCCGTAACACTTCCTGAAAATATCAAAATAATGTCCTTAAAACGTCCCAGAAGGAAATCCAACTTTTGTCCTAAAAACCACCGATACAGGTCCTGAAAAGATCCAAATAATGGCCGTAAACCATCATAAAAATAAATCTCACTTTTGTCCTAAATACTGCCATAACACGTCCTGAAAATATCAAGATAAAGGTCTTTAGACGTCCTAAAAGGAAATCAAACTATTTTCTTAAATACATCCAAAAAATGGCCTTAAAAAGACCTAATAATAAATCAAAATTTCGTCCAAAAAACTGCCGTAACACATCCTATAAATGTCAAAATAATATCCTTAAATAATCCAAATTTCGTCCTAAAATCCGCAGTAACAAGTCTTAAAACATGCTAAAAGGAATTCCAGTTTTTGTCCTAAAATCCTCCGAAATATGTTCTCCGCGGACATCCTCAGGACCCTCAAAGGACGTACTTCACGCATGCACATGGACGTCCGACAGTTTATTTTGAATGTGCTGGGGATGTTTTCAGGAGGCTATCTGGGTGATTTTCGATGACATTCAAAACGATGAAACGTCCATGAAAACAAGACTACTAATTTGTAAAGTTGCGCATAAATTATACACTTTCGAGATTCACTTGTTAATTCGTTAATGACTTTCCTAACTAAATTAAATAGCAGAGGACAAACTCTTGAATAAAATGATTATTAGGGTATACTAGTTGAAATGCCTGTATTAAACGACAAGTGTGTTAAATTCGTTCACGGTTTCTCTCTCTGAATAAAGTCAAGGTTTTGAAGAGGATAAGACTTCGCCTACGTCGTTTCCAATACGTCCTTCCTTCCTTCCTTCCTCCCTCAAAGATTGATGATGGATTTCAGCTCAATTAAAAGATATATGTACCATATATTCATGACATTTGCGCAGACAACAACATTAATCAAAGTTGCAACCTGTGTAACTAGTTTTCTCACATGGATAATGAACTGGAAGCAGGAACTTTCAGAAAAGGAAAGAGATACATGGGAGCAGCAGAAAGTAGAAAATAGGATAAAAGTGAAAGGTTATCCTCCCTCCCTTCAGTAAACCAAAAACGTTAATGGCGAAAAATCCTTGCGGAATTAGAAACTAGTATCAGAATAGAAGTCAGACAAAGAATTTCATGTTTTTATATCTTAATTTTATTTTATATTCATTTAATATATATGAAATTTTGGAAGATAAAATGAAAAGTATTGCGTTTGAAAGCTTAAATTATTTAAAACTATATAAATAATATCATTGGATATGTATAATATATTTAATATATTACATATAATATACATATGTAATAAAATATATAATATTGTAATAAATATATAATATTGTAATAAAATATATAATATTGTAATAAAAATATATAATATTGTAATAAAATATATAATATTGTAATAAAATATATAATATTGTAATAAATATATATAATATTGTAATAAAATATATAATATTGTAATGTATCATATAATATAGGTAAAATATATATAATGTAGGTAATATAACATATATCTTATCAGTATTTTCCCCCTTTCTCTCTTAGGGATC
>QLNU02015360.1:34187683-34201305 GCA_006491805.2 Dysdera silvatica
ATACACACACATATAATGCTTACAGGCTAATTGCTCACCATAGTCCGGGGATTGTTTCTCTAGGCCATAAGAGGTTCGGATTTCTCGGAAAATTGCAGGCCCTAGCACAGCATGACCCTTGCTGTGTTTGCACCATAAAACTCATAAACACACATATGGAAATGTGTAAGTTAGTATCGAGGCAGGACAAATATCGGTCTGTCCGTAACAACTCAGAAACTTTGGATATTACTATAGTACATATATGCTAACTTTTTCATTCGTCCAAATAAAATCTAATTTACGCCTTCTTTATTTTCTTCGTACATATAATGGCATACTAATGAAATTTGAGTTTTCTGAAATGTAGAAATATTCATATAAGGAATTTCAGACATTGGGAATTAGGAACATAAGCATGTCAGTACATCTGATTAGAAAATTTCGGTTGCAAAATATTGCAACGCCCTGTAAAAACATTCTCAAATTAGCTTCTAATCGCACAACGGTCTTAGTAATTTATGAGTTTATTTGCTACAAGTTATCGCATTCGACGTACAATAGTATCGAAGTACACTCTATAACAAACAAATCGACGCACCAAGAAGGAGTTGTCCGATTGCGATAAAAATTGGTGGATATGAAGAACATACATAGAAAAAGAAAGGATTAAAATTTCAGAACAATTGAATGATTTATTGCAGAGTTTGACCGTTACAAAGGGAGGAAGTCAATAAGGCGTTGGTCCACCTCTGGCCTGGATGCAAGCTGTCACCCGGCGTGGCATAGACTGATAAAGATCCCGGATGGTGTCCTGCGGAATTTCTTGCCAAATTGTCTCCAACTGTCGGGCTAAATCGTCAACATTCCGGGATGGTTGCAATCGCCTTCCCATAGCGTCCCAAATGTGCTCTATGGGAGAGAGATCAGGAGATCTAGCTTGCCAAGGAAGTGTTGGGCAAGCTTGAAGACAATTCATAGCAACACGTGCCGTGTGCGGCCGGGCATTGTCTTGTTGAAACGTAAGTCCAGGGTGTCGCAAAAGGAACGGTAACACAACCGGTTGCCGTCACGGCACAGTTGGAAACGGGACTCGTCACTAAAGACTATACGTCCCCAGTCAGCGCAGTTCCAAGTTGATCGAGCCCGGCACCACTGTAATCGGACTTGACGGTGTGATGGACGAGGACGTGAGAGGTAAGCGGCGTAACGGTCGGCGCGAGCGTAAATTCCGCTCTCTCAGTCATCTGCAGAGGGTCATGTTGGACACATGTGTGCGGTCCACACTTTTGATAGTTGATAACGACGAATCCGGTGCTGTGACAGCTGCTCTGACAATCGCTCTGTCTTCCCGTTCTGTTGTGGCCCTAGGTCGACCGCTGCCGTCCCGACGCTGACATCTGCCGTTGTTGACCCACTCTTGCCAGCACCGTCCAATCGCCGCATCGCTTCGACCCACATGTCCAGCGATTCTTCGATTCGTCCAACCAGCCTCTTTCAATCCGATAGCACAACCTCTTTCAAACTCTGACATATGCTCGTAATGAGCACGAATCTTTCGGCGAGGCATTGTTACAGTCGACGTAAGATATCCGCAGTCAAAATGCAACAGAAATTTTGACCACATATTGAGAATCGCTCCTTATATACACCTGCTGAATGCGCAGTTCCGATGCGCTGGAGTTCCCGCTATTCATTCATTGGACACCAAATTTTAATCATTTGCATGTTCGGTCAAAATGTCTTTGCATACGAAATTTCATTACAATCGGACAACTCTTTCTTGGTGCGTCGATTTTTTGCTATAGAGCGTATCAGTATTGGAATTGCTGTTACATGAATTAGTTATTAGACGTAAGATAGCGGCCAAGTTTAATAAAATCTCAGTCATGTATCACATTTATTCTTTGCGAAAATGAACTTCGCAAATATTACCGTTTCTGGTTTAAAATTCGACGGAATGGAATGCCACACATACGAAAATTGAAAATTCTCTTGTTTTATTTCATTGTAACACGGCTCTTTATTATATATTCCCTATGGTATACCTTGTAACAAATTTCGTCGATGATGAATGAATGCATTTTAAGGAAATTCATAAATCCCGATAATGGGATACTGCTACTCGTAGTTAAGAACAACTGACTGGAAAATGTCTTATCCTAAATATACGAAAAATTAAGCAAACTACACATTGAAAAATTTCAAATAAGCTGTGTAAAATGGCATCATTTTAAGACAATAACAGTAATATATTGACTTTTTTTATCAGCTCTGATTTTCAAAATTTCCTTGAAGTAACTTGAACACTAAATAATTGTTGATACGCAAGAACAGTAAGATGGTTGATAAAAAATTTATGGGATCTGCATTTTTGTAAATTGTTTGTTTTTACTTCTATTCTCAATTTTTTTCAGATCATATATATATATATACTCCCTCCGTCCCAAATTAACTGTCCCTTTTGAAAAAACAAGAGGAATATTTTTGTTCCTTATTTTCTTTTCCCTACTTTTGGATATTTGTATAGTATTTGGAATGCTCTTTAACATTAAAGCACTAATTTGCAAATTGTATGATTGTATTATGCAAAATAACCCAGTTTTTGATAAAGGAAAGCAATTGTCCAAAAATTTGTCCCATATTAACTGTCCCATATTCAAAATGGATGAAAAAGTACTTCGTACTTTGATTTGACGTGCTGAAAAGCAGAGGGGTACAAGTGCAAAAAATTTTAAAATTGAGATTGGCGTAAAATCGGAAAATTAACGGCAAATAAAATTGCATTGCAGAGTCGATTCATATGCCGCGAGCTTTTAGATGCTGATAACTGTCAGGAGCTCATTTTCCTTCTACAATTCGTGGTCAATTTTGTAAGTGAGAGTGACTTTGAACCAAGATTACTACTGGAGTAAAAACTTTATTGGGAGCAATTGTACCCCTCGGCTTTTCAGCCCGTTATTTGATAAAACGAATAACACTACTCTGTACATGTAAAGAAAAGAGATCGAAGGAAAAATCGACCGGTGAGCCTCTATTGCCTCTCTATGATAGATGCTGAAAGTCTGTCGAGCGAATACCCCAAATTCGATCCCATGCTTAACTTTGGACAAAAAATAATGTTACTTGAGTAAAGGCAAGTAGACATACGACCCGACACCTGAAAAAACAGTTCCCGTGCATACTTGCAAAAGCAAACGATTCATAGAAACCATCATGTTCTTAGCAGCAGTTGCTCGGTCTAGATTCGACATTAGCCGGAACAACGTGTTTGATGGAAAAATGGGTCTTTGGCCTTTCATTATTAAAGAACCTGCCAAAAGCAACAGCAGGAACAGGGGCAAAGGAACTTTGATAATCAAGCCCATAACTGCCACAAAAGAGGTATACCAGAATAGGCTCATTGAAAATATGCTTCCGGCAATCAGGAAAGTATGGTCAAAGGAGTTGAAAATGCTGATATTTTCATTCAACAAGATAAAGCCAAACCACACATCAATCCTGATGATGCGAGATTTGTAAATGCCTCTAAAATCTGAAGGTTTTGATATTCGGGTGATTTGCCAACCACCAAACAGTCCTGACATGAATGTTTTGGACCTTGGATTTTTTAATGCTATCCAGCCTTTACAACATCAACACGCACCAAGGACTATCGACGAACTTATTCAGGCTGTAGAAATATCATTTCAAAATCTTGACTATCGTCACCTTCATAGAAATTTCCTTACTCTTCGAAAATGTATGATTGCTTGCGTGGTGGCAGTGGTAATAAATACTCAAACCCTCATATGAAAAAAGATCAACTGGAAAAGGCTGGACTTTTACCTCAGAGCATTGGGGTTGGAAAAGACTTGGTTAACCAGGTGATAAGCTGCATACAAAGTATCCCAAGTACGAGCACTTCACTTACATAGGACTTACTCCAGTAAAAGGTCTGCCTACATACTTCAAGTTTATTTTTTATTTACTCCTTTCAGTTTTATTTATTTTCAAATTCAATTCTCCGAAGTTCGGAAGGAGGCAGCAGGAAAAGGTTGTGTGCCTACAAGCTCACTGATTATGTAATTGCCAATTTAAAAATGACTGCCTATTAAAAGTTTGCTCATTATACTTTGACTTCTATTTTTTAATACTCTCATTATAGTACTGTTCTATTTGTTCTATTTTATGAAAATGACATTCTAAAAGTCATTAGTAATTGTGGGCCAGTCTCATAGGAATGTGACAGATATTTTGGAACAATTAAGTAAAATGGGACAGATGTTTTGGGACAAGAAAAATGGGACAGATATTTTTTTAAGCAAAAGGGACAGTTATTTTGGGACGGAGGGAGTATATATATATTTTTTTTTCTCAAATATCGTTTCCTTACTTTGCAGCATGGGCTCCTTCAAACCACTTGGTCTTTTCCCATTGTTGCTCAGGTAGATAATTTGTAATAAGCTTCGTAAATATATTTATCATGGTGTAATGTATTACATACAACTGTATTGTATTACATAATGGCTCATCTGGGATAGAAGTACAGGCTTAAAGCGACCTCCTGACAGAAAACTATTCTTTTTTACATAATTAAGCTTAATGGGAATGCTATCTTACAGTTCTCCTTTATTCCTTAGTCTACTTTTCTTTTTCTTTGCGGATTCCAGTCTAGAGCTTGTTTAGTTCAAATCATGGGGAGAGACCAAGAAACCGGAAGGAGACCAGGACAGTAGAAGATATTTCGTGAAGGTCTTATGTTCGTCCCTTTAGGAGACATAGGAAGAAAGAATGGTAATCGCATTCACTATAAGGGGATTAACGAGAGTGGTAATAGTCATGGATTAGCGCAACCTGGCCTTTTGTTGTCCTTGCGTCATATTAGTTTAACTAACTGATAGTAATTGAGCCAAAAGAATGATTTTCATTTATTTTTTTAGCTATATTTGCTATTACTTTTGCAATTTTTTATTTACCTGTTTGACGTATAGTCCGTTCGCGCGAACCTGACGTCCGATCCCGTTAGCAGACGGGTTAGTCGATTGCAGTTTCGGGAAGGGCGTCTTGCCGAAACTGGTTTTTCGCGCGGGAAAAACCAGTTCCTCCAAGACGGCCTTCCCTAAACTGCAATGGAACAACCCGTCTGCTAACGGTTATCAGGCGTCAGGTCTGCGCGAACGGACTATAAAAACCTTTGTGTCTACGCCGATTGGAAATCTGGAAACGGTAAACAAAACGCTACAAGAGAAGATGTGTCACCACTATACGACCTAGGAACCGGATTTGAAAAACCGGTTTTTGCAGATGGCGTGTAGAAAATATTCTTTTCTCGTTATGTTCCTATTTTTTTGGGGGGAGAGGGGGTGAATACGGTTGTCGCGTTTAGTCGAGTCTTAACAGTCAGATTAAATTAGAAAAAGCAAATAAAATTAATAACTAAGATATTTATTTTAAATGCTTTTGAAAAGTTAATGAAAATACCACCTTAAATAATCGTTTTATTTACTTACTATAACGTAATATGGTTTCCCTTTTCTATAATATATGGTTTGCATATAAATTAACTCCAATATGATAAAATAGAATTTAATTATACTTAAGAACAAGTTTTCTGCAAAACAAGGACTGCTCAATATGTTTCACGATCGTGATCATGGCCAGTTTGATAAGCATATTCTTATTATTTTATATTCATGATTTTTTTAATATACCGTTTAACTTCAATTTAACGATACCCGATTTAACGATTGATTTTATTGGTTCAGATTGTGTTACATTGATTCCATGTTCATCTTTTCCTCTATTTAACGATAATTTTTCGTCAGTAGCCTGTAGTTGCAAGTAGAATTTCAGTTAGAAAATCAACTATAATCGAGTTTACTCAATCAAAGCGAATTCTAGTTTACAGTGTGTAAAGAAGTATTTACTGCGTTTTGACGTCAACGATGATCTTGTCGATGCATTTGAAAAAATCGAAAAGGCAATGTTAAATGCCAACTCCCAAGAAAAACCAAAACAAACGTCAAAGAGTTCTTTTCGGAGTAATAATTAGGTATGTGCTTGGGTTTTATGTTTATTAAAATTAACACGTATTCTTCAGAATACTGGTAAGCATTTTTATGATTTCCTTTTTACGTAATTTCTTATTTCAGTTCTGATCAATTGCTTACCCATGAATTTTAACGAGGAAGGGCCGAAAATATAAAAAATGTTATTATTTTTAATGTAATAGTTGCTACTTTTAAAGTATTTTACATGTAAATTTTCAGCCCAAGGAAGAGCCCGGGATCAATCCCCATCCCGGGGCAGGTGTGCGTCATTAGTCTCGCTAAATGTGCTCCTTCGATTTAACGATTATTTTTATTGGTCCGTGGAAATAGTTAAATCAGGGTTAGGATGTATTTATGGGCTTAGTTAACATTTTCCAAAACGTCATATTTTGCTCCTACTTTCTAAATTTTGACAGTCTATTTATATTGTTCTAGTAACACTTTAACAGTGAATGAATTTCTTATTATTTGAAAAAAAAAAACTTTACTCAATTGTGATTCGAACACGAAACATTCTGATGGGGAGTCAGACGCGCTACCATTGCCCCACAGAGTCACAGCTCCCCAATAAAAAAATAGGAATATTTTGTTTTCATTTCTTATGTTTAAGTTTCCAATAAACATTGAACGTAGTCACTTTACCGCATTTCTATGAATAGAAAAACACACAATTCACAACGAGTAATGTAGGACTTTCCTTGGTTTACAGCTTTATATAACTGAATAGCATACATAATATTCATCTTTTAAGACGCTATACATGGTTTAATTTGATCTTTAAATTGCGTAGCATTTACGTATAAAGCAGCTTTCTTGGAAACAAGAGCCATCTAATATGATTCAAGATCCTAATCCTGGCCGGAATGCCACTGTAGTAGTTTCTTTTCATGCATGTTTCGTACATGCTTTTTCTAATGTATTAGGTTATTTATCTCATTTTCTGTACTGCACATTTTGCATCTGCTTACAAAATTTTGGTAGACTAGTTTTTTCTGTACAGGTATATTTATCATCTTCTGCAATGTCAGTTTTTCCTCTGCTTACGAAAATATTGTAAGAGATTCATATACAGGGTGGGCCAGCTTAAGTTGACATTATAAAATATTTAAAAAAATAAGCATTTTACAGAAAAATGTTTGAAACAAAAGTTGCTTGTCTTGAAAGGGAAAGCGTTTTTCATTACCTTTAATGTACTTGGGAGAAGGTCGAACTTGTTTTTTTCAAAGAGAAACCTATATTTTTTATTTTTTATTCTTCTTCCTTGTAATAAAATAAACGGCTTTTGTAGAAAGAAATTTTTCAATGTAGCGCTTAGTTTTTTAGATATTTAAAAAATAAACTTGAATAAAGACGGTCATGCTATATCATAGAACACTAATTTAATACTTAAAAAATGAAAAAAATTAAGTATGCAGTAGTTGGGGAGGCATTGTACACACAAATAAATATGATTCGTTGATAAGTCATACAGCCGATTTACACAGTCACAAAAGCCTACATATACCATGAGAAAACCCAACTCGGAAAAACAGAACGAAACTGAAACGTGATTAGTAGTTAGAATAAACACATTCTTCAAGAAAGAAGAAATAGAAAATTCAAAATAACGAAATAATTTAACACAAAAACATATTTATTCTTAATATTATGTCACAAACGTGTACATACAGCACATTTTGAAAACAAAAAACACTTTTAAAGAATACTGTTAAGGTATATTAAGGTATATTAGTATTTTGTTAGGCCCTCCTTTTGAATCAGCAATAACTTGAGGTGTTTTAGGCATTGAAAAAACTATATTCTTAGTAATTTCGGCTGCAATTTCGTATCAGGCGTTTTCCAAGTCTGCTTTCAAAGAATTTTTATTTCTTGCATTAAATTTTCTGATATGTCTCTCCATTTCATCCCAAATATGTTCAATGAAATTGATGTCAGATGATTGGGAAGGTGAATGGAGTTAATTTGGAACATTATATAAAAGCCATATCTTCATATTCCAAGCCGTATATTTAGGATGGCCCTGCGGTGGCGCAGTGTGGTAACGCGTTCTCCTATTGCGCGGCTAATCCGGGTTCGACTCCCAGCAGTGCAAAAAGAACGCTTACTCAGAGATCTCATAAAAGATCGCACTGCTCACTGTAGTCCGGGGTTTGGTTCCCCAGGCCTTAAGAGGTTCGGATTCCTCGGAAAACAGTAGGTCCCGGCGCAGCATGACCACTGTAGTCTTTGAGCCGTAAAACCAAAAAACAAACAAACAAACAAAATATTCAGGATCGTTATCCTGTCGAAAAGTCCAGTTGTGTCCAAGGTTAGGATGTCCACAGATGATTGCAGATTATCCCGCAATGTATTCAGATATTGTATGTGATACATATGAACTTTAATGAAAACCTGTTTCCCTAATCCAGATGTTGCCATTGACGTCTAAACTATGACGCGCCCTCCTGCGTGCTTCACTGTTGGCAAAGGATTTTCCATTTTCATTTCTTCGTTTATTTTTCCTCCAAGTTTTACCATGACCATCGCTGTTGAATATATTGAACTTGTTTTCAACAGGGAGAAGTACTGTCTTGCAAAAGTTTAAATCCTTTTCTATGTACTGTTTTGAAAACTGCAACCTTTTGATTCCATTTGCAAAAGATGGTGTCTTCCTTGGTACTCTACCGTGACACCTGGCAGATCTCAAAGATCTCCTCAAGGTTTCAGGATGAACTACTTTACTGATAGTTGAACGAACTTGTCTCGATAACCTTGGGGGTACTTATTTTAGGATCAGTTCGAACTGTTTTCGAAAGGTGTTGAGCTTCTTTTGTACTCAGTATTCTTGGCCGCCCTGATCGAAGTTTTGGAACTGCTTTTCCAGAAGTTTTATAATTCCAGCTCACATTCTAAACACGTTCTTGAACTACTTGGGATATTTCTCTATGGTATTTTCCTTCATTTTCCAGCTTTATAATGCAACTTGGTATTTCCAGACACATTTCTGTCCTTGACGCCCTACCGCTTAAAGGTATGATACGACTTACCAATAGATGGATGTGCCGAAGTGGATTTGATTCGGTTGACATCAAAAGCTGCATTTAAATGTGGCGTTTCAAACTATTCATGCAAATTTCTCGGGTTTATGTACGTTTTCGTTTGATTCAATTTGGCAATAATATCACGATTCTCGAAAATTAGCTTTTTCTCTTATTATTTCCAATTGTATTAAACATTTTTGCACTTTTCTGAAAATATAAATAAGTTTTCATTTTTTTTTATATAAATCTTATTTACTGAAGTCAGTTATTTTCGCAGAATGGTGTAGTACATAGACTACTTTTTAAACCAAATTGCGAAGAGACCGGTATTAAATTGATCGTTCAGTGGAAGGTCGTGGGTTCAGGTCCCACCGAACGCAGAAATATTTATTTTCTTTCGAACGTTTCACCATCTAATCACGCCATGACATCGGCGCTGGTATCACTACGCCAATAAACGTTGATTAATATTGTTTAAGTTTTCATTTACTCGTTCATTTGGAGAACTTAGATTCAAGCAAATTGGCATGTGTATGCAGACTTTTGTGGCTCTCTTTATATTTCCTCGAAAAATAAGATATTGCGCGTGATTCTAATTGGTACCGAAGCAAGACGGCCGTTTGCTACAAGCATTCAGCCTTCCCTCTACTTCGTCGTACAGCCGTCCATTTAATGTAAGTCATTTAAAAGTGCTAAGATAATTTAGTTTATTTATCTTTAGTTTATTGTGTGTTAAAAAGGAAGTATCTGTCTGTTGAGGAAAAAGTCGAAATAGTTCTTACTTAAGGGGGATCTCGCGAAAATATAACATGCATGATATGGCATGAACGTCTTTATTCAAGCTTATTTTTTAAATATCTCGGAAACTAAGTGCTAAATAAAAAATACTTTCTTTAAAAATTGTTTATTTTAAAAAATATAGGTTTTCCTTTAAAAATGAGTTTGATCTTCAGATGACCTTAAAAAGACCCCCCCTCCCAAGTAAAACATAGATAATAAAAAAACTTCCCTCCCTTCAAAACAAGCAAATTTTGTTTCAAACTGTTTTGTAAAACGCTCATTTATTGAGATATATTTCAGTATCAACTTAAGCTGGTTTACCCTGTATAATGCACTTTTGAAATAAATAAATAAAAAAGAAAGAAAAAAACGCATGACCTGGACGTGATTTGAACACGCAACCTTCTGATCTGGAGCCAAATGCGCTACCGTTGCGCCACCGAGCCGCCCTTGATGACTCTCAAAGCAGCTATATGTATATTAGATATATTTTCTATTGTTATATTTACGTTTCGAATAAACATCAAAATAACATTGCCACCACAGATTTCAATGAACAGAAGAAAAAACACCGACAATTTGCATTGAGTATGACTCCCTATATTTACAGGTTTATATAACTGAATACCGTGAACAATATTAATCTTTTAAGCTGCTATACATGGTTTTATTTGATCTTTAAATCGTGTTGTATTTACGCTCTAGGAAGCAAGAACCACCTAATATAATTCAAAGTCCGAATCTTCGCCTGTGTACAACTGTAACAATTTGTTTTTGTTTGTTTTTTCACTAGTTTTTCTAATATACTAATTCTTTCATTTCTCACTTCTATATAGCACATTTTGCATTTGCTACCAAAATTTGGTAGATCATTTAAATTATGGTAACAGTCCTTTAAAAGTGAATAAATTTTTCTGGCATTTTAGTTGTTTAGCTATATGAATAAATAAATAAAGTAAGAAAGAAAGAAAGAAATAAATAAGGAAGGAAGGAAGGGAGAGAGAGGGGGGAAGGAAAAGAAAGGCATGCACGTTACACCACAACGTGTGAAAGATACGTAAAGTGTAACCACATGTGTAGAAAGAGATATTATACAGTTATTTTAATCATTACTAAGCCAATCTCCATATTAAAAACGAATTAAAACTACGTCGAATTTTTATCCATTTTGATAAAAATCCAGAAAGGTGGTGTATTTTATAACAAAATTATATTATGAATAATTTATGCCCAAATATTTCCTTATAGACAAGTTTTATCTAATGTCATTGCGCCTCATTTTTATCGAAAATGTGTCATATATTATAATCTATATTTAATCCATGCGGACATCATGTTCATATAGAATCAAATAATCTATATATGTGTGAGTAAGCAAATTAAATAACTAAGATTAACGATTAAAATCGTTATTCAAAGAAAGTTACGAAAAAAAAATCGAGATTATTTAACAACCATTTGAAGCGTTCGCTTAATTTTCTTACTATATTACATATAATATACTTTGTTCGCATTGTTAAAAATTGTGATTTAGATATACATTTTTCATAAAGTAATTTAGATCGAAATTACACATACGGGAAAGTTTTCTGGGTACACGAAGTATCCTTCAAAAATGGTCAAGGTTGCCATTTTTCATATATCATCTTGAACATATCATGGTAGATTATTAAATTCATGAGCTTTTTCTGTGTGTGTGTGTGTGTGTTTATAATTTTCTGTAGCCATTTTCCTCTTTGTTTATAAAATTTTTACTCTTATATGTATATATATATACATATATATATATATATTAAGAAATTAGTGAGGAAAGTGAAGATGGCCCTTAAGAGAAATAGGATTCATACAAGACACGAAGAGCCCAATAAACACATCAGCGAATATCTGGATACCCTCAAACAAAAACTGAGTGTATACGCCAGAAGACTCCGAAGATACAAAGACTATACCAACAGAAAACAACAGAACAAGCAATTCCAAACAAACCAGAAGGCCTTCTACAGAAAGCTTCAAGAGACACCAGCGAACCAAGACAAGTACGAAACCCCAAAGCCAGCAGAAATACAGACCTTCTGGAAGACACTATGGTCCAATGAAATACAGCACAAAAGCGCCCCCTGGATTCAGCAAGAAATGGAGGCTACGAGAGGAATAGAGGAGATGGAGTACACGGGCATCACGATAGAGGAACTCCAGCAGGTAATCCAACGTACGCACAACTGGAAAGCACCCGGTATTGACGGCATACACAACTTCTGGTACAAGAAATTTACCAGCGCCCATGGCCCATTAGCCAAGGAACTTACGGCGATAATTGAAGACCCCAGCAAAATGCCTGAATTCCTCTGCAAGGGAATAACTTACCTCCTACCGAAGGACCAGGATACCAGTAACCCAGCGAAATACCGACCCATTACGTGCCTTAACACCCTGTACAAGATACTCACGGGGTGCATCTCTGAAAAAATAAGCCGGCACAGCGAAAGCAACAACTTAATGACGGAAGAACAAAAGGGATGCCAGAAAAGGACTCTGGGATGTAAAGAGCAGCTTACCATCGACTCAGTTATCCTGGAACAAGCAAGAAAACAAAAGCGAAAACTCAACACCGCATACATAGACTACAAGAAGGCTTTCGACTCTGTTCCACACTCGTGGCTCCTTGAAATACTCAGCATATACAAAGTGCACCCATCCATCATCCGATTCTTAAGAAGCAGCATGAAACAATGGAGAATCCAGGTACAGCTAAACACGCCAGACAGTAAAATAGAATCGGCCGAGATCCCCATCCGCCGCGGAATCTTCCAAGGAGACGCACTAAGCCCCCAGTGGTTCTGCTTGGCGTTAAACCCCTTGTCAAGGATGCTGAACACAAGTAAATATGGATATGTGCTGAATAAAGACAAGAGAAACCTATATAAAGTCTCCCACCTCATGTATATAGATGACATCAAGCTATACGCGCCAACAATCACCCAACTCCGACAACTCATCAGTATAACAGAGACATTCTCCAAGGACATAGGAATGGAATTCGGCCTCGATAAGTGCAAAATACAGAAGAGTTGCAAAGAAGATTTACCGGGCATCGAACTCGAAGACGAGAGATTACTGAAGACCTTGGACGAGGGCAAAACCCACAAATATGTAAGGGTAATGCAAACATGGCAGCAGGAGCACAAGAAAGTCAAGGTTCAGCTCACGCAAGCATTCCAAGAAAGACTTAGAAGCATTGTGAAGACGAAACTGAGCGGAAAGAACACCACGTAAGCAATTAACGCATATGCGGTACCAGTGCTCACCTACTCCTTCGGGATCATCAAATGGACCAACACTGAACTGGAACAACTGCAGCCGAAAATGAGAACCATCCAAAGAAGAGCCGCGGAATTACACCCTGCAACGGTAATTGAACGGAAAACACTACCCCGGGAGGAGGGAGGACGAGGAAAAGTGGACCTCAAAGATCTACATGGTAAGCAAATCCAGAGCATGAGTCAATACTTCCAGTTGAAGAGTCCCCGATCGCCACTCATCCAAGCCATAATACAAGTAGATGCAAATTACACTCCACTAAACCTGTGTAGTACCGAAGAGCGTGTCCTGGAAACAGTCAACGAACAGAAACTAAGATCTTGGGCCAAAAAAACATTATATGGCACGTACTACAATGACCTAAAATAATCACACGTTGACAAAAAGGCATCAAATGCTTGGCTGGCCAAAGGCACTCTATAGCCAGAGACAGAAGGATTCATGCTAGCCATCCAAGACCAAGAGATCGCAACAAGGAACAACCAGAAATTCA
>QLNU02015360.1:34201405-34220719 GCA_006491805.2 Dysdera silvatica
TTCTATCCTCATTCGTCTAGCGGTCCAAGACACTCCGGGCTAAACGGAGGGACCCTGGTTCGAATCCAGGATGGGGAAAGCGTCTCTTTTTCTCCAAAATTACACAAGCTCTAGTTTGAGCTGTAATTAATACGTGGGTGGCAAAAATTATAGTATAATAAATTCCCCCACGAAAACTCACAAAATTCTCGCCCCGGAGGCTTTCTTGTGTTGACCATATTTGGCAATTGTGTTATCCCTGCGGAGGGTAATAATACCTTAACAACAGATTTTTACATTTGCTATACAGTGTCTGGATACCTTTGATCATATTTGGTTCAACCTACAACAATATATTTGGTTCAAGCTGGAACCATACATTTGGTTCAATGTTGCCTTATTCGTTATTGAAAGTATATCCATATATTGGTTCAACCTCCGGCCAAGTATTGGTAACATAGCTGGAGCAAAAATGTGGTGAAACGTAGTTCTTAACAATGGATGAAGCTGGAAAATCACCACATTTTGGTTCAACCCTGAACTATTATTTTTAACAGTGTATGTCAAACTCCTGTTATTTGGATTCGAATTTCGGTTTTGGCGAGATATCGGTGGAAATTTGAGTGCGGAATTTAAATGCTTTCGGAAGAAATGAAACACTATTTTCGTGTATGGCATCCTATGAAACAATATCAGCAAAGCTATTAAACTTGATTGGCCCTAGCTATATAATATGACATCCGTGCGAATTTTCAATACAATATGCCCTAACGGCAAACGACTACAAAATGCCGATGTGTGTATATGGATAGATAGAGATGTTGAATCTGAGGAACTGCCAAGTTTTTGTGCTTTTAAACCAGTATTTTGGCAAATTGACAATTGTGGTTGCTGCGTAAAATAGACGCCTTTGAAGTAAACATTTTCAGTAGATGCTTGCATTTATTGCGTGGCGCAAAATGAGGTTTGATAATAAATAAACGAATCTCTTTCTTTTGCTCTTCAAAATCGTCATCAAGACATTGAGAAAAATTGATCTTTGCCTGTTGATTCGAATACAATCCAAGGCGAATAGCCGTAAGCAATCTTGCCTCTCCCCGATAAAAGTCTGTAAGTGTTCTAAATCTTCTATAGGCATCGTTATTCGTAAATGCAGGAAGTATAAGTCTTCCATCTCTGTGTTTACCTATTACAAAGGATATGGAATGCATTTGCATTCCGGACTCTGTTCATCCTCCCTGAGCATTATTTGCCAACATTTATAATATCGTGTTCATCTGAAAGCATGCCTTTGTTGGTTGGTTTTTGTTTGAGTTATAACTGCAATATACAAATACGGTTTTATATAAGAAAACATCAAAATAAATAATTAAACTCTATTATCAGAGGTATTTGGACACCACAATGTTTCAGAAAAAAATATCTTTATTAAGACAATTAGTAGTTAGCCGGTCTATTTTTGCATGTATACGATAGCGGGAACACATTGGGGCATACACCTGAACTAATTTTACCAACAGGTCTCGAAAGGAATGGCTCCCTCATTTGTCGCGTGCAAACTGCTGCCAGAGATTTGAGCGAAGACACACGTGTGCGATTTCTTATCTGTTGCTCCAGTTTATCCCTGAGGTGTTCTATTGAGTTATGATCGGAGCTACGGCCTTATGCTGATTTAACTTAAGTACCTGAATCAGGTTATGTCCAGACGTGGAGCCCCGCACTTTATGAAAGAGTTACGATTTGTGATTTTCTTCTTTTTTGTTAATTCCAAGTTAAGATGCTTTTTGCGGTAGACACATGCAATTTAAATTGGACTTAGACCGTTGACCCACTTACCTTGCAACAAAATAAATCAATATATGAGTAAATTTTGAAGGCTACAAAGTAAAGTGAAATCTTATTGCTTCACCTTGTGGTAAGTTTGTATCAATATTCTGATGCATACCATAAAAACAGAAAAAAACACCAACTAAATTAATCTGAAAGCTCAAACATAAAAGACTTTAAAATTATTTGACTAAATTAATAAAAATTAAAAAGGAAATTCAAAAGAAATTTTAAAACAGTATTCACATTTTACACTTGTATTTTAATCGGCTACTATGCTATAAATTGATATAAAAACTTTAAAAACAAAATTCTACAGTCTATCCATCTGTTAGGAAAATAAAAGACAAAAGAAACTGTATTTATAAAAGAAGGTCCCACTTATACAAGAGGGTCCCCTAAAAGTAATCGAAATTGTGCTCCAGGATAGCACCGGACCTATATCTGGTCTGGACTTCGAAGAGCACACATTTTCAAGTAACCAGTCCTGCATACGCCTCGAAGCCTGGCAAGGATCTCTTTTCAGCCCATTAACAACTATAAAGGTATGGTAGCAGTATTCGAGTGTTAATAAAGGTAGCCCCAGATTTTACTAACTCAAAACTTTAAAATGTTTTCTTCTGCGAAGCAGTCGTTTCACGTACGTTGAATTTCTTGTTAATTGATTACTTAATCCTGTTTTATAGCACAAGAATGGAAGAAGTCATGCTGCCCAAATGAAGTCATATTTAGAAAAAATGATATCTTTTATTCTGTACTCCTTCACGCTTTTCTTTTGCTTAAATAGCGTGTTTTGGTAGTACCATCTCTAACACTTCTAACCTACCAAATCTCCTGTGATGGGGGATGGGGCAATGGGTTCTAGTGTAAGCCATGAAGCGTTAGTGTCAAAGCACCACAAAATTCACCAATTCCCATCTCATAACAAATTAAAAAACACTATCAAGATGTCTTGTCTAAATTCTTTGGAAATTTGCCTATTAAATATAAACATATATTGCAGTAAAACACTTGGATTTTACTCTATACTTTCAACTTTATACTGAGTCGGGTGGAGAGGGTGCCTGCCCGATTTTCCAAGACAACGTAGCGTAAATAAAATTACGGCACTTAAAATAGTTGCAGTAATTCAGTCTCCGAAGATTGCACAAATAAAAATGTATTTTTCGAAGGTATTTAACTATTCAATTAATAAATCTTATGTTCTGCAATATGTGATTAAATGTAAAATGACACTCCATCATCACCAATATTGTTATCATCTCATCAACACTATTATCGTCCTCATCATTTTATGTATTATGTTCCAGGAATGTAGCGTGTGCCACAGAAACGACGTACATCTAGATGTGGAAATCCTATCATGACTTTAAAAGGTAACTCAATCAGGAATGGGGCGTATAACAACTTTGCGAAATTCTAAGCCTTGTTAATTTTTTTTTTGATTTGCTGTACCAGAACAAGATAAAAATTTCATATCACAGAAAATACGTTAAGGAAAATAATTAAAAATTAAATAATAAATAATAAATGAATAATTAAATGAAAATGGCAGACAAAATGCTTTTACATTTATACACATTTGATATTGTTGCTATGAGAAATATTATCAGAACTTTTTGGACGGAAACATGCTTTAAATGAATTTTTAAAATGCCACATTTTATAAATTTCAAATATAAACAGTCAAGTATATACAGTTTAAGAGAGTTTTAAAAACACATAATGCAGTTACCGTCAGATGATACTAAAATGCGTTAGGGGAGATTTTTACTGTCGAATAGATATTTGAATATGTCTGTAAAGACAAATGCATAAAAGCAAAAACAAAATATTGAAAAAACATAAAAACGTATATATGTTTTTTGTTTTCAAACATATGGATTTCGCTTTACAGGAAGGCAGCAACGTAGTGATTTCAAACTTATTGGAATAGGAAAGCAGATATTTTATAGATTTATAAATTGGAATTAATTACAAATAAATTAATTGCGAGTTATATAAAATTATTGGGGCTCGTGCACCACGGCTCCATATAACTCTACGCTTGTGCGGGAAGAGTGGGGACCAACTACATGAAAGTATTGATGGGAAAGTTTCTGACGAGAGAAAAATTTAGCATTATCATACTGGTATAAATATCTCCTAAAATGCATAACAGCATGAGAAATACAATTGATTGTAGAATATTATTCGCGTAATCAAAAGTGCTCTCAAAGTACCACATAGAAAACTAAAGGAGTTCGTCGTATGAATCTGAGTACGTATTTCTACAAATTTCTTTCATATCATTCATGAAAATATAGCCCTTATTTGCTCTAAAGAATATATTATGTTGTATGCGTTTAATGTTGGGACGCATAGAAGCCTCAGTCCTATAGGGTATCTACTAAATCTCTTCTTTTTTTGAACAGTTAGTCTTCAATAGAAATTTTGATTAATAGAAGACTAGATAAACTGAAATTTAACTGTTCTTAATTTAGTATATGTGACCTTCATACTAACTAACATATATTTGAAAATAGAATCAAAGGTAGCTCAAATGCACATCTTTACATCAATGCTAGGTGTTTTGATGGAATTATCACTTTTCATAATCTGAACTTTTTACCATATTTATGTGTAATATACAGTATTGTATAATTTTAAGTTCATTGCATTATTCGATAACAAACGCTTTTAATTCTGTATGTGCAATAAAATATAGTTAAAATTCAAATAGCATAGTATATATTTTCCCCTTTTTGAAACAGATAAGTGTTCCTATGTATATATATATATACATATATATACATTTGATTTTAAAAGTATCCGCCCACCGCTCGTTATTCACCTCCTTATGATGAAATGGTCAAATCAAAAGTGCTATTAGACTCGAAATAATATCTACTACAAATTAATGTGCATCTCATAAGAGAGAGAGAGAATTTTTCGTATTTAATATTATTACCATGTTTTCTGATGTTAGCACCCTATTTTTATGCAACTAAAATGCTTGTCATTTAGTAATTAACCTAAATATATATATATATATATTTGCAATTCCAGCAATAATAATTATATTATCATTTTTTATTTGCTTCCGTTTCAAATGTACAAATATATAACAATATTATGCCTCATTCATATCATATAAAACTTAAATATCATACAATTTTTATAATTTTCAATAATATTTTATATTTAATGCAATTTATATATAGCATATCCGTTTTAAATAAAGTTCCGTATCTCAATAACTCCTGAAAAAAATAAACTATAATCTTATGCACCTACGTATGAGATTTTGCTGATTCGATTACAGTCGAAATTTATACAAGTTTCTGTTCATAATTTTTTCAAATATATATTTAATAATTAATGAACTACAAGTTATCGCTTTTATAATAATAAATAATACCATGATGTATATTTGGGTTATTTAATAGTTTGACATAACATATGAATTGCTTTGATATATTGCGGGAAATATCAGGAAATAGTAAAGCACTCAGTTAACATTAGGAGTTCCGACTTTCAAGTACTCATAAATCATTATCGGTTTGAGCAAAATAAATTAATTTTATGTTAATTCTGGCTGCTTTAATAAAAAAATCAGAATCTTTAATCTAAAATAAGTGTTCCCCATTGAAAAATTGAATTGGTGCAATATTTATAATAAAAAAATACCCTTATGTTAGTGAGATGCACATTAATTTATAGAAGATGTTATTTCGAGGATAATGATACATTTGGTTTGATAATTCGATCAAAGGGGTGTAAATAATTGTCGATGTTCTGGTACTTTTACAACTGACTGCACATCTATAGAAGGCTAATAGCTTTTTGCATATGGGTGTGAACGAATATTGCGCTAATTTTTGAAGATAAAACGTGTATTATTCACAGTACCTAAAGCACTTATAGTCAACTCTTGCTGGGCCAAAAATAAATTTACCTTTCTAATAAGGATACGAACAATTTTATAAAGAAGCGTTGGATGACGTTCGTTTATCTCGTCTGTTTAATGAAACAATTATTTCCTTTATTTAAACTTAAAAGTAGCTAATCAGTAATTACTCAAAAGACAAGGAAAGTAATAAAGGTTGTCGGGATAATTAAACAATTAAACTTACTTAGATTGAAATTTCAGCCCAGTATTTAATTAAAGTAGTTCGGAGAAACTTTTAAGCATTTTGTGGAAGGAAAAGCTTTTTAAAATACAGAAACTTGACAGTCTACATTTTTGCAATACAAAGGTTTAAATTTTAAGGCTACATTTAAGGTACACTATTGATCAATTTTTGTTACGAAATAAATCCAAATCTTATCTTAATGTATATATATATCATCATCATATTCAACCATTATCTATCCACTGCTGGATGAAGGTCTCTCCAAATGCTTTCCACACAAGTCTATCCTGAGCAATTCGCTTCCACGTCACCCCAACCTGTTTTCTTATTTCATCCACCCATCTAGTTTGAGGACGTTTTCTAGGTCTTCGGTGGTCTCTTGGAATCCAGTTCAGAATTTCTGTTGTCCATCGTTGATCAGTTCTTCTTGCAATATGCCCAGCCCATCGCCATTTCAGCCCTTTTACTTTAACAATGATGTCCTCTACTCTAGTTTGCTCTCTCACCCAAGTGTTTCTTTTTCGATCTCTCCTAGTTATTCCAAGCATGCACCTCTCCATGCTCCTTTGCGTTGTCTGTAACTTTCGTATTGCTCCAACTGTTAGACTCCATGTCTCTGATCCATAAGAGAGGACTGGCAATACACACTGGTTGAAGACCTTTCTTTTTAGACACAAAGGCAATTTCCCCTTCAGGATAAAACTGTTTCTTCCAAATGCACTCCAGCCAAGTTTAATACGTCTGTTGAGTTCTTTCATAATGTTGCCATCCATTGAAATCAGCTGGCCAAGGTAAATATATGAATCAGCAATTTCTAGCTCAATGTTGTCAACTTGTATTTTTGTTTCCTCTACGAAATTATTGAACATGATCTTAGTTTTTTGTAGGTTCATCTTGAGTCCAACTTCTTTACTTCTAGTTGAGAGCTCCTGTACCATGTCTTGGAGTTCTGATGGGTTCGTTGAAAAAATAACAATGTCATCAGCAAACCGCAAATGATTTAAATATTCACCATTTATTTTTATTCCCTTGTTATTCCAATTTATCTGCTGAAAAATCATCTGTAAAGCTGAAGTAAAAAGTTTTGGAGAAATGGTATCTCCCTGCCTCACACCTTTACCAATTTTGATAGTTTTGGTATCTTTATGTAACCGAAATTTTGCACTTGCATTTTTATACACACGTTTCACCATGTCAATGTACACATCCTCGATGTCTGTTGATCTTAAAGAGTTGATGACTGCTGATGTTTTAATAGAGTCAAAGGCCTTCTCATAGTCAATAAATGCAACACACAATGGAAGTTCATATTCATGTGTTCTTTCAATTAATTCTCTTAATACTTGAATATGGTCCACTGTACTGAATCCACTTCGAAATCCAGCTTGTTCTCTTGGTTGAGCTGCATCTAATTTTTTCTGCAGGCGATGTGTTAGCACTTTTGTGAAGATTTTATAAATAGCAGGTAACAAGCTAATTGGTCGGTAATTTTTTAAATCCTCTTTATCACCTTTTTTATGCAAAAGAATTACTGTTGCAGAATCCCATTGGTTTGGTATGTTACCACTGTTGAGGCATTTGGTAAAGAATTTTGCGAGTATGTCTTCTACATGTTCTCCAGCTTCTTTTAAGATATCTAATGTAATGCCATCATCGCCAGGGGATCTTCCTTTCTTCATACTTTTTATTGCAAATGCTACTTCTTCTTTTAAGATTTTAGGAGCTGTTCCTTCGACTATCTCAGAGTCTTCGTTTAATCCACTGTTTCCCTCATACAGCTTTCTGTAGAATTCTTCAACTCTTCTAAGTATTTCTTCCCTATTTCTTGTTACAGTGCCATCCTCTCCTTTTAATGCAATGATGTGTTTCTTCCCAATAGACAAACTCCCTTTAACAACCCTAAGGCTCTTGTTGCTTTCAATGGCCTTCCTTACTAACTCACAATTGAATTTTCTTATATCTTCTTTCATGTTTTTGCGCAAAGTTTTGCAAAGTTCTACATACTCGATCCTGCAACTGGTATTTTGATTGTCCACCTTCATAAGTCTTCGCCTTTTCATGAGTTGTTTCGTCTTCTCAGATAATTTGCTATTCTGCTTTTTACATATTACACCACCAATTTCCCCAGCAGTTTCAATTATTGTCTTAACAATGTTTTCATTTGCTTCTGAGATGTCAACTTCTTCAATAAGTCCTTCCAGTGCAGAAAAGCGATTTTTTAATTCCAACTTGAATGCCTCAGTATTTTCTTTCAGTTTCCATCAGATCCACCCTCTACTTACTCGGTTCCTAATGAGCTTCCTGTCTTTCTAATTTAGTATTTAAGCACACTTTGCATCTCACCATTCGATGATCACTTCCAGTATTAAATCTGTTCAGTACGCTGCAATCTTCAATAATTGATTTCTTGTTTGCCAGTATATAGTCAATTTCGCTGGTTCCTCCATTGGGGTGTTTCCATGTCCATTTTCTTTGTAGTTTCTTCTTAAAAAATGAATTCATGATGCTAAGATTTTCAGCTTCAGTAAATTCGATGAGTAGATCACCATGTTCATTCCTTTCCCCGTATCCTTATTTATCAACTGTCTCTCCTTGGTCCTGTTGTCCAATTCTTGCATTAAAATCCCCCATGATGAGCTTGATATGTTGTTTCCCTTTGGTGTGTAACCCTTTGATTTCTTCATAGAATTCTTCAACCTCTTCGTCGGTATGGCTTGATGTTGGTGCATATGCCTGTACTATCTGAAGTTGGTATCGCTGGGTTAGTTGAACAACGAGCCTCGCTGCTCGATCTGACGTGCTTTCAACTTCAAGAAGACAGTCTTTAATTCTTTTGTTGATTAAGAAGCCAACACCACTTGTTCTTCCAGTTTCCGTTCCTCTATAATAAAACAAATGTCCACTTTTAAGTTCCACCAACTCTTCACCTTTTCTTCTGACTTCACTGAGTCCTACAATGTCCCATTTGATCTTGTCAAGTTCTTCTTCCAATTCTTGAAGTTTTGCTTCAGAAGCAAGGGATCGTCCATTATACGTTGCCAAGGTCAATAACAAACGGCAGCCTGGGCCATTCCAGTGATTCTTAGCACCCCCTGCTTTCATGCCACGCTGACCGCTGCCTTGATCAGGAGCACTCCAGCACCTGGAGACTAGGGGCCATGGTTTTTGGTGTATTAGCATATTGGAGGAATTAGCCATCATTTCACCACGCTGGCTAGACGGGTTGGTGAATTAGCCCTCCCCTTCCGCCTTTCTATCCGTGCAGCAAATATTAATTTGCCTCATAAATAGAAAGCCCAGCCTGCACCACTTGAAGGCGGGGTAGGACACTAGGTTACTGGCCTGGCCGGTTCCACACATCGTCACATACGTTCAGCGTGTGGGTCTCCTTCCAGTTAGATACCAGCAACCCTTTTGCAGGCCATATATATATACCTCTGTGTGTGTGCTTTTACGCAGTAACATACATATGTGCATGCATATACTTTCAAGTTCTATAATATGATTTTTCTGAAGTTTAAATATATTTTTTATTCTTTTAAAGGGTAAATTATATCCTATTAGGCATGTCTTTTACCGCAGGTAATATATTACGGAAACGAAAATGAAACCGGGTATGAAATACTAAGAAAAGGCTAAAGGACAACTGTTAAAACAAAGTCAAATATCGCTAGAAACAAAACCATGAAATCATGGAATGAAATAGCGAAAAATCTTTTGGCGACTACTTCTATAGAAAATATATATTCCCTAGGATTTTTTATCGCTAAGAACGACTTTTAGTGACCCCTTTAATCTTGAGATAAAATGCTAGTGGAAAAAATTCTTGTTCAAACAAATTTTCACTTGTACAAATATTGGCCAACAATTTTCCTCGGAACAAATTTCCGCACACGGACATCTTGTTCACTTACTCCCGACTTTGTGATTTAGCAATTCTTAAACTAGAAAAGTAAACCATTTATTTGAAGCAAATGAAATTTAATTTGACGTGCTCCATAATCAAAATTTGTTTTTTAAAATGCCCATGCACATTCATTTTGATAAAATAAAACATTATCAGGTTATAATATTAAGAAATTTTATCTCAATCTATCACTTGTAAAAGTTTGTTTCCATTTTTTACATATTCTGTGCTTTTGCGTTCTTAAAATAAATTAATGTATTTTGTTAGAAAAGACCGGCAAGCAGGTAGGCAAATCGACAGGCTAGCAGTAGGCAGAGAAAATATGGCCCACACTTTCACGAAATCACTCCATGTAACTTAAATTAGCTATATATTTTTTTGCTTTGTTTCTGATAAAATTATCTAGATTAATCTAAAATTTAAGCATGGTGCCAAAACCAAATCCAGTATAAAATTTAGATAGTTTTATAACGGAAATATTTGGTGAAAACCACCTTATCACATCCGTGTTGAAATACACGGCGTTAAATATCCCTCTGTGTTAAAACACGGTTTTAAAGTTATTATCTTTATATACAGTGCGAATAAAAAATATCAAACTTCATCTAAAAAGTGCGATTTTTGGAATTTGAATATTAATAAAAAACATTTATACGCCATTCACAAAATGCTGATTTCATATTCTTAATAAGGAGCTTGGGTACTATCGTTTGTGATATGTCTTGTGTCAGAGTACGAGCTTCCACAAAAGTGGTTCCCTCGTTAGTATGAAAGTGTTTTAAGTGCCAATTGCACCCAGATTGGAGACTTAGAAAATTGGAAAAATCTATATTTTTGATAAATAAATCCATTGGAACCAGCGTGTAAAACACATTTTTTGATTTCTTATTCATTATTAAAAATATTTGAATTGGCGCATTTGCCAGTTTTCAGCCAAGTTCATTTACATAACTGGCTCAAAAGTGATGGACGTAGTTGCTGCAATTAACGTTACTCATTACTGGCGAAAACAGAAAAATCAATTTCTTTGTTACGATGGAAAAAGTTTTGCTATCACCTCACCCTCTTTCCATCACTCCGTATTTTCAGTTCTCAGAAACCATTTAAAATGTGATCACCTTTGATGCAAGTGTGAATCGAATCTCGATTCGTATTTACGTCATCTCTGGCTTGCACGCATGTAATGTATTGTATTCTGTTAAACATAATTACCATATATTATTTTTAATAACAAAAATAAGAACATTTTGACTTTATAACACGAAATTTATAACTACATACATAATTTCGTTTGCTTTTTAGAGAGTTAAAAACAAACCAAAGACATATTTTCGTAAAAACGAAACTTGAAAAACTGTTCTACTGATGCGAACGGCTTATAACAAAATAATTATTTTCAAAAAGAATCCAATTTGGCTTATGAAAAAGGGAAATATATACTATTACTCTTTTCTAATTTAACATAAGGCAGTAAGCCGAACGTTCGATTTTCGGTTTGTATTGCTATGGCTAGCGGAAAATGTACATTAAATAACCGTACGAAGGGCCATAAACCGCTGTCGGCCGAGAAAATAAACATGACTAGGCCAAAATGTTCTCCGAACCTTTGGACCAAATTTTCTTAACTATTCACGCGGGGACCCTGGTTCGAATCCAGGATGAGGACGGCGCCTCTTTTTCTCCAAATATAAATAAAAAGCTCTAGTTTGAGCTACTTAAACGTGGGTGGCAAAAATTATTGTATAATAAATTCCCCCACGAAAAACTCACAAAAATCTCGCCCCGGAGGCTTTTCTGTGTTGACCATTATTTGGCAATTGTGTTATCCCTGTGAAGGGTAATAATATCTTACATCCTCATATACGGAGAAAAATGCGTTTGTTCTTGTTCTCATTCGTCTAGTAGGTCAAGACACCGCGGGCTCAACGCGGGGACCCTGGTTCGAATCTGGGATGAGGACGGCGTCTCTTTTTCTCCTAAACAAAAATAGCTCTAGTTTGAGCTACTAATACGTGGGTGTCAAATTTATTTGTAATAAAATTAATATATTTTGTTAGAACAGACCGGCAGGCAGATAGGCAAATATACAGGCTGGCAGTAGACAGAGAGAACATGGCCCACACTTTTACGAAATCACTCTATGTAACTTAAATTTTCTATATATATTTGCTTTGTTTCTGATAAAATTATCTAGATTAATCTAAAATTTAAGCGTGGTGCCAAAACCAAATCCAGTATACAACGTACATAGTTTTGTAACGGAAATATTCGGTGAAAACCATCTAATCACATCCGTGTTGAAATACTGGGGCGAACCAACTAAGATACTGGTACTGTAAATGTCACTACAATCCTCAGTTGCATTGCCGCATGGTTTCAAACAGAAAATAGGGATGTGTTTTCTTGCTTAGAAGACAATCACCAGAGAACTTATATTTGGCAGTTGTATCGAGCAATCCAATTCAATGTTGGCCTACGATTTAGTTTCTGTTTTTATTTTCTTCTTCGCCTCTACGTAAATTGATGTATTTACGAGCATAAATTACAATTGATTTGAGATTTTTAACAATATTTTCGAACTTTTTTATCTTTGATAAATCTATTTGTACAAGTTTGGGTTATTGTGGTGCAGTGATCTCGTTTCAGCCGTAACTCGTGTAAAAACTACGCTAGAAGAACCCACGTTCTCTATGAGACAAAGGTTTGATTTTGTACTGTAATATGCCGATATTCTTATACCACGGTCTAATTACGAATTTTCCCATCGTGTGTAAATTTGCATCTACAATTTAATTAAATTAGAAAAGTTAAAATATTATTTTTTCAAACTATTGTATCCGCACATCATTTTAGATAGGGTTCTTCATGAAAAATTAATTATTCCATTGGACATTTTTCAAAGATAAAATAAAACTAGCATTCATGAATCCCCAGACATGGTAACAGTGTTCACCTTTGTCTCAGCATAGATACAAAGCCATTGAACATACTTTCATATAAATTCCATAATCATAACCAAAATTTTTTCCAAACCCTCTTCTCAAACGATTGTTACTGGTGATTTGTTAAAACATAGTTCTGTATTTTTAATTAGTGTCAAAAATACATAAATAAAAATCGAAATTCAGATTGTGCACTACCAAGGGCGGATCCAGCAAATATTTTTCGAAGTGGAGAAGTCGCAAAGCCTGAAAATCAACGTCGAAACCTATGGTGAATGCAAATTTGCCATTCTAGGAAGAGAGGGCCCTCTGCCTCCCCACGCCGTACCCTCAATTGATACTGCCTGATAGACGATATTTCAATGTCTTCTATACAAAACACAGCTGCATATACTATACAGTGTGTCGTGACACTCTGCTGTATTGAAAAATAGCATTTTATTTAAAACACGATAAAGCCAGATTTGCTGCAGACAGTGTAGAACAAGCTGAATTATCGCATTCATGTTTCCTGAGTTACAAGAGGGACATACATAGAGTGTTTATAATATTGATAAAAAAAAGTAAAATTATTTTATTTTTGTGTATCTGTTGCCACTAAAATTTTTATAATATTAAAATATCTTTTTATTTTGTAACTATTTGAAATCAAGGATCTCTTTTGTGGGCACCCTGTATAATAATTTAAAAGATACCTGGATATATTAGTTATGCATGTGTTTTATGAATTATAATGTGAAAGCTTGATCAGATTGATTTTCGAATAGTTTTGTTTGCCTAATGGATATCTAGAAGGTTTGCAGTAATGTTATCTTTCGTAAAAAAATTGGCAAGCCCATTATATTTTGGCTCCATATATATTTTCCTAATCAACAAAACTTTTAGAGTAAAAGCATCTTTTTCATCAGGGTTTCCTTATACATTACATGTTGCAGCTATTATTTCAGACATAAGTACGTAATATCTCCTTACATGAAATGAACTCCATCCACGAACATGATATACCCTCATCTTTGTAATTAAAATTGCTTACGGCACCGTATATTCTATGTTTTCATTGAATTACAGAAAAATTGCCTTCTTTAGTGCATTCCAAACAATAGAGCCATCTAACCATGTACATTACTTCTAGATAAAAGCTTTCTAAGAGCTTTCTCTCAATGCAGTATTCGGCTCATTATTGCCTTCTCCATTTAGCTCTTTTCTAGCTACAAACTACGTTCCAAGAAATCTTAGGAAATTTATATGTGAAAGCAAATATTAAATGGCTACGCTTCCCAGCTAATACGGCAGAGCGATACAACTGATGGCTAGAAATCCCGTATAATTGAATTTATGCGAACGATGCTCCGAGGCCCCCATTATTAAATATGATAATATGACAGCTTCGATATTTAAATATGTTAAGGTTTTAAGAAGGGTACATTGCTAAAAATTTCCGCATTAGTTTTTACAAAAAATGGTGAAAATGCCGGAATTTCACCAAAATTTGGTTCACTTGAAAATTCAAAATTACCACTTATTGGTGAAAGTATGGTATTTTGTAAAAGATGGTTAAATACTGAGTGAGTGATTTACGCAAGAAGGGTAATGGGAAAGGTGGCCGCCGAAGGGGGCAGCGCTGTATTCCCAGGGTTAAATACTGAACTAGATTTTCATTTAACCTCCTAACCAATCACTTACTGCTTTTACTTTAACAATGATGTCCTCTACTCTAGTTTGCTCTCTCACCCAAGTGTTTCTTTTTCGATCTCTCCTAGTTATTCCAAGCATGCACCTCTCCATGCTCCTTTGCGTTGTCTGTAACTTTCGTATTGCTCCAACTGTTAGACTCCATGTCTCTGATCCATAAGAGAGGACTGGCAATACACACTGGTTGAAGACCTTTCTTTTTAGACACAAAGGCAATTTCCCCTTCAGGATAAAACTGTTTCTTCCAAATGCACTCCAGCCAAGTTTAATACGTCTGTTGAGTTCTTTCATAATGTTGCCATCCATTGAAATCAGCTGGCCAAGGTAAATATATGAATCAGCAATTTCTAGCTCAGTGTTGTCAACTTGTATTTTTGTTTCCTCTACAAAATTATTGAACATGATCTTAGTTTTTTGTAGGTTCATCTTGAGTCCAACTTCTTCACTTCTAGTTGAGAGCTCTTGTACCATGTCTTGGAGTTCCAATGGGTCCGTTGAAAAAATAACAATGTCATCAGCAAACCGCAGATGATTTAAATATTCACCATTTATTTTTATTCCCTTGTTATTCCAATTTATCAGCTGAAAAATCATCTGTAAAGCTGAAGTAAAAAGTTTTGGAGAAATGGTATCTCCCTGCCTCACACCTTTACCAATTTTGATAGTTTTGGTATCTTTATGTAACCGAAATTTTGCACTTGCATTTTTATACACACGTTTCACCATGTCAATGTACACATCCTCAATGTCTGTTGATCTTAAAGAGTTGATGACTGCTGATGTTTTTATAGAGTCAAAGGCCTTCTCATAGTCAATAAATGCAACACACAATGGAAGTTCATATTCATGTGTTCTTTCAATTAATTCTCTTAATACTTGAATATGGTCCACTGTACTGAATCCACTTCGAAATCCAGCTTGTTCTCTTGGTTGAGCTGCATCTAATTTTTTCTGCAGGCGATGTGTTAGCACTTTTGTGAAGATTTTATAAATAGCAGGTAACAAGCTAATTGGTCGGTAATTTTTTAAATCCTCTTTATCACCTTTTTTATGCAAAAGAATTACTGTTGCAGAATCCCATTGGTTTGGTATGTTACCACTGTTGAGGCATTTGGTAAAGAATTTTGCGAGTATGTCTTCTACATGTTCTCCAGCTTCTTTTAAGATATCTAATGTAATGCCATCATCGCCAGGGGATCTTCCTTTCTTCATACTTTTTATTGCAAATGCTACTTCTTCTTTTAAGATTTTAGGAGCTGTTCCTTCGACTATCTCAGAGTCTTCGTTTAATCCACTGTTTCCCTCATACAGCTTTCTGTAGAATTCTTCAACTCTTCTAAGTATTTCTTCCCTATTTCTTGTTACAGTGCCATCCTCTCCTTTTAATGCAATGATGTGTTTCTTCCCAATAGACAAACTCCCTTTAACAACCCTAAGGCTCTTGTTGCTTTCAATGGCCTTCCTTACTAACTCACAATTGAATTTTCTTATATCTTCTTTCATGTTTTTGCGCAAAGTTTTGCAAAGTTCTACATACTCGATCTTGCGACTGGTATTTTGATTGTCCACCTTCATAAGTCTTCGCCTTTTCATGAGTTGTTTCGTCTTCTCAGATAATTTGCTATTCTGCTTTTTACATATTACACCACCAATTTCCCCAGCAGTTTCAATTATTGTCTTAACAATGTTTTCATTTGCTTCTGAGATGTCAACTTCTTCAATAAGTCCTTCCAGTGCAGAAAAGCGATTTTTTAATTCCAACTTGAATGCCTCGGTATTTTCTTTTAATTTCTTTAAATCCACCCTCTTACATACTTGTTTCCTAATGAGCTTCTGCCTTTCTAGTTTAGTATTTAAGTGCATTTTACATCTCACCATTCGATGATCACTTCCAGTATTAAATCTGTTCAGTACGCTGCAATCTTCAATAATTGATTTCTTGTTTGCCAGGATATAGTCAATTTCGCTAGTTCCCCCATTTGGGTGTTTCCATGTCCATTTTCTTTGCGGTTTCTTCTTAAAAAATGAATTCATGATGCTAAGATTTTCAGCTTCTGCAAATTCTATGAGTTGATCGCCACGTTCATTCCTTTCCCCATATCCGTATTTACCAACCGATGTCTCTCCTTGTTCCTGTTGTCCAATTCTTGCATTGAAATCCCCCATGATGAGCTTGATATGTTGTTTCCCTTTGGTGTGTAACTCTTTGATTTCTTCATAAAATTCTTCAACCTCTTCGTCGGTATGGCTTGATGTTGGTGCATATACCTGTACTATTTGAAGTTGGTATCGCTGGGTTAGTTGAACAACAAGCCTCGCTGCTCGATCTGATGTACTTTCAACTTCCAGAAGACAGTCTTTAATTCTTTTGTTGATTAAGAAGCCAACACCACTTGTTCTTCCAGTTTCCGTTCCTCTATAGTAAAACAAATGTCCGCTTTTCAGTTCCACCAACTCTTCACCTTTTCTTCTAACTCCACTGAGTCCTGCAATGTCATTATATATGTGTATATATATATATATATGCACATCAAGTCCAAATATATTACGTTGTTTTTTCGTTTTTTTTTTGTAACTGGTAAATTTTTTTGACATTGGTCGGAATATAATAAACATTCCCGGATCCAGAGATGGGATCTTGGGAATCGCTCCCACCGAAACTAAATTTTTAATGGGATTTGGCTACGGCCTTGCATGCTGTGATTGTATCGATACATGCTGTAAAAATTTTTGAACAACCTCCGAAATTAAATCCTGGCTACGGCCTTGATACGAAATATAAAGGTTAGGAGGAACAACATAGTATCTGCAAAAATATCCGCAATGTTTCGCGAACTACTGTTCCCTTTATAAAGAGAAATGAAGCCTTGATGAAGAAAATAACAGATTTCGGAACGTTGCGGATATTTTTCCAGATGGTATGTTTCATTTTTTTATTTTTTCTATATTTTGATCAGTGAAAAACAATTGTTTAATATATATATATGTGTGTGTATGTGTGTGTGTGTGTGTGTGTGTATTTTTATACTAAAGAAATAAAAGTTTCTTGCACTTAATTTCATTTTTAATTGCAAATTCCATATTTTGAGGGGCGATGAAACGTAACTTTGCACAAAGACGCCTCTTATCCACGCAGCGTCTTTGAAGCCACTTCCCCTGCTAACAGGTTACTTTTCCCGTGAAGTACTTAGGCAAATGTAAAAATGAATGCTAGACGTTTCTCATTAATTTAATGAATTTTGTATGTTTTTGGGTGGTTTATTCATCCGTTTAAATTACTCCCATCGCTGTGGGGAAAAGGGTATGATTTGATCCAAACCATTATAACGTTTATATAAGATATACTCATTAGTCAAATGTGGTGACGGATACATGTTATCATGTGTTATTATGCATTGAATTATGAGGCTGCTAGTATATATTTAATAGCTTGTGGGACAAGGCAAATATAAGTGTATTCCGTCATCAATAATTCTTAAAAATCCGTAAAATCTGAATTCGTAAACTCTTAGCTGAAAATCTGGACGACAGCACTGCACAATCCGGCTGTTTCAAATAAACTTCCCTCAACACCTCCACAGGATCTTAAGTTGTAATCGGAGATTTATTGTAGACGGAATTAAATTAATCTTAACGGGAATATTATATTAATTGTACATAATCTAAAATAAATTCGAATCAGAAATAAAATAATTGTGAAAGTAAAATGAATTTACATAAGATTTACAGTCTTAGAAAGGATGACATCTTTTATCACTAAGTAAAAATTATTTAAGATTCCATAAAATTAGTTGTGAGAGCTATAAAACTTTTAAGCTGTATGTAAAAGGATTTTAATATCCCTTATTTATATTTCCAATTCAAAGGAAAGGAATTTGTTTTTATAAGATCTTTCCTCTTAATCATACAAAGCTCTATTTGAGCTTTAGCTCGGAGTCAGAAATTATTATCTAAAGGTATTTGGTACATTTTAAATTGATTTCTGTCTCACTGACAAGTTTTATTCGTAGCGTTTTTAATAAAATAACCGTGTCTTACAATAAAATATTCGAAACACGATTCTTTGACACACTGTTGCAGCAGCTTTTCGTTTAGAAACTGTAACTGACTGCGCTAGTCAAATATCTACAGAGATTCAAAATCTTTACCAACCCGAACTTTGCTCTCTGTGGGAGCGACAAGGAGATGAATGCATTTCACCTCAAAGGGTGATAGGCGGTAATCGGAGACTTATATGAAAAATATTGGCAAGCCAGAGACCGACTCCAAAACCTTTAGATTGTTTAAACTTGTTTGATTCTGGGACTATAATATGATTTTTATGTATTTATTTCGTTTGTTTTACACACATGTCCTTGTGCAGCATGTATTCTTCCCACGCTAGCGAATGAATTACTTTCAAGTGCTAATAATAAATAAAACATAAATAAAAAAAGTATTTGATAGGACTCATAATCCCGTTCTCTAATAGCTATAAAGATGTGTAATTTATTCGCTCGACACCAGTGAATGCATATTATTATAGTCGAACCCCGATGAGTCGAAATTTCAGCAGCAAATTAAAGTGATCTTATCCACTTGAAACCTCTTTGAACCTCGAAAATTCGAAAAGTAGGTGGTTTAAAGTAAAAACACTTTCCCCTTACATTTCGAATAATCGAACTTCCACTGTATATATATCATAGTAAAAATTGAAGATAAAAGTTGTACTGCAAAACTTAAAGAATAAAACGTTGTAAGTTCTCTAACAATGGAGGTGTTTTAAGTGCCAATTGCACCCAGATTTGGGACTTAGTAAATTGGAAAGATTTATGTTTTTAATAAATAAATCCGTTGAAACCAGCGTGTAAAA
>QLNU02015360.1:34225777-34243075 GCA_006491805.2 Dysdera silvatica
TACACCAAAATAGTTTTAAATACACAATTCGTGTACAGTAATATTTTGTAAAGAAAAAAACGTTTTTCTTAATTTTAAGGAAAAGCACATAATTAACCTTCTGACTGTTTGTCCCACGATTTTTGCGGGTATGCAATTTTTCCATCTATTTAAAAGCGCATCCCGCTTTTTCTCCGTTAATCCGCCGATAATCCATTCCTTTCCGCCGATAATCCATTTTCTACAATATTTAGACTTTGAGTCGTGCTTTGGTCAACAAATGGCGTTATCTTCGCCTAAATTTTCGTATTTGCATAGAGTTCACTAACTGATTTTGCAAAGGTACCCGCTGTTTAATTTTTTATATCCAGAATATGGCTTGTAGGAAACGTTCAGCGAGTGATTTTTATTAGTATACATGCTTTATATTTGTATTCTATAAAGTAAACCGTAATTTAATCAAGATTTATTTTCAGAATTTTTGAATTTAAACGATTACTCTTAAAATTGATTTTTATGAAAGCCTGTTCTTATGCACGAAATTTATATCAAAAAAAATCTGGATTACAAAAATGTGCTACATATTTTAACTCTCAAATACATGTAGATTTGAAATATGTAATAAAAATATATGCAATTTTTGAAGCGACTTTGATAAAAAAAATTAACAAGCAGAAGGCTAAATAGGAGCACGATTTAAATAAAGAACTATAAACTTACAAATATACAGGTAAAAAGCCGCCTGGGTGTTGAATCCTCCATACGGGAAATGTCAAAATTCTAGCTGAATAAAATAAAAACTGGTCGAAAATTCTTCGTAAGTGCATCACGCGATATTTATTTTCTAATTACATCTTGTTCCAATTTTACGTTTTCAATTAGATCAGTTTTGATCAGTTTCTTAGGATAATTTATTTCAATGGAATTGGGAAGAAATAATTGGATACTTGGCTCTCATCATTTCTGGGGTCCGAATGTATGTCTATTTATTCAAATGATTTCTTATTTTTTGGACCCAGTCTTGCGAACTAAAAAATTTTGCATACATTAAAAGGATTTTCTGGGATTTCCTTAGAGTAGGGATAAGCAGAAACCTCATAAAAAGAGAAATAATTATTCTTCACGTTTGCTATTAACTTGGAAAAGTAGTTTAAGAGTCATTAGACTTCTGGTTATGAGCCAGGATTTGTGCTCGCACCTGGTATTACTAATAGTGGTGTACTTTACGATGAATGCTCGTGAGACGAAACTCAGATAATAAAGCTTGTAACTACGTAAAATAGAGTTCCCATTTATAGCGAGAGACGCATCACTGGGGAGAACTTCGTCGCAGCTGGTGAAGTGCGTTGCCCTTTGTGAGATTAAAAATAACTTTCAAAACTGCCTACAATCATGTACTGAAATACTGTTGGACCATGATATTATATATTAGTCCTATATGTAATATAGTATTTCCCTGATATGTGCCTACTGTGTCAACGACGTAGGAATGGGGGTTCAAGCCTCCCCTATTGAATATCAAGGCATACATTTCTTTTAATGTCAAATTATATGATCTCTTTTATAAAGCGACTTGATCCCCTGACTATAATTTTTAAAGTTCTACGCTCCGAGCTTAAGTTAAAGTCTAAGGGTTTTGATATTGAACGAATAAAGAAAATAAAACTTTCACGGATTGCATCTATTCTTCCTTCGAAAATAGAAGAACAAACAGCAGAAGATGGACGAAACATTCGAAGGCAATGGCTTTATTGGAATCATTAAATAGAATCACGCGAAACGTAAACGTTCTACTGCGGCGTAGTGTTGATGCGTGTGGCTACCATGAAGAAAATCCGGATTAAATTCCCGGTGATCTTGATTCCCGGCCCCCTTTTTTCTACCGATTCAAAGTTTGATTTCCTGGAAAACAGGGATCCAGATTTCCCGGAAATTTATAAATCCTGGAGTAGTATGACCGTAGATGCCCTTGCCCCACAAAACACAAACAAACCGAAAGAAAAGGGCTAGCTAAATAAAAGAATTTAAACCATTATGAACATAATCTGGTACTTCATAACTTTTTATTAAGCCTTCAGTCATACCATCCTTAAAGAAGGGGTCAGTAAAATTTCCTTTTATGGACATCATGCATTTTATCTTAATGGCCATATCTATGGAATTCGGACCTAATGGCGTGTTTGGCTTCGATTCTCAAATAAACTTGATTAGGTGTAAATGTATAGTGGGGTGATGTCGTCGCCTACCGCCGTACCTCTACGCCGAATAACCGAAAAATATCCGCCTCTATCTAATAGCCTGAACTGCAAGACAGCGACATGGTTAGATGTATAAAAATGGTGGCCGCTGGGGAAGAAAAACAAACTCGGCATGGATTAAGAATTTATTCCATATCTAAAATTATAATAGTTTAACCAGAGAGAAAAAAAAAATTAGCAATAGTATCCGACAGCCCTTATTTCTCGATTGAGGAAATAAACTGCGGTAGAGTTTCGTTAATCCGAACTAATTTGGGTTGAGACTTGCTCGGATTAAAAACATGTCGGAATAACCGAAATCTTTAATACAGAATTTGTATACCGTAATCTAAATTGCTTGATATGTGTGTGTTTCGGTGCGCAAGGTTCATAGACGACGGACGGGCGACGGCAAATTTCAATTACTTGGCAACACATACTGCTCTGCTTGTTTAGGTCTCGTTTGTCGGCGTCCGTTGAAGCCGGCTGAAAAACATCGGATTATCCGGATTTTCGCATTAGCGGGGCTCAGATTAATGAAATTCTACTGAAGTTAGATTTGGCAAACACGGATCATTTTTGAATGATGCTTAGTTAAAAATGCAGAACTCCTCGTGGAAACCCAAACTGGACTAGGCGATATAAATATGCAGAAATAAGTCTTGAAGAGATGCAGAAATCTCATTCAGTTAAAAATTATTGATGCTTTAAATATTCAAAATAATTAACTAAGACGCCAGGAAGATAAATAATTAAATACATCGTTAAAAGAATTTAGTACGCATTTTTGGCGGAGCCTTTGAAAATGACGTGTGCACACTTTAATGGTAAACGGACGTCTGATTTGATTTTAGAATTCGGAAAACAATTACACACACTGTTGCCAAATATAAAATGTGAAATTATAATTATACAATCAATATATTTGTTGCCAGATACGGAAAGTAAAAGTACATACATTTAGAAAACATAATGTAAAAAGAAACCATTTGGCATTTTGCCAATTTTAGGAATTAAACTTAAGTTTCCTTTCCTTGCATTTCTAAGTGGCAACAGTTAAGAAAGCCTGCGAAGTGAACATGGTGTTTCTATTGTGGGAGTCCACAGATATACATATTAGTAACAACATGGTAAAGAGCGTAGATTTTGGTATTGGGTAGAGCGAGTGGATATATTTCGGTCAGCTCCCTAGGGATAGAGTAAAGTAAACTTTACGTAAACACAGTCTTAATCGCAACTATACGCTCTACATCAATATCCAAATCTACGCTATACAATGTTTAATGTTAATATTTTAGGAATTTTACGCAGTGTTACGACGTCGTTTTTACATTTACAACGCATTAACTACAGTTAAATAATACTATCCATAAATAAAAAAACAATACAAGATGTGGCGTGATATACATAATCCTCATATTAAACTATTAGACATAATATATATGTATCCAACTACACACACTGTTGGATAAAAGGTCCCTCCAAGTGCTTTCTACACACATCTGTTTAGAGCAACTCGTTTCTATTTACAGGGTGTCTCAGCACCAGGGTTACAAACTTCTAGGAGGGGTAGGGTACACCTAGACGACTCGGGATCACATAGCAATGATGGTCGCAAACCACTCACAGAGCTAGTTCTAAGACCGTCCAGCATGCACAAATATTTACAACCAGTGCGTGAAAAGCGCCAGATAAAACTCAGGTCAGCTGCTCAAGTGCATAGATGATTAGGACATCGCATTTTGCGCTTCTCATGCACTGGTTGTCACTATTTGTGCATGCTGGACGGTTTTAGAACTAGCGCTGTGAGTGGTTTGCGACCAGCATTGCTATGTGATTCCGAGCCATCTAGGTGTACCCTACCCCTCCTAGAATTTTGTAAACCTGGTGCTGAGACACTTTGTATATTATCAGAACTTTTTTCCTTATTTCATTCACCCGCCTATCCCAAGGACATTTCGTAAACCCTTTATTGTCTTTTGGATTTCATTCGAGAATTTACATACATATATGCAGGGCTCGACAATTCCGGTCGCCATTGGCTACTAGATTTTTGCAGTTGGTGAGTTGGAAATTTTGCCTACTAGGATCTCAGGTTTTCCTTTTAAGTCTGACAAGTAGCGTTTTCTCTTTCTGGTACGGTTCGCCATGATTTGTCTAGATTTACACATATGATAATACAACATGAAATAACAGCACATGATACAACATGCACACAGATACACACAAATATATATATGAAGAAATATATATATATAAGGAAGAAACACATCATTGCATTAAAAGGAGAGGATGGCACGGTAACAAGAAATAGGGAAGAAATACTTTAGAAGAGTTGAAGAATTCTACAAAAAACTTTACGAAAGTAACAGTGAATTAAACGAAAACACTGAAATAGTTGAAGGAACAGCTCCTAAAATCTTAAAAGAAGAAGTTTCATTTGCAATAAAAAGCATGAAGAAAGGAAGAGCCCCTGGTGATGATGGTATTACATTAGATATCCTAAAAGAAGCTGGAGAATATGTAGAAGACATACTTGCAAAATTCTTTACCAAATGTCTTAACAGCGGTAACATACCAAACCAATGGGATTCTGCAACAGTAATTCTTTTGCATAAAAAAGGTGATAAAGAGGATTTGAAAAATTACCGACCAATTAGCTTGTTACCTGCTATTTATAAAATCTTCACAAAAGTGTTAATACATCGCCTGCAGAAAAAATTAGATGCAGCTCAACCAAGAGAACAAGCTGGATTTCGAAGAGGATTCAGTACAGTGGACCATATTCAAGTATTAAGAGAATTAATTGAAAGAACACATGAATATGAACTTCCATTGTGTGTGGCATTTATTGACTATGAGAAGGCCTTTGACTCTATTAAAACATCAGCAGTCATCAACTCTTTAAGATCAACAGACATTGAGGATGTGTACATTGACATGGTGAAACGTGTGTATAAAAATGCAAGTGCAAAATTTCGGTTACATAAAGATACCAAAACTATCAAACTTGGCAAAGGGGTGAGGCAGGGAGATACCATTTCTCCAAAACTTTTTACTTCTGCTTTACAGATGATTTTTCAGCTGATAAATTGGAATAACAAGGGAATAAAAATAAATGGTGAATATTTAAATCATCTGCGGTTTGCTGATGACATTGTTATTTTTTCAACGGACCCATCAGAACTCCAAGACATGGTACAAGAGCTCTCAACTAGAAGTGAAGAAGTTGGACTCAAGATGAACCTACAAAAAACTAAGATCATGTTCAATAATTTCGTAGAGGAAACAAAAATACAAGTTGACAACATTGAGCTAGAAATTGCTGATTCATATATTTACCTTGGCCAGCTGATTTCAATGGATGGCAACATTATGAAAGAACTCAACAGACGTATTAAACTTGGCTGGAGTGCATTTGGAAGAAACAGTTTTATCCTGAAGGGGAAATTGCCTTTATGTCTAAAAAGAAAAGTCTTCAACCAGTGTGTATTGCCAGTCCTCTCTTATGGATCAGAGACATGGAGTCTAACAGTTGGAGCAATACGAAAGTTACAGACAACGCAAAGGAGCATGGAGAGGTGCATGCTTGGAATAACTAGGAGAGATCGAAAAAGAAACACTTGGGTGAGAGAGCAAACAGTAGAGGATATTATTGTTAAAGTAAAAAGCCTGAAATGGCGATGGGCTGGGCATATCGCAAGAAGAACTGATCAACGATAGACAACGCAAATTCTCAACTGGATTCCAAGAGACCACCGAGGACCTAGAAAACCTCCTCAAACTAGATGGTTGGATGAAAGAAAAAAAGAGGTTGGGGTGACGTGGTGTAGATAGGATAGACTTGTGTGGAAAGCATTTGGAGAGACCTTCATCCAGCAGTGGATAGATAATGGTTGAATATGATGATGATGATGATGATATATAATATCGCAGTCCAGTTGGAAAGGTTTTTTTTGTCTTGTTTTATGGTGCAAGAGCCATGCTGCGCCGGGACCTACAGTTTTCCGAGGAATCCGAACCTCTTAAGGCCTGGGGAACCAAACCCCGGACTACAGTGAGCAGTTAGAGCAGTTAGTCGAAAAGCGGTTTTTTTTTGTTTTTTTGGCACAGTTGAGAGTCAAACTGTGCAAAACCTTACGCTATGAGAACGCGTTACCATTGCACCACAGTAGGGTCTGTTTGGAAAGTGATAAGCATTGGTTTATATGTATCATGCAGTGTTAATGCTTCTATGCAAATATTGCTACAAATTTATTAATTTACAAAATATATATTATTACTATCCATTCGCATTACCTCATTTTCTCTTTATATAATAGTTAATGCACATACTGTACATATTACGTCAAGCAGTTATAAATAGAGGGACTCGTGATTTCTTCTCGTGAACGAAACAAGAAACGTCGATTTCGTCACTATCAATAAATTACATTTTAATCGCATGTTTTGGCAGGAAAAGGCTGAAAGATAAAAATGGAAATCTCCTAATTGCTCCGATCATAAATTAAGCTTTCAAATATATCTTGAAAATTGTCTTCTACAAGCTGCCAATAAAATTTCAAAGCTGCGATAATAGAAAACTCTAGATAAAAAGGAGCGTTCTAATTTAGCTCATTGTTAAGGAGTAATTTTTGTTAATACCTTATTGTTCATTTCAACGATGGCTTGTAAATTTGGTAAACGAAACCAATTAGAACAATTGTTAAGGTGCTGTGTTTCTTAAATTTTACTAAAACTGTTTTAAAGGTATTAAATTTACATTCACACGGGCATGTGGGTACATTTTATTAAAATCAGTAGAAAATTTTCTGAATAAACGAAGGTAAACGCGCGTATTACTAAAGGTATTACAGACTAATGAAATCTATAAACCATATTCATTAAATTTTGAACAAGCTTCATGGATATTTCATTGGTCATCATTTGCGCGTTTCTTCCTTTCACGAAATTCTGTTTTGCTTGTTTTTCATGCAGTGTGGGTTGCCAGCACTCGGGGCAAATTTAGTATTGCGTCCGCTAAAACCCACTAGTACCCTCCTTTCACCAGTCCAATGTTGAAATTGGCTCCCGGGGCTTCCGCCTCGGTGGCACCCTTCACGCTACGTCACTGGTTTCATGGCACAAGCGAAAGAGGACTTCCCAGATCATACTATGCCAGGACCTGCGATTTTTAGAAGGAATCGAACCACTGTGCTCTGGAGAATCAAACTCCAGAATACGGAGAGGCAGAAAAAAATTCACGTTCGCTGTGTCAACGGGAATCTAACCCGAGTTTTGTGCATGCTAGGCAAAAGTGTTATCGTTCCACAATACGGCACGAAATGACAGAGCTAGTCAATATGTCACTTATGACATATCACTGACTTCAATAATGTAAATAAAAGAAATTATAAATTACAAAAATGTAGTCACTCCTTTAACAGGTCCATACCTTTAAGGAGCTAATGCATACACCATATGTATGAAGAAGCCAAAGCGAGAGAACTTTAGTTAGCTGAAAATTATCTCCTGCCTCCGAAATGCAACGCTTGCAATAACTTGGACACGCCATAAACTTCAAGGATCAAAATATGTTCTTTATTGTCGTTCTGCTTCACCACTACATGGTTAAAAATAGTTTTCACCAGAAGTGATATGGCAGAATTATTCGCACCAAAATTTCCCATAACCACTGCTTCATTTATAGGCCTACAGCCAAAATATTCAACAGTTCTTTCACGTTTTCTGCTATCTCCTGCTCTGCATGCTTAGATCAATGTCACAGGATCGGCATTGTATTGTAGTTCCCGTTCGCGTGTCTGTTATTTCGGACCTCGTAAGACTTCGTATATCCGTTTCAATTATCATGTGAGAAAGGACTGATGCGAAAGAAGAACAAACTCATCTCTGAAAAAGAGGTTGTCTGCGTGTGTTCTGTCGATTTTCTCAAAGATTGAGAACAACGGATTTATTGAGCAGCAACCTTGATGCTCATATTTGTGCGTGTTTATCATTTGCGCTTTTGGTAATTATTGTGTGGTTAACGCGTGATGGGAATCATTAAATTGCATTTTCCAAGGATTCGTGACAATGTTTCAGACTGAATGGAACCTTTTAAAATATCAAAGGTTAATTTTTGTGATCCACCTACAAATACGGGTTGACACCGCGTTAGCAAAAGCATCATCAAGCACAGACGATTTCTGACCAGTAACTTCTGGCATATGCAGAAATGGTGTATGCAGCCATTTTTTATTTATAAAAATAAACATCCCGTTTAAGTGTTTGCTTGTGTTTAAAAACTACTCAAATGCTTTTTAACGTAGAGAGGATAACATGCCTTGAGGCAACATGGCAGATATTTCTTGCAAAATTTGATGCGAATGGAAGGCTAAGATACAATGGCTGTGTGTATCCTGTATTCGGAGAGAAAACGTAATTCTAGAAGGAAAGCCCTGCATGATATTATTAGAAGAAGTTGCCTTGAGAACTTTATTTGACTCGGGGGTCATTGAATACATCGTTATCCATAGGTTCCTCTTTACCACGTAACCAGATTTCACGTTCCAACGAGGCATCTTCACCCCGTGTTTCGAACGAAAAGAAATTGGGGATATTGGATAGTGTCTTTTGTGAACCGAGCCATACTCATAAAATCTAGATTTCTAGCAATATTTTGCTTTCTTTTGCGCAACGTGATCAATTTCGACACTTTTGGAAGGGAGGTATGCGGGCTCGCGTATTTATGACACGATGCACGAAGCTTTGAAGCATATACGCTAAGATTACTCGGCCCAGAAAGGGATAGGTAACTAATTTCAAAGCAAAGCTTTTGGGAAGATTGTTCGGTGAAGGATAATGTAATTCCTTTTCCTTTTCTTTTTCTTGACCTGTGTCTCCTCCCTAGAACAGTTTCAATGTCTTTGATGAAACATAATTGCACAAAGCTTGCGCCCATGTCTTTCACTAACAAGACATTAAATGCCTCTCTAAAGTTAATTGCGCTCGTCCTAATTGTCATTCGTTGGAAAATAAGGCATTATCATGACAATTTCGTCACTTTATTCATACAAAAATAAATCGCTAATGAGCGTCATTAGACGCACTTATTCAGTCTCTAGAAAGGGAAAAGGAAAATTCATACATGCCTCGTTTTTTCGAAGAGATAACCTCCAATCTTATACCAAGGCCAAGTTCTCCCAATCCGTCGATTTCTTTTGATCTATTTCTATAAATAAGCCATGTCAAATGAACGAATTCTCGTTTTCTCCAACTTGTGAATAAAAAACAACTTTAATTGTAGAAGGGGTATAGAATTTTGATTTTATCGAAAAAGGTGGCCACCAGTGATAAAGCGGAAAGTGATTGAATGGATCGTTGATTAATCGTGGTGAAACTAATTACTGTTTATCTGATTTCTGAAGTCATACTGACATCTTTGAGAAAACTCTGCGAATCCATAGGTTAAAATATATTAGTTCCCTCGTTTTCATTTATTTCTAAGAACGTTTCTCCAATGCTGAAACGTGTCGCTAAGGCATTTAATCAGAGTGGGGAGGAAACATTGTGAAGGGTGTTTATCATTAAAATCGATATTTCTGCAAAATATCAAGCAAGTACGGATCAACCTTAAATTTCTTTCATTCTATTCATGAATACCATAGAATTAAAAAAAAAGTAGTTCTGATATGTGAAATCAGTTTCATACACAAAAAATTAAACACTTCATAAAAGCAGTTTGATACTCTAGAGTAAAAATCGTTAACAATATTAAAACATATTTTTCTAATATAATTTTAAATATGTCGGATTACTGCTTGTCAGAATACTCACGCGCATGAATTTTCGAAATTCTAAAACCCAAGCAGAAAAATAAATGAAAATAAAATGAGAGCTGGTTATGTTAAAGCTAAATTAGTGAAGAACTTGCGTCTTCTTCTTTGGTATCGTTTCACAGATTTTCATGTACAAAATAATGTAATGAAAGCGATTGCTTTGAAATATTCTATTATTCTATTATTCTATTATTCTAATATTCTATTTAAGTTGGGCTTAAATTCTACTTTCAAGTTTTATCATTGGCACAGTATAAGCGCTTTCGCCTAGAGTGCGGTTATCCAGGGTTATCACTCCCAACATTGCAGAAAACAATTACTGACTAACTGCTTACGGTAGTACGGAGGTTGGTTCCTTAACCCGTAAGAGATTCGGATGCCCCGGAAAACTGTAGGTCTCTGCATAATATGACTCTGGCTGTCCCTGCCAGAGCAGTGGCTAGGGTACAGGGAGGAAGGTCCAGGGCAGGAGCGCAGGCATGAGGGCGTGAAATTGGCTGAAATAAGTCATAAGGGAAATACGTATGTCAGTGACTACATGACGCAATCTGGACGGTTATGTCAGGGGTCCGAGATCATCTAGCTATGGGCCTGATCTCTGGGCCTGAGACCTCACGCAAACAAAATTGACATTTAAATGATCCCTACAAGTATACTCATAGCTGTTTCTGGTGGGGGCGCAAAAGGTACCCCGTACCTGGCCGAACAATCTCAGGGGCCTGCCAGCAGTGTTTGTTATATTATGTTTGACTTTTTAATAAAAAGTGGACAACATAAGAGATTTTTATTGTATTTTACGAAAATAAATATTAAAAATATTTCTCTTTCGCATGAGAACTGTTCCAAACTATGTATATATAAATGTAAAATAAACACTTCCCATTTCAAATTCTAACTAAGATAATTATGAAGTAATAAGGGTGGCTAGGTATACTGTACGTTCACGAAAAGTAGTCCGATGGTACCGTTAGAAATAACGGGAACTGATGTCACAAACGGCCTAGCCGATTACAGCAGAGGGGAGGACGTCATTTCAGAACTTGTTTTTGGCGCAAACAAACTTTCGCTAAAAACCAGTTCTGAAATTGGGTCCCCCTCTACTGTAATCGGCTAGGCCGTTTGTGACGTCACCTACCGTTATTTCTAACTGTTTCATCGGACTACTTTTCGTGAACGGACAGTAGGTTTTGTACCAGGGCGGACAACAACACACGAACGGACCTGAGTATAGCCTTGAAAATTTGTTTCTTGAGGAACAGATGTGAGCAAGTCGTCCTGGCAGTTCAAGGTTAACTGCCGTGTCGTCCGCTCTAATGCTGCTACCACCGAAAGAAGCAGTAAACCGGAAAGCTCTGGGCAACGGTAATGTAGAGATAAACGAAGATCTTGTTTCTGACGCCGCATGGTAGCGGTTTTTGTAAAATGCAACACAAAAACAGAACGATCTTAAATTAAAAAAGTTTCACTGACAATAATTTAATTCTAGATGAGCGTAAAATGTTTTGCATCGATACTATTTTTTGTTTTATTCTGCAGAAACAATGAATCTACCAAAAATGAGTTTCAAATTTGGATCAGAGAACTAACCAAAACTCAAAATGGCCGAATTTCGTGGCGAATCGATTTGAAGATGACTCACAGAACGCCTTAGATCCCTAATTTACCCCGTTAGGGTTTAAACGAATCGCACTAGCCTGGCTCGCCATGTCCGGTGTTCAACTCCTCATTGGTCTATGCAGACGATTATAAATGCACGGAGCATTTTGAGGACAGTTTAATACCCTCTTACGTTAACTTGAAGGACCTACTTTTATTGCTATTGCTGCGAGGCATCTATAAAAGTGTTGTGTGCGGTTTTCCGAATCGCTACAGGCGTTCTTGCTGTCGGCGGTTCCTTTCTGCGATTTCGACGGCTTTCCAACGACATCTCGGGACCTGCCTCTTTTCGTCGAGTTCGACCACTGCAGCTGTGGTGCTTTACAAGGCTATAAACATTTATTGCCCAAACTAGTTAAATATACAGATGAACTAAATTTACAACCGACTTTTATAGTCTAATAAATCTTCTTATTTAATACGCGCTAGCAGCAAACAGATCGTAGCTATTGGGAAGAAAAAGAGAAAAGAAATGATTTCCTGATAAAATATTTCCGGCGTGCAGTAGCCATTAGTCATTGGCGAAGTTTCTGAGATACCAAGTGTCAAAGTCGCCAATTTTCCTTCGTTTGGCATCAGTCCAGCCTTAATGGAACCAATCGTGCACCCCCATCTCTACTACTTCAGCCATTTTCAGGCCGCTGCATTAATAGTGGACCATTTTTTATTTGAGTTTCCTTTAGCGATTTAATTTGTGATAATATATGCAGCGAACGGGACACCTAAATGGAATGTCAAGGGCTACAGCATCGTAGAGGAAATGCTGCTGCCAACGACACGATCAATAGTATTTAAAGGCAAGCAACGATTTTAACGATTTAGAAATGAAGTAGAGTTCGCGAAGGCCAAAGAAAAATATAAAATGGTTTTAAACATTAATGAAACCTCATATCTTTCGCAACAATGCTAAAAGTCGATGACGGCTTTGGCTGAGGAGTGTAAAAGTCGAAGAAACGGAAAAATTTCCTTTTATGAAAAACCAATCTAAATTACGTTTATACTTCATTTTGTTGCACTTACTTTGCATCGCGCCATTGGTTTTAGTTTCAACACCATTTTTCATACGTTATTTTGCACGAAGAATGTGGTTAGATTTCTTGCCCTGTCAGCAATATATCATTCTTACTGCGCATAGCAACATCTATAGCTCTATAAGTTGTTAATTAAATTTCCGAATAGAATTTAGAAAAAATGATGTAGATAATTTTTAGGCAGTCCCAGTTTGACGCCATTTTGCTTTTAATCATTTCGTATTTACACTGCCGTCTTAATGCAGTTTTCGGCCGGTTAATTCACTCCTGCCTCACTTCTGGTGTATGACAGTACATTTGCATCTATATGCTTTTGTTCTTTAATAAACTTAAAATTTTCCGCCATTTTTAATACATAATCTGCTTTAATAATCTCGCCATAATACATGCATACGCTATTTCACATAATTTGTGTTTACAAGCCTTGTTTTAAAATAGCTTAATGTAAAAATTTATAAGGAATTTATTTATTTTTTACTTTAGATACGGTTCATGTCATGTTTTCTGGCAATACAAATATTGGTGTAAATATGTGAACTGCATCTGCATATATTAAATTTTCACTTGCCCAACGAATACAAAATTGTCTGTATATAGGGCAAACATGCCTAATTTCGAGAAAATTTTAGAAAAAAAATGAAAAAATAAAATAAATCATTTTTCGTTATTTTTGTTAAACTTTCGAAACATAAATTCTTGGAATGCGTAAAATCGTTTTAAAAATCAAATTACTGAAATTATTTAGTCTGATAATTCATTTTAGCTAGGTTTACCACCACCTTGCCTAATTACGCAGTAGGCATGCCTAATTTCGCAGTATACCCTGCAATTAGGAAAACTATGATTTTACAATGGTTTCTGAAAAGCAAGTTTTGCGACCTGCACATTAATTTAATAAAATAAAAAACAACTTGATTAATCAGAATTTTTTTAATTGCATGTGAACTTAAAAAAAATTCACTAATCTGAATCTGCATCCAAGCAGAGTTTTCATTTAAAATTAGGCTCGTATCGCATCAGCCCCTGACATCGTTTATAAAAACAATAATTCACATACAAGACACAGGATCCAGGATCCACCTTTTGAATCTGACATAAATTTTGGCGCAAGTGGAGCACCTATTTTCATTAATTTTTAGAAGTCAGACTTTTCGTTTCAAATTGATGCCAAATGTCGATAGTTTGTCCATTTCTGTTTCAGTATTGCAATCGAAAATTTTGGCTTTAGCAGCATTTACTCTTCGCTTTCTCAAATTCATAACATGATTTGAAACTTGTAATATGTCCTCAGTTTCCAGGGAGGGGATGGGGTTAGTGATAGTGGCTAATGTATTTGAGTCGATGGTGAGTTTTGTGGTATTTGAGACATCGTCTGAAATGGCGTTCCTATTAAAGGGGTAAATTCCTGTATTTTTGAATCCGTTAGAGCTGTTACTCATATTACATTATTCAATGCAGAGCTTATTAACAAGGGAAGGAAATCATTTCTGCCAGATTTATGGCCATAATTTTTCATCATCATTTTTACGCTTTTTACCCCAAGTTAATTGCAGAGAGACAAATACTGAAACGTCGAGAGGGCGAAATAGATGAGTTATGTGGGAAAGAAAAAGTTATAAAAATGGTTTAGTTTTCGGCTGCATAAGCAAGATTTCAGGAGTTATGTGGCTACTGTACGAATTCATGAGCAGAAGGGTAAGTCGCTCTTTAAGTATAGGTTGTAAAAAATGCTTAATAAACGAAAAAATATGTCAGAATTTATCCATCCATTTTTAGAAACAGCAACCATAGCGTTTGAAATTGTTTACAGTTTTATAGATATATCAATGTCTCTCTTCCCTTTAAATATAATTAGTCACTGCCCATACTGACCAGCCCCATTCACGGTTAGCAAAACAGTTGTTGTTTGTCCCATTTCGGCTTAAGTTATTTGGTAAATTCTTTTCGCACCTTTTGTTGAAACTATTCTTGATGGTTTGGTGTCACAGATAAACCCGGTTGCATCCAAGTTCCACAAAAGATGTGGTCGGTTCGTTAGTTCGTTTTTTGTAACAGCCTTTTTGTGTAGAATATAATACAAGTTGGATACGGGCTGTTTCAGTATTGCAGCGGCTCGATTAAATGAAAAATTCTCGGGAAGTTTCATCCTGAGTTCATACTTCGCTTTAAACCAATTTATTTTTCTAGTCCTTCTTCTCAATTTCCTACCATCTTCCTGTATGCTGTTTACCTTCCCCAAATTACTTTTGTCATCTGCCAGTAGAGGGCACCAACTCCACGGATGACGCCCTTAATCTTATCGATTTTACCACTTCCCACACTCATTGTTAAAAAAGCTTCACTGAAGATGGCTTAAAACCATCGAGAAACGTTTTAAAAATAAATTAAATTAATTTATTGCAACTATACCTATTATGTTATTGTATTTGTATGGTGTGTATCGTCCAGTAAGTCAGTCTCTAATCCCATTGGTTGATTTATCGGTAAATTTTTTCTTTAGTCCATGCTCGCAGGACACTTCTCTTTCCTGCAGATCGTTCAATCGTAAACGCTCATCGGAGACAAGTGCTAATTGTTTTCATTAAAAAATATGTCTTTGTAATTTTAAAAGGTCCAAAATATAAGACTCTCCCCCAATCCACCACCGTCATGTTGTTTTTAAGCTACAATTTTTGAATATCGATCAATGCAATTGCAGTATTCTTGTAATAACTTCCTACAGTTGACTTTTTAATGCGGGATCCTGGGTACGTATTGGATATGGGAAGTGATGTATTGCCTAATATTTTATTTGTACCCGTCTTTTGTTAATTATTAATCATCTGTGGATTGCATTGTGTGGAATTTGTTATCAGAGTGCAATGATATTGTTCTTAAAGCATAATCTTTCTCCTTGGTCTTCCAATATTGCAGTGAAATCTAAGGACGATGCATGCTTCCTTGTGTCATATTAAGAATTTCTACATTAGAAGTGAAAAACGCAAAAACTTTGAACGTAAATCTAAGAATTTTATGAAACAGTGGCTGCAAACTGAATTCCAATTTGCGAAATGGATTTCTAAAGGTATTGGATTAGACAAAAAAGTATTTTTCTGTCAAATCCCGCAACATTTCTTCCAACACCGTCATAAAACGGGCGTATGAAACGAAATCATTGGCCCGAAGATTTTCCTTTTCACCTAAACTAACCAAAAGGAGTTTTAAAACGCCAGCTGTTATGCCAAAATCGCATTTTCGCCGCAGAGGTATTTGTTATTTCTCCCGAAGTAAACATTTCAAACCGCATTTTCTTGGCCAAAAAACCAATAACTTCTGAAAGAAAATGAAAAGAAATATATATATATATGGCCTGCAAAAGGGTTGCTGGTATCTAACTGGAAGGAGACCCACACGCTGAACGTATGTGACGATGTGTGGAACCGGCCAGGCCAGTAACCTAGTGTCCTACCCCGCCTTCAAGTGGTGCAGGCTGAGCTTTCTATTTATGTGGCAAATTAATATTTGCTACACGGATAGAAAGGCGGAAGGGGAGGGCTAATTCACCAACCCGTCTAGCCAGCGTGGTGAAATTATGGCTAATTCCTCCATTATGTTGACACACCAGAAACCATGGCCCCTAGTCTCCAGGTGCTGGAGTGCTCCTGATCAAGGCAGCGGTCAGTGTGGCATGAAAGCAGGGGGTGCTAAGAATCACTGGAATGGCCCAGGCTGCCGTTTGTTATTGACCTTGGCTACGTTTAATGGACGATCCCTTGCTTCTGAAGCAAAACTTCAGGAATTGGAAGAGGAACTAGACAAGATCAAATGGGACATTGTAGGACTCAGTGAAGTTAGAAGAAAAGGTGAAGAGTTGGTGGAACTTAAAAGCGGACATTTGTTTTATTATAGAGGAACGGAAACTGGAAGAACAAGTGGTGTTGGCTTCTTAATCAACAAAAGAATTAAAGACTGTCTTCTGGAAGTTGAAAGTACATCAGATCGAGCAGCGAGGCTTGTTGTTCAACTAACCCAGCGATACCAACTTCAAATAGTACAGGTATATGCACCAACATCAAGCCATACCGACGAAGAGGTTGAAGAATTTTATGAAGAAATCAAAGAGTTACACACCAAAGGGAAACAACATATCAAGCTCATCATGGGGGATTTCAATGCAAGAATTGGACAACAGGAACAAGGAGAGACATCGGTTGGTAAATATGGATATGGGGAAAGGAATGAACGTGGCGATCAACTCATCGAATTTGCAGAAGCTGAAAACCTTAGCATCATGAATTCATTTTTTAAGAAGAAACCGCAAAGAAAATGGACATGGAAACACCCAAATGGGGGAACTAGTGAAATTGACTATATCCTGGCAAACAAGAAATCAATTATTGAAGATTGCAGTGTACTGAACAGATTTAATACTGGAAGTGATCATCGAATGGTGAGATGTAAAGTGCACTTAAATACTAAATTAGAACGACAGAAGCTCATTAGAAAACAAGTAAGTAAGAGGGTGGATCTAATGAAACTGAAAGTAAATACTGAGGCATTCAAGTTGGAATTAAAAAAAATCGCTTTTCTGCACTGGAA
>QLNU02015360.1:34243175-34257687 GCA_006491805.2 Dysdera silvatica
TTTGAAAATATACACTGGCGGTCATTTCTTACATTACCCAAACTTTATTATACATATACGTAATTTAAACGAATATAAATATATATATATATATATATACATATATTGGCTACGTTTAATGGACGATCCCTTGCTTCTGAAGCAAAACTTCAGGAATTGGAAGAGGAACTAGACAAGATCAAATGGGACATTGTAGGACTCAGTGAAATTAGAAGAAAAGGTGAAGAGTTGGTGGAACTGAAAAGCGGACATTTGTTTTACTATAGAGGAACGGAAACTGGAAGAACAAGTGGTGTTGGCTTCTTAATCAACAAAAGAATTAAAGACTGTCTTCTGGAAGTTGAAAGTACATCAGATCGAGCAGCGAGGCTCGTTGTTCAACTAACCCAGCGATACCAACTTCAGATAGTACAGGTATATGCACCAACATCAAGCCATACCGACGAAGAGGTTGAAGAATTTTATGAAGAAATCAAAGAGTTACACACCAAAGGGAAACAACATATCAAGCTCATCATGGGGGATTTCAATGCAAGAATTGGACAACAGGAACAAGGAGAGACATCGGTTGGTAAATACGGATATGGGGAAAGGAATGAACGTGGCGATCAACTCATCGAATTTGCAGAAGCTGAAAACCTTAGCATCATGAATTCATTTTTTAAGAAGAAACCGCAAAGAAAATGGACATGGAAACACCCAAATGGGGGAACTAGTGAAATTGACTATATCCTGGCAAACAAGAAATCAATTATTGAAGATTGCAGTGTACTGAACAGATTTAATACTGGAAGTGATCATCGAATGGTGAGATGTAAAGTGCACTTAAATACTAAATTAGAACGACAGAAGCTCATTAGGAAACAAGTAAGTAAGAGGGTGGATCTAATGAAACTGAAAGTAAATACCGAGGCATTCAAGTTGGAATTAAAAAATCGCTTTTCTGCACTGGAAGGACTTATTGATGAAAGTGATATCTCAGAAGCAAATGAAAACATTGTTAAGACAATAGTTGAAACTGCTGGGGAAATTGGTGGTGTAACCTGTAAAAAGCACAATAGCAAATTATCTGAGAAGACGAAACAGCTCATGAAAAGGCGAAGAGATATGAAGGTGGACAATCGAAATACCAGTTCCAGGATTGAGTACATAGAACTTTGTAAAACTCTGCGCAAAAGCATGAAAGAAGACATAAGAAAATTCAACTGTGAGCTAGTAAGGAAAGCCATTGAAAATAACAAGAGCCTTAGGGTTGTTAAAGGAAGTTTATCTGTTGGGAAGAAACACATCATTGCATTAAAAGGAGAGGATGGCACCGTAACAAGAAATAGGGAAGAAATACTTAGAAGAGTTGAAGAATTCTACAAAAAACTATATGAAAGTAACAGTGGATTAAACGAAGACACTGAAATAGTCGAAGGAACAGCTCCTAAAATCTTAAAAGAAGAAGTTTCATTTGCAATAAAAAATATGAAGAAAGGAAGAGCCCCTGGTGATGATGGTATTACATTAGATATCCTAAAAGAAGCTGGAGAATATGTAGAAGACATACTTGCAAAATTCTTTACCAAATGTCTTAACAGCGGTAACATACCAAACCAATGGGATTCTGCAACAGTAATTCTTTTGCATAAAAAAGGTGATAAAGAGGATTTGAAAAATTACCGACCAATTAGCTTGTTACCTGCTATTTATAAAATCTTCACAAAAGTGCTAACACATCGCCTGCAGAAAAAATTAGATGCAGCTCAACCAAGAGAACAAGCTGGATTTCGAAGTGGATTCAGTACAGTGGACCATATTCAAGTATTAAGAGAATTAATTGAAAGAACACATGAATATGAACTTCCATTGTGTGTTGCATTTATTGACTATGAGAAGGCCTTTGACTCTATTAAAACATCAGCAGTCATCAACTCTTTAAGATCAACAGACATTGAGGATGTGTACATTGACATGGTGAAACGTGTGTATAAAAATGCAAGTGCAAAATTTCGGTTACATAAAGATACCAAAACTATCAAAATTGGTAAAGGTGTGAGGCAGGGAGATACCATTTCTCCAAAACTTTTTACTTCAGCTTTACAGATGATTTTTCAGCAGATAAATTGGAATAACAAGGGAATAAAAATAAATGGTGAATATTTAAATCATTTGCGGTTTGCTGATGACATTGTTATTTTTTCAACGAACCCATTAGAACTCCAAGACATGGTACAGGAGCTCTCAACTAGAAGTAAAGAAGTTGGACTCAAGATGAACCTACAAAAAACTAAGATCATGTTCAATAATTTTGTAGAGGAAACAAAAATACAAGTTGACAACACTGAGCTAGAAATTGCTGATTCATATATTTACCTTGGCCAGCTGATTTCAATGGATGGCAACATTATGAAAGAACTCAACAGACGTATTAAACTTGGCTGGAGTGCATTTGGAAGAAACAGTTTTATCCTGAAGGGGAAATTGCCTTTATGTCTAAAAAGAAAAGTCTTCAACCAGTGTGTATTGCCAGTCCTCTCTTATGGATCAGAGACATGGAGTCTAACAGTTGGAGCAATACGAAAGTTACAGACAACGCAAAGGAGCATGGAGAGGTGCATGCTTGGAATAACTAGGAGAGATCGAAAAAGAAACACTTGGGTGAGAGAGCAAACTAGAGTAGAGGACATCATTGTTAAAGTAAAAGGGCTGAAATGGCGATGGGCTGGGCATATTGCAAGAAGAACTGATCAACGATGGACAACAGAAATTCTGAACTGGATTCCAAGAGACCACCGAAGACCTAGAAAACGTCCTCAAACTAGATGGGTGGATGAAATAAGAAAAGAGGTTGGGGTGACGTGGAAACGAATGGCCCAGGATAGACTTGTGTGGAAAGCATTTGGAGAGACCTTCATCCAGCAGTGGATAGATAATGGTTGAATATGATGATGATGATATATATATATATTAAGAAGGTGTTTGTGTGATGATTCTAAGATGTGAAACTGATAAAACTCAAATACGGAAATAGTAGCAGATGTGCATCAGATGACGGATACTGAATACGGTTTCGCCAATGGAGACTACACATTGCCGAAGTTGCTTAAGAAATATTAAATGCGTTTAATTAAATGAACTCTTAAGGTTGTTATAGACTTTCATATCTGTAGACCATGGTTCGAATCCCTCGTAAAAATGCGGATCTTGGCTTAAAATGACCTTAGCTGTCCTTGCTTCATAAAACTCAGACAACATATTTACACACAGACATCACAGTTATATGAGTATACACACAACATTATATGATACACATAATTATATGAAAGTGCAAAAAAATACAAAAGCCACGAATTTAAATTACCATTATATTCGTAAGAGATTTTTAATAACGACAACTTCCACATTTTGTTAATTTGCTTTCCCTTATTTAAGAAGACATTGCTAATTTTTTGAAGCTTCAAATTGTTAATCTAACTTCATTGCTTAGTGATAGATTAAAGGTTCTTTGGTATGTATTTAAACTTTAAGGTTGTTAATAAAATATGTTTAAACACAAAATAAAAACCAAGGCTTTTATAATAATAGTGACTTCATAAATTTTTTGTCACATGATAATAAAATAACATATATATTTTCATATTAATTTAATCTTGGCTGCTTTGCTGGAATATGGTGAAGTTTAAAGATAGTGAAGTTTATAAAGTATTTCCGAAACAAAGTGTTCTGATATCATTCGGCATCAATGTAATAATGATGATTAGAGCCGGGATTATGCATATGTCCCTATGTAATTACATATTTTAGCTGTTTTTAGTGTTTTTGCATATAAATGCATAAAAACGATGAATTTCCAGAATAAATGCATATTTTAAGGGTTTTAGTAATTTTAAGAATTTTATTATTCCTTGTCGGAAAGAATTGAATCCTCTTATTCTTAATCTGAGTCGAAAGGCAATTGAATTTGTAAACCTATACAATTATGTCCCAGGGACTAAATATATAGCCATAGCTTAATTATAGCCACTACCCTTGTTATAGAAAATAGAGGTTTAGTTTTATTGTGTTAAGCTGGTAATTGATTCAAGGACATATTGAAACAAACACGTACATTTGTTCAAATTCTACATTATTTGCTCTTAACGATAGATGTGTGGGATAGTCCCCAGATCAGGGGTAAACTATCTGTAATATACAACCTGCAACAATTTATAAATGCTGTCCAAAAACTTATCTAGATTTGGAAAGAACCATTTTTCTCATAAAAATGCTATTGTATGATAGAAGATAAGGCTTATCTGTTTATAATATCAAGAGGCACGTTGTGATAAACTTTCATAGAAACTGTGATGTATAAAACGTATGATTTAATGTATATCGAATTTTTCTACTTGGCGGTTAATAATAATTCTATTTGTTTAAAATTGTAGGATATACTATTTTTGAACAAGTTAAAAAAATTTTAAATGCATATTTATGCATTTTAAGTCCATATACACGCATGGTTTGAGGTTTTTTAGTGCATGCATATTTTACGGGTTTCTTTAGTGCATATAATCCGGGCTGTAATGATGACGATGTCATTTCAACATGTAAGTATCATTATATTTTTGCAAAGCCCAATTTAAAATTTCTTGAATTTGTAATATAAATTTAATAGGGTTTTTATTCTTTCTGTGATCTTTCTTATTCTAATAGGGTTACTACGTGGAGAATTTGAGCATATCTTCGCAAATGAATATTACTCTGCTATCCGATATGAATAGACACACATTTCAGAGTTTGATAACTAAGTTTTAATATTCAAGTAGAACACCTCACCTATGAGTCGCATGTTGGATCATTTTGAAATTGACGACATGAAAATGATGTTTGTAACTGCTTCACATTTAGTGGATTCCAGAATCTTCTTAAAGTTTCATACTTAAACTAACTGAGAGATAACGTTCTAAAAGTCGTTTAAAATTCGGTTTCGTTAAAATATCTCTTATTTTCTTCTTCTCTTTAGCTGTGTCTCATTTGGAGCTAAATAATCTGTGAGGCATTTCTGTGCAAGATCATCTTCTGAGTACGCTTACATTCATACTTAAGCCTCAAATATCAGTTAAGTTCACAAGTGAGACACTTTATTTGTTCCATGTTTTAATGACACCGTTAGAAATTAAATTTCTTGTGTGTTAAAATCTTAAATCTTCCTCGACTTTCTCTTTCTTTCCACTGCAACGGCTGTTCCCTCTTCTAAAATCTTTTCGCATTTTCAAAAGAATCATGGAACGGAAAAATACTTGAGAATTTTCAAAGGAGTTGAGCGAACGAAACATTGAAATTATAAACATTGGATTGTATGAAGGACAGATTTCAGGGGGAAACTTAAATTAAATTTATTGAGGATTAGAAATGAGAGAGAAGTTGTATAATCACATCGAAAATTATGTTATCATTTGATAAACGTTAGGAAATCTCTTTTGGGTAATATTTCTGCAATTTTCTTATATAATGTTTTGCAATTCTTTACTACTTTGTTTTAACGATCTTTCATGCCTTTTGCATCTATTTTACATAAAGTCGCCTTCTTAGCGCCTTCTGAACTTTTAATGATCTTCAAACCAAATATTTACAATACCCTACCATCGGTCGTTTAAATCATTTTCTCGTTGTTTTTAGCATGCTCGTACCAAGCGGGGGGGATCTTAGGGACCGGCCCCCGAAACTAAATTTTTAATGGGACTTGGCTACGGCCTTGCATGCTTTGATTGTATCGATACATGCTGAAAAAAATTTTAACCCACCCAAAAATTAAATCCTGGCTACGGTTTTGTTTTCCAGACAAGTACAATTTAAAATTCCAGTTTTAGTAGCAATTTCTTCAGCCCGTGCTTATTTTCACAACTTGTTTCTCTCATGATATTTTGTCTTTGTTTCAAGCATTTACTTATTTGCAAATAATTTCTTCTGAGTTAAGGATAAAAATGGACGTATATTGAAGTACACTACATAAAATACATTAAAGATTAGTAACAACGTTGTAAAATGTAGCTTTGAATGCCAACGTTTCTCAACCTTTTTTGACCGTACTCTCCTTTCACTATTATATATATATATATATATAGAATGTCCTTCTCCCCTTCTAAGAGGTTTTCGCTAGCAACATCAGTATTGCTACAGTTTAAGTCTACCCACAAGCGTCGAAAATCTCCTTTCCCCTCGCTGTTGAAAACCCTTGGGGTAAAGTGTGTCGATCCGTTTCAGAAAACCTCACCATCCTTTATCAAGAAGAGATCATTTATATATAGACTTCTATTTTTCACAATTAGAAGTACGCGTTATTTAGATTATAAAATCAAAAATAATATGCAAAAATATAGAGGGATTAAATTATTAAGTTATTAATATTAAACGTTGTTATAATTTGGTTATATTATTAATTGTATAGGTTTCGTAATTTCTATCAGTGAGCGACCATTTGAATTACTGTTAATTTGCTTAACGTAAATTAAATACCTATCGTAAAAATTCCGGACTTGTAAATACTGGCCTTTCGTTTTTAAAAAAATATGACAGCAGATGAATACTTTAGCCATAAGAAGACCCCAGAACGGGTATTTACTAAAAAAACTAGGGGACACGTAATGTTTCTACTACCATTGGTTATCTGATAGCAGCATTACCCATAAGTGCCAATTATTTTAAAAAATAGAGAAATGAATGGGAAAATTATTTATGTAAAAGAAGGTTACAATATGAGAAGTTCAAGAAAGCTTCCCATGCATTACTGAAATTAGGCGTATATTTATGGTCATTAACGGGGTTATTAGACTGTCCATAAATATCGAATGTTTTCAAAAAGTTTATCTCTAAAGATGATTTATATTGACAAAAAATAGAAGGTTTCAAAATCATAAAAATCCGATTATTTCCATACCGATGAACTGCTATTAAACATTTATGTATTTCGGCTTTTTAAGCATATTTTTTATGCTCGTTTAGCTAGAATTTAAGGGAAGGTTTAATTTAGCCAGTACATGAACGACTACATTCACGAGAAATTGGTACACACCCCAGCTTTAAAGAATGATAATATTGCCTTTGTAGCTTGAAGAGCGAATTTCATTGAAAGAAATAAAGGGGTAACTGAAAGATTTTCCTTTTTTTTTTGTAAATTTTAACGCTTCAATTTAATATTATGTGCAAGGCTTTATTATCACAAATAACCCACTCCCCTCACAACGAACTATTTGTTTTCTGTTATTCCTCAAATCTAATTTAATCACGTCAATATTTTCTAAATCAGAAAAATCTCAATTGCAATATTAGAATAATATTGAAATAGAAGTATCAACAATAACTGCATGATTTATTTCTTATTTATATTCCCCCCTTTTTTCTCTTAATTATTTTTCCTCCAAAATATTATTCACTAGTTATGGCACCAACGCAAGTAAACCAACAAAAACATGAAGATGACACTATTCACTAGGCGTTCACTCTGGTCTATTTTAAACGAAAGGCTGAACTGAAACGCGTCGATTTACTCTATTGATCATCAAAATTAAGCTGCACAATATTGGTACTAAGCTTCAGTATCTTCTGAGATATTTGTAATCCATCAATGAATTTGCTAAAAAACGTTTGTGTTTCTCCGATTCTTAGTTTTTTATATTGTTTAGAAAATTTTGGTTAAGGCAAGACTGAATATTTTGCCTGTTTGTAAAATTACTTTTAAGTAGATTCACAATAACGTAAGTAATTGTATCAGTTAACACATTTTTTTACCGCTATTATGATTGTCTTTCAAATAAGATTGTTTTTTCTTTCCTACGATTTTCAAAAGAACAACCACAATGCTTAAGAATGCAGTTTTTCGATGTCAATCTATTCTTCAGTTATGTTTCATCCTAAGTGAGATTATATCATGGTTTTTTTTTCAAATTTTCCTTTACTTAGCTTGAACTTTCAATCAGTTGGTTAATTTAATCCTTTCTATATTCATATATGGAATAATTTTTTAAGATTTCTATATCGATGTTTCTATAAAATATTTTTTAATTTGATTTCTATATATGTTTTTATTTTATATTTTTATATATTAGGCTATGTAATTTTTATAAATGAGTGATGCACTTAATACGAGGCAAATCTATTTTGTTTAATTCTCGTCCTAATTTCTGTCGTTTGAGAACATGCTCAGGGCCTTATGCCCTTCTCCACATTCGTTTAATTTTCATCACGTTTCGTAACACTGAAGGCTAATTGTAGCAACATCTTCCCAAATGTTAATATTGTTTCGAGTTTTAAACGTGAATTTATTTTATAAAATTTTATCGTTTAAAACAAGCATATCAAATTCGCGGCCCACGACAAATATTTTTGTGGCCTAGCCAAAATATTATACTGAAAATGTGCAGGAAGAATTTCAAGACTTAGAATGGAATTCCAAACAAGGTTTACAAATTTTAAACGTTTGGAAGACATGTTTTCTTTATTTTCCTCATTTTTTTTCCAATAAATATAGAATCAAAACCTAATCAAATACAAACGGGGGTAATTGAGATCCAGTGCAATTCAGATTTGAAGGCAAAATTCACTGAAGTTGGCGTAATTGGATTTTACAACTCTTTACCTTCCAAGTTTGAAAATTCTAGAAAATTCGCATATAAAATCATATCCATGTTTGGGAGTACTTACCGATCTGAGCAGTTATTTACAATTACGAAAGGAAATAAGTCTCCTGTCAGATCCAAACTCCTTGACATTCAGTTTAGGTCAGTTTGGAAAGTAATCACTGCAAACAAGGTTCCTCTAAAGTAGGAAAGCCAGTAGCAGAAAAGAGATACCAAGTGTCAGAAGGTGAAATTTTATTACATTCTATTCCTTAAACCTATTTGTGAAATCTAAATTCGACAAGTGTGCTTTAAAGGCATGCTTTTTCAGAAAATACATCGTAGTTTTAAAATTCCATTTAAATTTGCTATCTCTGTGAGAAAATGATCGGCATGAATATAATTAATGTATAATCGAAATTGAAATGAAGATGCTAAAAAGGTATTATTCATTTATATATAGACTTCTATTTTTCACAATTAGAAGTACGCGTTATTTAGATTATAAAATCAAAAATAATATGCAAAAATATAGAGGGATTAAATTATTAAGTTATTAATATTAAACGTTGTTATAATTTGGTTATATTATTAATTGTATAGGTTTCGTAATTTCTATCAGTGAGCGACCATTTGAATTACTGTTAATTTGCTTAACGTAAATTAAATACCTATCGTAAAAATTCCGGACTTGTAAATACTGGCCTTTCGTTTTTAAAAAAAAAATATGACAGTAGATGAATACTTTAGCCATAAGAAGACCCCGGAACGGGTATTTACTAAAAAAAACTAGGGGATACTAAAATAGGAGAAAACGACTTTAATAGCAAGAAGTGTGATGGTCATTAAAGTGGAAAATACAGGATGGACATATTTTAACGTGAGGTGTTTGGAATCCGATAGCGAAAACCCCATTAAAAAATTAAAAAAAAGTTGGTGCTCATTTTCCTGAAAGCATGAAATTTTAACTGAAACAATTCAGAAATTTCCGAAGTGTAGAATTAGTATTACCACTTTTTTGATAACAGGATTTTACCAGCGAAACACAATCACATTGAGTTTGCATAGCACATCAGTTTTATCAAACAAACGCTAAGCACATTTTCAACCTTTCTTACATTTACCAATTGACTTCAATTTGTTAAAATTTGTATAATCGAGCTGTTTTTGAGTGAAAATATGGGCCCCCTTCCCCTGTGGTGGCAAAATTTTGAACTATTCTTTCTTTTATCTATTATTATTTATTTATAGAAAAATAGTCTATGTATTATTGCAGTATTTGACAAGTTATTTCCATAAATCTGACTATACCTTTTATTATAGTCGATGAACTCTTGATGAAGATTGTCATAGATATATACATCAGATAAAAACCATCAGCGTTACTACTTGCTCTGTTACGTTTACATGAGTTGTACGTAAGTAAGCTAGAGTGATCTAATAAAAATATAAGTTAGTGTATTTTTTTCCTATGGAGGGTACTTTGGGAGAGTCCATTACTATGTGATTCTCTCCATTATTACGTTAGAAAGCTTTTAAATGCTTTAATAGTACTTCTTTTGGTATAATATTTTTTTTGTATAATTTGCACTCTATTATCACTAAAATTCGTGCTTGTGATAAAATCTTACTTAAGGTTTATATCACAGATAACAACTAAGCACGTATATAGTTTCTTCAATTTTATTGATAGTTTAATTAAACTTTATTGCACTAATTTGATACGTAGTTATAAATAGCAGATTGCTTTTTAATTTGCCGTTATTTAATTAAATTTTAGGGTCTACAATACAGGGGTGGTAAACCTTTTCATAGTGGAAGGCCGCATTAAATTAATCATAATCTAAGAAGGCCGCCTGTTTTAATTTTGTTTGTGAATCAGAGAGGATTGTTTTGTTGAACTTCCTCTTACTCCTTTGTATTTTAAATACTCCCATTTTAAGAATATAATAAAAATAAAACAGCGAACAAAACATATCGATATAAATAGGAGGATTTATTCTGAAAACTTCGAATTCATTGGAAAGATTGAACTTATTGGCCTCGAAAGTCGAAAGTTTCGCACCCTTTATGTTGTGTTTTTTGAACCAACTCCCAATCAAACACATTCAGTATTATTTCATTGCCAATATAAATTTTCAGGATTACAGATGAGCGTCCCTGCTTCCTATTGGAGGAGCTTTTTCGAGAAAAATGCTATCTCTAATTGGAATTCAGAATATCTTGGATTAGCTAAGGACAAGTGGAAAAAAAAAAATCCTACTATTTTTCAGTGACTAAAATTAAATTCTTGCATAACGAACTTTAAATTGACGCAAATTTTGCTTTTTAACTGGACACCGACATTTTGGAAGCTATCTGTACGGCTCTGTGGGCTTTCTTGGCTATTATATTAGGCAGTTAAAGACTTCGAATAGCGGCTTGCCAGTATGTCGCCAATGGAAATTATTCGTATAGAAATAATTACTTCTCATCTTATTTAATATATTTATTTAAAGCACTTTGCTTCAATATTAGCGTACTGCTAACTTGATACGAATCTTGGTTACAATGGCAACGTAATAGTGAGAGGAATATTAATTTAGAGGTTGGCCATTTTGACGTCTGGCCTCCCTGAAAGCTCCGACGCTTCTTCACACTTTTTCCCGCGAATATGCTCGTTACGTCACATCCAACGGCTACATACAGATTTGGCGCGAACTATCGGCCAATTAGAGATTTTCGTGATTAACGTATATTTTTTTCCCTGCCCGTGTGTGTCCTTGACTTAAGGAAGAAGGGCAATCCGTAATGGCGATATTTGAAATGCTAAAAATTGATAGACGCGGCCGGACACTATCTTAAACGTTTTAAATCTTTTTCTGGTAAATTTTGTAGTTGTGGCGACGGTGAAAATAATATTGAACACATTACCTTCAACTGTGCCTTGTACTTTCAGCAGAGAAACACTCGCCACTACCTTGAAGGAACTATTTACTTCTTGGGCGCAAGTTTTTCTGAATTATTGAAGACAAAGAAAAGGAGACTTGTTTTGCTTTACAGTCTTTCGTGTATAATTTAGAGTTTTAACTTATTTTCTTTTCTTTCTGTTATTATTATTGTTTTACTTATTTATTTTTAACTACTCGTTTTTACTGTATTCAACACTAGAACCGAAGCTGCGTTCAAATTGACCGCTTGTGATGTTTAAACTAAAATATATTTTAAACTTTTCGTGTTTTAAAGTTGAAAAGTCTTGACTTTCGTTAAATATGTTTCTAACAGCGTATATGAAGTCTTAAAAAATGCATATTACATAGAACCGTAGTTATATATATATACAGGGTGAGTTCAATCCACCGCACCCACGAAACATTTTTGAAATAGCCATCTGTTCACTGATTGGACTAGTTTCACCAATAGGCGCTAACGAGTAACTACTGGGTTGTTTATTTTTCCGAGATAACCTTTTCATTGGTTCTATACTATCAGAAAAAGGGTAAGCCCAATTTGGCGACTTTGCATGCTGTCTTCACCGTGTTACGAACAACGAAAATAAAATTTACAATATTCTTACGCTCGGTGATAAACAGTTTATTAGAATTGGCGGCCCATCGCTGTTTCTTAAATCTCTCCTTAATTAATAAATATAAAAAACCTCAGTTTTTAAATATTATGCACTAGAGAACATTTAGACATCGTCCCATTTGCCTATCCTAACGGTGAGAGGGTGGGGGGTCGCGAGGATTTGACCTCCATCGCCTAGGTTTTATTAACGTGCATACTTTTTAACATGGTTAATATTCTGGATTGTGGGTTGAAATAAACCTCACCCCCTTCCACTTTCTGGGAATGCTTATGCACCGTCCTGTAAATTTTTAATTTAGTGACCTTTTACCCTAATACAGCGTTAATAATTGTTATTATCTGATTGATGATATTACAACTAATCAATGGTTCCGAAGCGCATCAATTAATTTTATTTTTTTTGTGGGTAGAGGGTAGGCAAGCTATGCTCCAATCAGAGTCTAAAAGTGTGTAAAATTCTTACGAAGTTGTAAAGCCAGTTCCTAGCGGTAGTAGTATTTTTACGTTTTTGTGTTTAAAAACTGCTTGGTTGGGGATGGGGAGAATGCTTCAGCTAATGTCCGGCCCTGAATATTTGGTAGTTGTAACATAAAAACTATTTGTAATAGCACCGGGAGCAGGGGTTAGTCATAACCCCATTGACTTTCCATTTTCCTGTATACAATTAAATTTTGATTGCCGAAACTCTCCCCACCTCTTAGTACACCCATAACCCCTTATAAAATGTTTGCGTACGTTACTGAAACATTGTATTTTCTTTCACTTTATCCAATAGATACACTGAACATAAGACACGTTACGAGTTCCACTGGCACAAAGTCAATATTCCTCTTTTTATTGTACAAAAATACGTTGCCTAGTAATTACTTGTGGTGGGTCACGGACTTCATCATATGTTGCCCCCTCCTATACTTCGGTCTTTATAAGAAGGCTAAATTTGAATATGATATTCAACTTTTCTTGAATTTCTCAAGTTATTAAAGGATTTGGAAAGTGGGGAGAAGCGTGTAGGTACCGGCCCCCCTTGGAGAGATAGAGAGGATTGCCTCATTGGAGGAATTTTTAGGAGATTGGCTCGTATTTACATTACAGACTGAGAAAATCAGGAAAACTCACAAGTAACCCCTCCCCCACTTCCTCGGAGCTCACATGCCGAATCTAACGAATTTAATTGAGCTTAATGTAGACACATTAAAATCCTTAATGTATGAAATTGAACAGCTATATTCCCATGGAAATCGAGAAATTAAATATTAAAAGGTAGTTAAAATAGCGCCAATTGCAACCCTTTTGGCAATACGATAGGTAGTTGGTCGAAAAATGTGAAAAAGCGAACGCGGGATGTATTCTAAAAGTTTAGAATACGTTCAGTAATACAGAGCTGGCTTTAACTTGTTAAATTTAAACGTATTAGATTTTGAAGTAGCTGTAAAGTTATTTTTTTCTCTATTTGTTAAATTGAAGTTCTATATTCTTTTTATTTTATTTCTGAAAGTCATAGCAGAAAACAAATTACTTTAATTTTTATAATCACATTGCAAGTTGCAATTCAATTCGTGCATAAGAGAAGCATTCATTTTATTTCGAATTCCGCACGTGAATGTTTTCGTGAAATAATGTCAGCCAAACTAGTTTGTTTACTTTCGAAAATTGCATTTAAGAATTTAGCGAGCTTTCTTGGCGAATGCTATAGATTACAATTCACTTCTACCCAATTTATTATATGCGTAATCAGTTTCTAGCCAAAATATGAAATCATTCCGTTCAGTCTATTCTGTGTTGAATAGTCATAAAACCAATAATTAAACCTTTTTTTCCGTCATAACGAAATACTGCCGTAATAAATCTTATACTAATTTGGCTCAACAAGTCGAATATCGCGCCAAGTGGGCGTGTAATCTTGAAAAGAAGGTTGGCCTCCCCTAACCCATGATTGGCTGAATCAACAAACATGGTCCGCTCGAAAAATTAAACAAAAAAAACATATAAAATTCCATTTTTCGACCCAACAATGATTTACTAATAGGCTGATAATAACATAATGATTTCAAAAAATGTCAAGAAAGTGCGCAATGGATTAAAACTCACCTATATGTAGTTCTTGCATAGTGACAAAAGAAGCCATTTTGGTGTTTATGAATATCAAACTTTCAGCTATTCAACTCTTTTTTTTTTTAGCTTTCAGCGTGTTGCTTTATTTTATATGTTCAAACTAGGGCCTGGAAAAAAAAGAAAGTGCTACGTTCACAAATTGAGTATCGAACTTAGGGCCCTTTACTGTGACGAAAGGCTACTTTTGTTATTACCGACCATAAAACTCCCTGTTATTAAGCTTTTTTTTCATTATTTCAGCGTTTTTCTGT
>QLNU02015360.1:34257787-34291786 GCA_006491805.2 Dysdera silvatica
CTGCAGATTACACTTTTATTACAATTAATTTTGTCTAATTTATTATTGCGTACTCAGTTTCTGTTCAAAATATGAAATCATTCAGTTCCAGTCCATTCCGTGTTAAATAATCATAAAACCAATAACTAAACCTATTTTTCGTAAAAAATGGAACGAAATACTGCCATAATAAATCTTATACTAATTTGACTCAACAAGTCAAATATCTCGCCAAGTAGGCATGCAATCTTAAAAAGAAGGTTTTCCTCTACTAACCCATGATTGGCTGAATCAGCAAATATAATCCGCTCGAAAAAATTAAAAAAACAAAAAAATATAAAATTCCATTTTCCGATCCAACAATGATTTGCAAATAGGCTTATAATAACATAAGGATTTCAAAAATGTATCGGAGGTGCGGTGGATTAAACTCAGCCTGTATACCTAGAACCGCGGAAGAGGTCAATTTGTCCGCGTTTTCATTTTTATGTAAGTAATTCTAACAATAATCAATGAATTAGAATATGATGTATAAAGTAATGATGATAATAAATATAATATATAAATAATATAAGACTAATTGATAATATATAAGAATTACGAGAACAGCGTGGATTTGTTCAGAAATATTTTTGTTACTGATTAAACTTCAATATGTGAAACGAGATAATTTGGCTTGATTATAACCTTAGTATTCTATCAATTCGTAAAATCAAAAAGAACTTTATATAAAACAGATGGCCCTGAAAAACACTCCCCTTCCGCGAGACCAAACATAAACCACGTACGAAATAATTGCAACTGATAAGAAGAAGTGTTAGTGATAATCGATGTCAAATAACAACCTTGAAAAATTGTACATAGCTTTTGTTTGCTTATCATTTTGGCATTCATTTTAATTTCTGACCCAATCCACTCAGAAAACTGATAACAGTTGAAATTTTATGTCTGCAATGTTGTTTTTGCAATTTTGTAACTACAAATTTAGCACCTAGTTTAATAATATGTTACAACAACGGGGATAAACTTAAGTGTTGAAGAAGCTGTGAAATTGATGCAAGAATATTCAGAAACTGAATCGGGTGAATATCAACCCAGAATATAGGATTCAGTTAGTGACATCGATTATAATCCTTCATTATCAAATAAAATTAATTATTCGAAAGCGATGAAGGAACGAATATTCCATTATCTTCTATTCTTATAGCACCAGGCTCCTCTCGGTATGTAATTCAAAAAACAAATCGGACACACAAACGAGCAAAAGATGAAACTTTATATTAAATTTCTAGGGCCAATAGCAACTCAACTGGAAGAAAACCACTACAAAATACTTTACTAGAGACAGCAGGTCCGAAACCAAAGGTAAAGCGTAGTGTGGGTAAACCAAGAAGTCTCGAATTAGATCTTTGGAACTGCATGTAGGGGGTCTACCTACAGTTCGGGAAACCATTCCACGAGATCGGTTTAAAACATTCCCACAAAATGTGGCGTGGACATTTCAGATCAAATGGTAAAAAATATTTTGTGAAGGCAGGGTCCAGATGCTAACTCATCCAAGTGTTTTATAATATGTTAGACTTTGCTGCCATAAATGCATGGCTTGTGTTTCAAACAGTAGCATATGATAAAATCAGTAGAAGCAGCTTTATTCAACTGCTTGTTGAAGATCTATAAACAGGGCATTCGCTAACGGGGCCATCGACCAATTGCACGATAATAAGGAGTTCGGATGCAGAATTGGAGAAAAGTAATTGCAAACGTCGCCAGGGCTACGTATCTTAATGTGGGGAAAAAAAACTGTGGATAGTTTCAACGTTCATAACTAGCCAATCTAAGGAAAATTTACGGCTCAAATAATCAGACATTATCCTGCCTATCCCAGTAATCAGGTAAGTAAATTAACGTTCTATACAAGAAATTAGAGCAGATCTAGAAATCATGCAAGAGGGGAGGGGCGATTTGTTTCCAATTCCTATTTTTAAACAAGTGTCCGGTATTTTCATTTAATTTTCCATGATATAATCTTGGATGAAGGCTATGATCCCATCGACGTCCTTTAGATCCACCAGTGACTCACGATTATTTCTATCTTTTTAAGATTACTTTTAGTTGAAATAATAATTTATAAGAATATTTTTTTTTTTTTCCGTAAATTATAATTTTCCAGAAAGAAAACATGTGCTAAAATTTTTATTTAATTGTAAAAATTAACCTAATTATTGAAAATATTAAATGAACATTATTGGAATTTAACCTAAATATGTTAATACTGTTGAAACAAAAACAAAATCGTATTTATTTATAGTTTTTTAAAGAATATTCAGAAGCGGTCAAAATGACCGCAGCCGCGGTTCTAGTGTTAATAATCCCTTGTTTATTTTCAATATACGTGTTGATGTTTTAACTTACTTCGGCAACCCTCGTGGTATACAGTGTGGAATACGAAGAGATACAATATTTGATACATAAATACAAAATAAAATAGAAAGAAAAAATAAAGAAAGCAAAGAAAACAAAGAAAGAAAATAAATAAATAAAAAAGAAAGAAAGAAAGAAAATAAATAAATAAAAAGAGAAAATAAATAATAAAAATAAATACATAAAATAAATAAATATTCGAAAGCACGGATTCGATGAATTTACCTTAGTGGATCCGTTGAAAAAATGGATAATTTGTCATGAAAGGGCTACAACGCATTAAATAGGGATGCAATGGAAGAATTGCACGAATTAACTTTATTTTAAAAATGACAATAACTTTTACATCAAGTTAAAACCATTTTTAATTGAGATTCAAAATGCATTAAATTTTATTTTTATTTGAGAGGTGAAGTCGAAGCTATATTTGTCGCACTTAATCAGTTTCTTTTCCATAGGAACACCTTTAATAATGCTGTCATTCTCTCCGATTCCAAAGAGGCACTTGAAGCCATTTCCATCAATAAAAAACACTATTGCAACCGCATTTATGATTGTAGATCCATATTAAAAAGTTATGAAGGGCAAGATCAGCATACAATGGGTCCCTGCACGTATTGGTTTGGAAGGAAATGAAATGGCTGATCAGCGGGCTAAGCAAGGCACAACTATCTTGTAAAGACCACAAGGGGCCATGACATTTAGCTCATTGAAACTACTTATACGTCACTATTTTAATAATCTTGACGATCTGGAGATTTCAAATAACGCTTTAAGTAAACCCTGAGATGTACTACTCCATTCTAAATTACTTATTCCGGATATTCCCGGAACTGCCGCCGTGGCAAGATTTCGCATGTCAACTGGACATGATTGTCTGCAGGCATACTTGTTCAGTTTTGGTCTGACTGAAACCCCTGATTGCAAACGGAGCAACAGCAACCAACCAATGGCATCGGCTCATCTTAACGTGTTCAGTGCACTAAAATCTTCTCAAGATACTGTTCGCAAATATTGGAAGGCTCGAAGGATAACGACTAAATAGTCAAACGTCTGATATTTGTAATAATAATAATTTTTATTTGAGAATGTATGATTGGACTTTCCATAAAATGTAAAACTTAAGTATGCTACTCCAAAGTATATCTCTCACAAGTATGACACTTTATGGTCACATATTCTTACTCTTTATATTTTTAAGCAACAACAATTGCTGTGTTCCCTTTTTGAGGTGATTCATCGTTTAAATTATAATCAATTAACGTTCGATAGAATGATATATAGCATTTGTCGTAACCTATGGTTACCGTACTTTCAATCAAATATCGATCTCCGGAGAATAATATAATAAAATTTTCAAAGTAAAGTTCCAAACAACGAGAAGATTGAGCAAACGTTCTCTATCGCCAAAACTTATTTAGAATTTTCTAGTCGAATAATTTGCGCCTCACATCTTTCTCTCTCACACATTTTGCAGTCTAATACCGCGTGAGAGCGCAACACATTTAGTTAGTAAAATTAGCTACTGGCGTAGGAATATAACTTTATTTCGAAATGTCCCGGGAAAGCAAGCTTCCTCTAAACTCAGAACATGAATTAAACCTGTAAAAGAGTCACCATTTTTTCCAAGGAAATGAGCGATCCCCAAGCATATTTAAAATAATTAAAACTTGGCAGAGATAGCAAGACGAAGAAAGATTTTCACCTTTAAGGAGACGTAATAAACAGCGACGTCGAAAATGGAATTTTTCACGCTATAATTCCACCCGCTTTGCCCAAATGGCCCTCAGAATAAAGCACCACCAAATATTAAGGAAAACCGAAACAGCTCAGCAAATTTTTGTTCACAGCTTAGCTATTATTCGCAAAAATAATAAGGGCGATCACATATAGTTTCTTCTGAAAAAGCAGTTCAAAAGCGAATATATTTTTAATGTTGGTTGGAAGTCCCGTTATAAATTGAGTAGGAGAATCAGTATCTTTGACATATTTGAAAGGCGTATAATTAAACGTGTCAGATTGCTTAATTATAAGCTCACACGGAAGAGAATTGATATTTTACCAAGCTGTTGGCCAAATATCGTAAAGGTAAAATCTAACTTTTATCCTTGAAATCGATAATTGTAACGATAAAGGTTGTTATCGGGTATTAGCTATCAATTTATCGAATAACGAATTCATCATATTTAATTTCGTATTTCTATTTTTTTTTCTACCACAGGGTAAATTTATTTTGCGCTTTATTAAATTAGTTAACTGATAAAAAATACTGCACCTATTTTTTCAAAGCTAGTCTCTTTTATCAAATTAGAAAAATTGCTTTGAAAAATTTAGATCACAAATCTTTTTCCACGCATTTATTTCAATTTTATCAAATGCATACCGTCCGAAAAATATCAAACATCATTAAAATATCAATGAATATATAACCATTCTTTTAAATTATATCTTTTGATGAGCTTTTAAAGAAATACGACGGAAATCAACTGTAACATTGCTTTTACAAAAATGTGTGACCTTCCATTTATTATTTATATTTATATTTATTTCCATTTATATTTATTGACCTTCCAATTATTTATGCTTTATAATTCTAGAAGAGGATCTCTTAATAAAAAATTTTCTATTTCTCCTCAATTTCTCATCGTACCAGAAAGTCATCACCATCCTTAGCCTTGTATATAATACGCATTTATTGCTTACTATATTTACAATTTAATATATATCTCGGGTTAAATATATGGATTATTATTATTATTATTATGCCATTGCACAGTCCATCTTGAATTTGACTGTCTGGGTATATCATGTAATATTGGGCCCTTACGAAAGAACTAAGATATCAAAATATTTTTGCAGAATGTGGGTTCCAAGTAAGGAAGCATTTGGAAGTTTATAATTTTGTATATCTTATTAGATTCAGATGTTTTCAAGATTTGATGGGATTGCCCCCCCATTCTCCTATTACTATGGGGATGACAACAGCTCTTTTGCCATAACCTTTCGATTTCTATTTGCAGATTTTTATACTTGGTGATTTTGTCAAATTCTTTATCCTGAATACTTCAGTTGCCAGTTACAGCAACATCTATTATCCAAATACCTTCTTTTCCACTGTTGCTAAGTCAGGGGTATTATGCATAAGGTATTTGTCCGTTTGAATACGGAAGTCCCACAGAATCTTGGACTGCTGGATTTCAATAAACATATCAGCTTTGTGGTCCTACACGTTTTGTTAAGTGTTATCTTTTTGGTATATTATTATATATATTTTATTGTGCCGTTCTAAGTTTTTTTCGTGCGCCATCTTTTTGCATCCGCAAATCATGTGATCCGCTGTTTCATAATCCTCTTTGCAGAGACTGTCTTTTTCTATCTAGGGACGATTTTATATTTTCGATTTAATTACATTCGTCCTCGGTGCCTAATCCTGTGAAGTCATCAATAACCCTTATTATTATTGTTATTATTTTATACGTGTTCTCAGTCTTGGTGGAACTTGGGACAAGCAGTGCTACGTACCCAATACTTCCTTTTATGGGTTATTCAGATGGTGTATCTAGAAATTTCCAGACTATTCGGCATATGTTTAAAATTGTGGCATTCTGTAACTCGCAAGATGACAAGATAGCGATAAGTTTAGTGTTATTTTGTCTACTCTTTTCTTATTCAGATGATTTTAACGACTTGTTGTGATTGAACCTAATACTCTTATAAATCTAGGAGTGATTTTCGATGTCCTCTTCTATAATCTTTCGATTTCTGTTTGCAGACCTTTGTACTCGACGATTTTGGCAATTTTTTATTTCGAATATTTGAGTATCCAGATACAGCTAATACCTAAACAAGCAACATACACAGCACATGTACAACAAAAATTACTAAATATAAAGACTTCAGACACGACTTTAAAGACCCATGGAATGTAATCCCATCGGCCGCAGATCTAATATCAACCCCCCACTGCACAGAAATCTAGAAAAGCTTCAGCTTGGCTCCAACACTTACATTGAGCCACAGAAGGCCACAATCCTAAACACATGCTGAAAAGTCAGGAACTTTGTAGAAGGCAGTTTTGAGAGTACTTGGATATGCTCGTCTCAAACTTGTACTACCAAATACAATAACACGTACCATAATAACGATAATAAGAGATATTTATATATATATATATATATATATATATATATATGTTATTCTAATACATTTATCATAACTAAATACATCGTAAGAATCACTATGAAAATATGAAAAGCGAACCTTTTCATGATTATATAACACATTTTACACAGTTTTTAGCAATACGGACATGATTCTTCATCAGGGAACCGTATCACATCCGCATTGCCGAGTTACAAGCCAGTTTTTTCTGAGATGCCCAGAGCAGCAGCATGTTGTCCCCTTTTCTTTTAATAATTCCGCTTCTGTATATATATATATCAGTGCCTGTATCATTTTTATTGTACGAGACATAAAAGAGGTTTCGTTTTAGGTTTCACAAATGATCTAGTAAAGTACTTGATACAATGCAAAAGCCAAAATTTTCCAAAATTCCTTTTAACCAAAGAGACCTCCGTAAATTATTTTATGAAGAGTTTGGAGTAAATAAATAATCGTTACGATTAGCTATGATATGGTATGAATTGTGAAAACGTGGTGAGTTTTAGACTTAGTCGTGTGTGTTTTTAATCCCTCTGCCTTTGCCTAAAAGAAATATAAATCCACAAAAAATATGCTTTTCCCAGCTAAATAAAGCAAATGTCAAAATAATTCTATTATTTTATGCATTCAAGGAAAGAAATATTTTCTTCGGAGAAACACTGGTCCGCCTTCCTTCATAAAAAATCCGGAGTACAGATTTTTTGTGTATTAGTTGGTACAAGAAATGTATGACTCTGCCTCAGCTAAACTTACTACTAAACCAATTAAAGAAGCTCGACCCGTCTGCTTTTAACATCTACCTTTTTTTCAAAAACTATTTATTCCGAAAATGACGTTGTCCGTGGTCTTTATTTTTCGCCGTTTCCGCTTAAAGCTACCAAACATGTCACCTTTTTGCTTTCGTTCGGCGTAATTAGATTTTGGTACCTCGTCCTGTAATGTCCTTTTATGAAAATTTGTTTTCAATTTCCTTCAAACATTTGCCTCTCTAATAGTAGCGCTTACAGCAAAAAAATATATTTTCTTCTCCAAATGGACCAACAAATCCTAAGTAACTGATTTGATATTTAATTTAGAGATTCTCAGTTCAATTAAATTTTTTTAATTTCACCTAGAAAGAAATTTATTTTTATTCTTTTGTTTCATTAAGAACATTAATTGAAACCGTTACAAAATAGCCATAATGAAACGAAACCGACGCATAAAAACTCTGACAGGTTACCAAGTCCATTAAAGGCATATTCTTTTTTATATATAAAAAGTTTGGAGTACATGTAGTGTTTATTTAATTGATTTATTAGATTAATTAAATATGAAAGATTAAACACACAATTAATTTTCAATTTTTTAAAACAAACTGCACTTTCAAAATTGCACGTTTATTTCTAATATTAATGGCAAAATTTATAGTCCTAATTTACTAAACTATTTTGACTGAGTTTATTAAACATTTGAGATTTAAATCACTACATTTATATGATTTATGATGGCATGTTAGAATTATATATTTTTTCGTAATCTGGGCTGTACACTTTAGCTATAACTTATATTAATACTCATTTTTGTCATTATCTTTTTTTTTCAATTCAATCAATTTTTGAAGGCGCAATTGCAGTTAATTTCATTCTATCTTTCACAAATTTATACTGCTTGTTTTAGGTTATCCATGGTGTTATGCCTTTAAATAAAAGTTAAAGCCCTTAAACCAAATTAAATTAATTAAGATCCAATAGTATTAAATATTTCGTTTTTCCAATGTATTTAAATATATAATAGCAGCTAGCTTGAAAGTCTTGTACACGCGCTCAATATGTAATAACCAAAGCATTGAACTTATGGCGTACATGGTCCATATGGATCTATAAAAGATTTCATTGGCTCCCGTAACATCTCTTCCCATTGGTTAAAATTCCAATAGTCCCATTGGATAAAGTTTCGGATGTATCAAAACTATAAATAAGAAATATACAACAAACTCAAGGAGAATGCCTTTGAATCTTGTCTGGAACCGAATGTAAGCGCGGCCGGGCATAGCTCGAAATGACCTCTTACGTTATTAAATGAAATATCTGTAATATCTTTTAATTTACGTGAATAAATTGTTGGTGTTTAAAAAGTGCATATTCTTCTCAACTTAACAATGGATCCCACGAATCTTATCAACATGTAGTTATTTACGATGCTGTACATCCAACAAAAATGTAAGTACTTTACATTTAATTTCCGCTCAAGGAACTGTTTAAGTGGGAATGAAAAAACCCACATACCTTTAAAAGGAAGATAGGACACACGGGTTATATTTTGAATCGCTGTGGGCTTGGACGTTAAGTTATCGTTGTACTTGGACGATTAAGTCAATAAATCGAGGTTGGGAAATCATTTTAAACCGTCGGTTCCACCCTTGACAATTCATTATGCTATCTTGAACCGTAAAACCCAAGAGTCAATATTCAAAAGAAATGAATTCGTGCTTCTAATCCATTTCATAAATATGCTGATTTCATGCATCAATTTCAGGCAAGTTAAGCCAAGGCCGTGTTTCAATTTTGGGTCGGTTAGTTTTTTGGTAAATGCCCAACATTTTGTTTTTCTAACCATTTGGTATTCGACAGTTTTTTAGACTTCCATATATATATAGGCATATAACTGTAAGTCGGTTTGAGAAGGGTGCACAATGGTAAGCAACTAACAACACCCCACGATATCCTTTTAACCAACTAAGTTACTTAAAAGTTGAACCCAAACCCAGCGGATCCAAAGGCGAGGAGCATAAGCACTAAACCACCGGGGAGCAAAATGATTTTAGGTTTATGGTCCAACGCTTATTCTTTCATATCTTATTTGCAAGTACTAGAAATTCGACCATATTATAAGTGTGAACGTAAATTCAATTTATATGTATTTTACACATTTTAAAAATCTCAGAACGATGAAATTTTTTATCAGGAAGAAATTAGTGAGAATGTTATGGAAAAATTAGACTATTAATGGTTCAGCAAAAGCTAGTGATTGATTTAAATGATTTTAGTTTGCTTCTTGTTGCTATTGGTCTTAAGAGCAGATGGGCACAAAAGTTTATACTCAAGTCACAACTCCAATATTTATGTTTGTGAGCTTATAAACAATAATATGTACCTTTTGAAAAGACAATGGATTTACGGTATGCGTAAATTATAATGCTTAAATAATAATAATAAAATTTTCTGAGCACAGTTTACCTACTAAAAATGTATATGGACAGTTCTCTGGTATGTAGATGAGATTGGAATTGAGCCAATAACTCTAAAATAAAAAGTTATTCAATATTTCTTTCGTGCTGAAAAGTACATCCTTGTTCAAAGAAAATAATAATTATAATCCCAAGTGTGATAGGTATATTGGGTGCCATCACACCTAATTTAAAGAACTTCCAAGAAAAACTGGACATTACTGACATAACGACAACAGACCTACAAAAAACTGCCTTACTGGCACCATTTACATATTAAAAAGGTATACGGGATAGTTATAAAGATATATAGCTCTTTAGTCTCTCGGTGGAATTTGAACTGAACCAAGAACTCCAGATCAAGAAGATAGTGATTATCTCCTTGACGCTGTGGAATGCCAGAATATATAACGCAAATAATTATGATAGAAGTAATATACGTATAGTGTTGTTAAAAAATATTAATAACTGTAAAATTTCCGAATTGTGTCACTTTCATTAAAGGGAGGGGAGAGGGGTGCGATGTGTATATTCTACATTCTTGTGAATTTTTGTTTACTACTATAGATTCTGATATGCAAATATAATTGCTCTTGCCTAAAATTTCTTGTTTGGAAACCAAGGATCTCCAGAATTCCTTTCCGCGACCTTCCAGTTCATTGTGGTGCTCTAATAGAATTTCTAAGTTCCCTCCTTTATCAAAGGTAACCAAATTCTGCAAAGTCCACTCCAGGATTTTAATAGCCTGATTCATTTGGCTGCCTCCGTGTTATTCAACATCCAATCACCAAGCAAGATCTCCTTTCCTGAAACACACGTGTCTTAACGCTAAATCATATTAATCTATCCTTCAACGTCTAGTTTATTCCAACACAATTCGTTGTAAATCGAAGATACATTTGTCACGTCCACTGTATCCAGATTATAACTAGGTTTGTGAAAGCAATTGCGAATCGCTGTTTCGGGTATTGAAGATTGAGAATAATTAACGTGTGGTGTGCATATATATATATATATATGAAACGCCGTCCAGTAAAATAGTTTTGGCTATTCCTCGAGATCAATTAATTTGGACATTAAGATGGTTAAATTCTATAATACTTGATTTGATTTTGTATTTTCTTATTATTGCGTACAGTTCATTTCCTGTATAGTTAAAAAGTTATCATGTGTAATGGTTATATCTTCAAGGCTAAATCGCATTTCTTACTGTTTTTAATTTAACTCCTTATCAAATTAAAAACATTATCAAAATGTCTACGACTTTTAACAGCTGTTTTCTTAAAAATCTTGATTCAGATTCGGAATAACTTATCATACAGTGAGGTGTGTATTCGATCAAGTTTTAGATGTAACACACCAAAACAAGTCATCCCACTTTAGTTTCTGTATATTTTTATTTTTGTGTTTTTTGGGAAATTTCTATTAATTGGTACTGAAGTATGAATCTTTGAAACAATATATGCTGAAGAATTAAAAAAAAACCGTATTAGCTAATTTTAAAGATTGATATCGCAGTAGATTGAAATTAGTTCACACAGATGGATGGATTTGAGTGTGCAGAACCGATTCTACAGGGTGTGCAGTGGGTGCGTGCACGCAGGCGACTGCATTTGATTATGTACTTCTATAGCAAAAAAGTTTTGTTAAGAATTAAAATAAAGATCTGCTTCACAGAATAATTTTCGCCTTTGATTATTCAATAGAACGGTAATAAAAATGCAGTGGCTGACACAGGTTGGTTTAGGAATCTGGAACATTATAATCACTTGTGAACAAAAGAGGATGGGGGTTGTAGGGCAGCAAAATATCTGTGGTACGCTAGCAGCCAACAACCCAGAACCGTCACTGTGAGTGTGTGTTAATAAAACTTTACAAACAACGGAAATTTAAGACAAATTACACTTTTGTTTTTTCGGTGTTCTTCCCTATTTTCTTTGTCCTTCACCATTTTCTAAAAATATTCATAAGTGATGCTTTTCTAAGCTCAATTTTAAACATATAAATTTTTTTTTGCGTCTCTCTTAGTGTATCTATGCACATCAGCCCGCCTGAATGTCCTGGTGGCAATATATCACCAATATTAATCGTAGTACCAAAACAGACAATATTGTTTCACGATTGGAATAACTCTAAAGAAATCCTGATCCAGCGGTGGATAGATAATGGTCAAATATGAGGATGATACCATAGTCACAAAAAGATTTGAATATATAATTTAAGATAAAGTAAAAAGTTTTCCCCAATATTCGTGCATGGTACGTTTCTTATGCATTTAAGAACAACGCTTCTGCACGTTTGCATCATCAAATTCTATTAAATATTAATAAAAATTTTCTTCCCGTGCATTCTAAAAATAAGCTGTCAAGGTCCCATTGAAAGAAGTGATTTCGTCGAATTCGTAATCTTACCGTTAAACTTAAGCACAAATCCAAGAACTCATTAAAATTTAAATGCTCTCTGAATTCCTGGATCATCAGTAACAAACCACGTGATTACTTTCCTCATCATCTAAAAAAAGAATCACAGATATAAATTTCCAGTCAAATTTCTAAATTATTTTTGTAAGGTCTTCAAAAGTAGTTTGAATAACCTTCAAGGAAATTTTATACCTTTTGCTTAATAATTTTCGACACCCACATAGAAATAAGCTCAAACTAGAGCTGTTTTTGTTTAGGAGAAAAAGAGACGCCGTCCTCATCCTGGACATCCTCATCACGGCGTTTCTTTTCCTCCTGAACAAAAACACCTTTAGTTTGAGCTTATTTCTACATGGGTGTCGAAAATTATTAAGTAAAAATAAATTCCCCCACGAAAACTCACAAAAAACTTTCCTTGGTGGCTTTGTGTGTTAACCATTATTTGGCAATTGTGTTATTGCTGTGGGGAGTAATAATATCTTACAAATTATTTATATATATATATACATATATATATATGCGTGAAACAATAAAACTCATTCTGTCCCATAATTTCACAAAGCCTGATTTACATCCGGAACTTGCTTAGTTGTCAATCTGTCGTTGGGAAATAGTGATTTTCTTTTAGGCAAATGAAGATAATTTTCTTCTTTGGGTGCTAATCTTTCGTTTACCTTTTCCTACAAACCTTCCATGTAATCCAATAAAGATCGGCAGCTCGGCAATGGTAAGAGTTTTGGAATATTGATCTTAATCTAATAGACTGGAGAGGTAGACACAGTAAAGATTCGATCTATTAAATTATTATTTCCCCCGCGATACTCTTTTGCTTAAAGGCCTTTCTAAATAGCTAATATTTATCTTTGGCATTAAACTTGCCGATTCAGCGTCCTTTCCAAGAAAGTAAGAAAACAAGCACTGCGCATTTCAAATGAGAGTTTCGCATTCCTGACTCAGCTCATCATTGCACTGATGATTTTAGAGGCGTTGAAGCGTTCATTTGCTTTACGGTTTAGCTCTTTTACCCGAATAGCGCGTCATATTAGTTACAATCGATAATGGACCGTCTATACTTGCAATGCATACGAATGGAACGTTCAAGTGAAAAGAGAAAGTAAAAGAAAATCATTGTAAAACGTAATGATCGATCGAAATGAGATTTATCAAAAAGAACTGTTAAGTAAAAACCTAGAGGAAAGATTGCGCACTCTATTAAAGTTAAATAGTTACTGGTTATACATTGGGAATTGGACGGAATGTATCCGATCCCAATTTTTGCTACAGTAACTTGGAGATTCGATTCCCGCGTTAAGCTGAATTCGGCTTCCAATAAATTTATGTTCTCATAATGTACGTTACTACGAAGTGTTGGTGCCGCCTCCAAATCGATTTTTGGGGTTTTAGACAGTAAAATTGAGACAATCACATAAATCCCGAATATGAATGTGGTTATTAGACCATACGTTTGAAATGACAAAGAAGAACCCCCTAATTAAAGAAGGGAGGCTGTGGAGAAATTAATTATAGAAATTAATTTCCGACACATCACTTTTTTCTTTAATCCAAGCTCTTGTATATCTTACTTATCTTGATCTCCTCAGAGCTATCTCATCTATTTTGAGTCAAGCTAGAAAAATTAAAGCTTGAATGAAGAAGGTGGGGTATTAAAAATTATTTTTCGGGCTCTTTCTCTCTCGGACTGAACAACGTTTTCATCATGATATAAACTTTTAAATTAGGGGACTTAATATAACCAAACGTGATATCTCACTATAGTAATTCATTTTTCATTTAAACCTTATGCTAACTTTTAATATACAATTCTTGTTTTAAATAATCTTTCAAGCACATCGAAACATCCGAAAGATAGAACCGTTACATAATATAATATAACATAAATTAACACACAAGGCCTCCTGGGCAGTGTTTTATAATATCCATGGGGATTTTTTACATTAGCTACGTTGATATCCATGCTGCTTGGATGTCAAAACAGCAAATTTTAGTAATAAAATCGTTTAAATCGATTTTCAAATCATGTTTATTTCATTCTTAATACAGGGATTTCCAACCTGTGTTTCGCGGCTCCTTGCGGCGTCGCGAATTTCGGTGAAGGGAATCGCGAAGTTGACGAACATATTTCATAGTATGTTACGTAAAAATATTTATGACGTGTGATTTGTACATTTTTGTAAATTTGGGAGCAATCGACGATTTATGAGTGAAGAAGTGAGCTATAGGTTTAAAAAGTTTGAAAACCACTACTTTAACTGAAAAACTTCATTTCTGTCTGCAAAAAATAACGTTATTCCTACGTGATTTGCAAGAGGGCTTTAGAACTTCGACGCAGTATCGGAGCTGCTTTTACAGCCGAGGTGGCTATAAGCAAATTTGACTGTCTTTACTCGAATATAAATTAAGTAGAAGAAACTTTAACGAATAAAGTGAAAAGTTTGATTGGATTAAGTGTACTAGAAAGAATAATTTTATTCTAAAACACACTACCTACAACTTGGAAGGCAAAGGTTTTTTTATTCCGGGTATTCTACAATGTCTCACTTATGAACCGAGGACATCGAAGGGAAACGTCATACAGAGAATGCAAATAGCAGAGAAGTGTGGCTAAAAGTCGTGACCTGGTAATGGGAATAGGCGGAAGAAATTTAAACGGGAGCTTTAATGAGAGGGCGGTCCGACCTTGATAAATATACACGAACGTTTCTAATGTTTTAATATGGAGAGAGCATATCTATCATGTATTTTTAGCCGATGACCAACGAATTTGAAAAAGGCCTTTATGTCTAAAATTGATTTAACCCAATATGTTTAGTCTACAGCAAAGACAACAGTATTAACAACATGTATCAATTCAAGTGGGAGGGGGAAGATAAATAATTCCTCCTATACGATAAACTGTATTTCAGGTGCAAAAATGTTTATATAATTTTCTAAAATATAGATTGACAGGTTATAGTTCAATAATACTACAAAAAAACTGTATAATCTCTCTCTCTCTCTCTCTCTCTCTCTCTCTCTCTCTATATATATATATATATATATATATATGGCCTGAAAAAGGGTTGCTGGTATCTAACTGGAATAAGACCTACAAGCTGAATGTATGTAACGATGTGTGGAACCAGCCGGGAGAGTAACAGTGTCTTACCCCGCCTTCAAGTGGTGCGGGCCGGGCTTTCAATTTATGAAGTAAATTAATATTTGCTGCACGGATGGAAAGGCGGAAGGGGAGGGCTAATTCACCAACCCGTCTAGCCAGCGTGGTGAAATGATGGCTAATTCCTCCAATATGCTAATACACCAAAAACCATGGCCCCTAGTCTCCAGGTGCTGGAGTGCTCCTGATCAAGGCAGCGGTCAGCGTGGCATGAAAGCAGGGGGTGCTAAGAATCACTGGAATGGCCCAGGCTGCCGTTTGTTATTGACCTTGGCAACGTATAATGGACGATCCCTTGCTTCTGAAGCAAAACTTCAAGAATTGGAAGAAGAACTTGACAAGATCAAATGGGACATTGTAGGACTCAGTGAAGTTAGAAGAAAAGGTGAAGAGTTGGTGGAACTTAAAAGTGGACATTTGTTTTATTATAGAGGAACGGAAACTGGAAGAACAAGTGGTGTTGGCTTCTTAATCAACAAAAGAATTAAAGACTACCTTCTTGAAGTCGAAAGCACGTCAGATCGAGCAGCGAGGCTCGTTGTTCAACTAACCCAGCGATACCAACTTCAGATAGTACAGGCATATGCACCAACATCAAGCCATACCGACGAGGAGGTTGAGGAATTCTATGAAGAAATCAAACAGCTACATACCAAGGGGAAACAACACATCAAGCTCATCATGGGAGATTTTAATGCAAGAATTGGACAACAGGAACAAGGAGAGACATCGGTTGGTAAATACGGATACGGGGAAAGGAATGAACGTGGCGATCAACTCATAGAATTTGCCGAAGCTGAAAATCTTAGCATCATGAATTCATTTTTTAAGAAGAAACTACAAAGAAAATGGACATGGAAACACCCCAATGGAGGAACCAGCGAAATTGACTATATACTGGCAAACAAGAAATCAATTATTGAAGATTGCAGCGTACTGAACAGATTTAATACTGGAAGTGATCATCGAATGGTGAGATGTAAAATGCACTTAAATACTAAACTAGAAAGGCAGAAGCTCATTAGGAAACAAGTATGTAAGAGGGTGGATTTAAAGAAATTAAAAGAAAATACCGAGGCATTCAAGTTGGAATTAAAAAATCGCTTTTCTGCACTGGAAGAACTTATTGAAGAAGTTGACATCTCAGAAGCAAATGAAAACATTGTTAAGACAATAATTGAAACTGCTGGGTGATGCTATTTATATGAAATTGGCATTTACATGAGCTGTTTCTCAGAAGAAGAAACAGCTCATGAAAAGGCGAATACTTATGTAGGTGGACAATCAGAATAGCTGTTTCAGGATCGATTATGTAGAACTTTGAAAAACTTTACGCATAAACATGAAAGAAGATATAAGAAAATTCAGCTGTGAGTTAGTAAGGAAAGCCATTGAAAACAGCAAGAGCTTTAGGGTTATTAAATTAAGTTTGTCTGTAAGAAAGAAACACATCATTGCATTAAAAGGAGAGGATGGCACCGTAACAAGAAATAGGGAAGAAATACTTAGAAGAGTTGAAGAATTCTACAAAAATCTATACGAAAGTAACAGTGAATTAAACGAAGACATTGAAATAGTCGAAGGAATAGCTCCTAAAATCTTAAAAGAAGAAGTTTCATTTGCAATAAAAAGCATGAAGAAAGGAAGAGCCCCTGGTGATGATGGTATTACATTAGATATCCTAAAAGAAGCTGGAGAATATGTAGAAGACATACTTGCAAAATTCTTTACCAAATGTCCTAACAGCAGTAACATACCAAACCCATGGGATTCTGCAACAGTAATTCTTTTGCATAAAAAAGGTGATAAAGAGGATTTAAAAAATTACCGACCAATTAGCTTGTTACCTGCCATATATAAAATCTTCCCAAAAGTACTAACAAATCGCCAGCAGAAAAAATTAGATGCAGCTCAACCAAGAGAACAAGCTGGATTTCGAAGTGGATTCAGTACATTAGACCATTTTCAGGTATTAAGAGAATTAATTGAAAGAACACATGAATATGAACTTCCATTGTGTATGGCACTTATTATGAGAAGGCCTTTGAATCTATTAAAACGTTAGCAGTCATCAATTCTTTAAGAGCAGCAGACGTCCAGGATGTACATTGACATGGTGAAACCGGTGTATAAAAATGCAAGTGCAAAATTTCGGTTACATAAAGATACCGAAGCTATCAAAATTGGTAAAGGTGTGAGGCAGGGAGATACCATTTCTCCAAAACTTTTTACTTCAGCTTTACAGATGATTTTTCAGCAGATAAATTGGAATGACAAGGGAATAAAAATAAATGGTGAATATTTAAATCATTTGCGGTTTGCTGATGACATTGTTATTTTTTCAACGAACCCATCAGAACTCCAAGACATGGTACAGGAGCTCTCAACTAGAAGTAAAGAAGTTGGACTCAAGATGAACCTACAAAAAACTAAGATCATGTTCAATAATTTCGTAGAGGAAACAAAAATACAAGTTGACAACATTGAGCTAGAAATTGCTGATTCATATATTTACCTTGGCCAGCTGATTTCAATGGATGGCAACATTATGAAAGAACTCAACAGACGTATTAAACTTGGCTGGAGTGCATTTGGAAGAAACAGTTTTATCCTGAAGGGGAAATTGCCTTTGTGTCTAAAAAGAAAGGTCTTCAACCAGTGTGTATTGCCAGTCCTCTCTTATGGATCAGAGACATGGAGTCTAACAGTTGGAGCAATACGAAAGTTACAGACAACGCAAAGGAGCATGGAGAGGTGCATGCTTGGAATAACTAGGAGAGATCGAAAAAGAAACACTTGGGTGAGAGAGCAAACTAGAGTAGAGGACATCATTGTTAAAGTAAAAGGGCTGAAATGGCGATGGGCTGGGCATATTGCAAGAAGAACTGATCAACGATGGACAACAGAAATTCTGAACTGGATTCCAAGAGACCACCGAAGACCTAGAAAACGTCCTCAAACTAGATGGGTGGATGAAATAAGAAAACAGGTTGGGGTGACGTGGAAGCGAATTGCTCAGGATAGACTTGTGTGGAAAGCATTTGGAGAGACCTTCATCCAGCAGTGGATAGATAATGGTTGAATATGATGATGATATATATATGAAATATATAGTGCTGTAAAGGTTAGACATATATCAACAACAACCAGGACAAACAAACAAAAATTGTATTTATAAACTAAATTTAATTAATATAAATGATAATAAAAATATCTATATTACATACATAGCATTATATAAAATATATAAATGCAATGCTACATAATTTGGTGATAACATACACTTAAATTTAATCGTTTTGTTCTTTTGTAAATAATATATACAGTGTATATATATTTACTCTATATAACAAAATCGACGCACCAAGAAAGAGTTGTCCGATTGTAATGAAATTTCGTATGCAAAGACATTTTGACCGAACATGCAAATGATTAAAATTTGGTGTCCAATGAATGAATAGCGGGAACTCCAGCGCATCGGAACTGCGCATTCAGCAGGTGTATATAAGGAGCGATTCTCAATATGTGGTCAAAATTTCTGTTGCATTTTGACTGCGGATATCTTACGTCGACTGTAATGATGCCTCGCCGAAAGATTCGTGCTCATTACGAGCATATGTCAGAGTTTGAAAGAGGTCGTGCTATCGGATTGAAAGAGGCTGGTTGGACGAATCGAAGAATCGCTGGACATGTGGGTCGAAGCGATGCGGCGATTGGACGGTGCTGGCAAGAGTGGGTCAACAACGGCAGATGTCAGCGTCGGGACGGCAGCGGTCGACCTAGGGCCACAACAGAACGGGAAGACAGAGCGATTGTCAGAGCAGCTGTCACAGCACCGGATTCGTCGTTATCAACTATCCAACGTGTGGCCCGCACACATGTGTCCAACATGACCCTCTGCAGACGACTGAGAGAGCGGAATTTACGCTCGCGCCGACCGTTACGCCGCTTACCCCCTCACGCCTTTACACCGTCAAGTCCGATTACAGTGGTGCCGGGCTCGATCAACTTGGAACTGCGCTGACTGGGGACGTATAGTCTTTAGTGACGAGTCCCGTTTCCAACTGTGTCCTAACGACAACTGCAGACGTGTCTGGAGACGTCCAGGGCAGCGTGGGGATCCTGCCCTTACTATCGCACGCCACACATGCCCACAACAGGGCGTTATGGTCAGGGGGTGCCATCTCCTTTGATAGCCGGACCCCTTTGGTGGTCATTTCTGGCACACTTACAGCACAGCGGTACGTAGACGACATTCTACGACCGGTTGTGTTACCGTTCCTTTTGCGACACCCTGGACTTACGTTTCAACAAGACAATGCCCGGCCGCACACGGCACGTGTTGCTATGAATTGTCTTCAAGCTTGCCCAACACTTCCTTGGCAAGCTAGGTCTCCTGATCTCTCTCCCATAGAGCACATTTGGGACGCTATGGGAAGGCGATTGCAACCATCCCGGAATGTTGACGATTTAGCCCGACAGTTGGAGACAATTTGGCAAGAAATTCCGCAGGACACCATCCGGGATCTTTATCAGTCTATGCCACGCCGGGTGACAGCTTGCATCCAGGCCAGAGGTGGACCAACGCCTTATTGACTTCCTCCCTTTGTAACGGTCAAACTCTGCAATAAATCATTCAATTGTTCTGAAATGTTAATGATTTCTTTTTCTATGTATGTTCTTCACATCCACCAATTTTTATCGCAATCGGACAACTCCTTCTTGGTGCGTCGATTTTTTTTTGTTATAGAGTATATATATATGTATATATAGGGTACATATATATATATATACACCAAAAACCGTGGCCCCTGGTCTCCAGGTGGGTGTTGGAGTGCTCCTGATCAAGGCAGCGGTCATTGTTGCATGAAAGCAGGAGGTGCTAAGAATCGCTGGAATGGCCCAGGCTGCCGTGTGCTATTGACCTTAGCTACGTATAATGGACGATCCTTGATTCTGAAGCAAAACTTCAGGAATTAGAAGAAGAATTTGACAAGATCGAATAGGATATCGAATGGGACTCGGTGTAGTTAGAAGAAAAGGTGAAGAGTTAGTGGAACTTAAAAGTGGACATTTGTTTTATTATAGAGGAACGGAAATTGGAAGAACAAGTGTTGTTTACTTCTTAATCAACAAAAGAATGAAAGACTACCTTCTTGAAGTCAAAAACACGTCAGATCGAGCAGTGAGGCCCATTGTTCAACTAACCCAGAGATACGAACTTCAGATATTACAGGCATATGCACCAACATCAAGCCGTACCGGCGAAGAGATTGAGGAATTCTATGCAGAAATCAAACCGCTACACACCAAGGGGAAATAACTCATCAGGCTTCTCATGGGGTACTTTAATGCTAGAATTGGACAACAGTAGCAAAGAGAGACATCGGTTGGTAAATACGGATATGGGGAAAGGAATGAACGTGGCGATCAACTCATTGAATTCGCAGAAGCTGAAAATTTTAGCATCATGAATTCACTTTTTAAGAAGAAACTACAAAGAAAATGGACATGGAAGCCACGAAATTGACTATATCCTGGCAAACAAGAAATCAATTATCGAAGGTTGCAGCATGCCGAACAGATTTAATACTGGAAGTGATCATCGAATAGTGATATGTAAAAAGCACTTAAATACTAAATTAGAAAGACAGAAACTCGTTAGGAAACAAGTATGTAGGAGGGTGGATTTAAAAAAATTGAAAGAAAATACCGAGGAATTCAAGTTGAAATTAAAAAATCGCTTTTCTGGACTGGAAGAACTTATTGAATAAGTTGACATCTCACAAACAAATGAAGCATTGTTACGAAAATAGTTGAAACTGCTGGGGAAATTGCTGGTGTAGTATGTAGAAAGCAGAATAGAAAATTATCTGAGAAAACGAAACAGCTCATGAAAACGCGAAGAGATATGAAGGTGGAAAATCAAGATACCAGTTGTATTATCGAGTACGTAAAACTTTGCAAAACTTTGCGCAAAAGCATGAAAGAAGACATCAGAAAGTTTAATTGTGAGGTTGTAAAGAAGGCCATTGAAAACAGCAAAAACCTTAGAGTTGTTAACGGAAGTTTGTCTATTGGGAAGAAACACATCATTGTAAATAAAAAGAGAGGATAGGTAACAAGAACTAGGGAAGAAATACTTCAAAGGGCTGAAGAATTCTATAGAAAACTATATGAAGACCTAGAAAACGTCCTCAAACTAGATGGGTGGATGAAATAAGAAAACAGGTTGGGGTGACTTGGAAGCGAATTGCTCAGGATAGACTTGTGTGGAAAGCATTTGGAGAGACCTTCATCCAGCAGTGGATAGATAATGGTTGAATATGATGATGATGATGATATATATATATATAGCAAAATTGTAGTATGATTGTGACATGTAGTACTTTCTAATGTAATATACATACACTACACTTAAGCATATATTAATTTAGACAAAGTTAAAGTAGAAAAGTAATATAACACTAGGTAGTCAAACCAAGTAAATTAAAATAGTAGAAACAGCTTAGAATAAAAAATGAAATTGTAGTAGTAAAAGGTGAAGAGGAGTAAAAGATTAAACAATACCAAGAATTTTGTTCTTCATCAGGGACCGCACAAAATCCCTGTTATTGGTTTGCTTTTTCTGACTACAATAATTGAGATTTGTGATCAATACTGAATGAACCAATATTGATCAAAAATTAGTTAAAAATAGTATAAACCCAGAATACACTTAATTTTAAAATATCTTAGTAATTTAGAAGGGTCTTATGTATATATATATATATGTGTGTGTGTATGTGAGTAGGGGAGAACCAAGTCGACGACCGTTTTAAAAAGACGCAATTTTAAGGAACAGTTTTTGCTTTGGAAACATATTTCTTTTTATGATATACTTGGGTTTATGACAGATCTGACGGACAACTTACATTAAAATAAGAAAACTGCAGCTACATAATATAAAAAAAGAAACCACAATTCGTTGTCTTGCCCCATACTAGGGGCATGATGACGAACCATATGTTAGCAAGTTGGCGAACACCATTCGTATCCCATATGCCCCCGAAGCTTTTTACTGGTAATTGCAAATGTATTCGCCCAACTGCTCATCGTTTGTGCAGAGATCGTGCCACCATTTTCGGCACACTTTACACTGGAATTCAATCTTCCTGCGGAGGATCAGTGTAGCTCTCATTCTATCCAGAACGGTTAAATGAATTTGCAGCAGATGAGCTTTTGTGCATAGTTTTTACAGTTTTCCTTTTAACAGTTTTACGAAATTTAACTTTCTCTTTGCAAGCGTTATTTATTTTATTTTTTTTTTGGCAGCTAGCTGTATGGTCTTTTTTAACAGTAAAATCTCATTCTGAGGAGTTCCTTTTAAAATTGTCGTCGATTTTGCTGTGCATTTTTGTTTCCGGTTTGCTCACTGAGTAATCGGGGTTGGTGGGGAACTACCCAAGGAAATGCTATAGGTTGTTAAACAACCGTACTAGAGGTATTTTCTCGCAATTTTTCTTCGTCCGCATCAGTCTGCTCATAGATTGGATCACACACTTCTGCCTTGTATTCTCCGGTCTTTCCTGTAGTAATTACGGCTGCAAAGTCTGCATCACTGAAATGTATCTATTGAATGGTGCGAGTCCTGCTGCTTGATATCCATTGTAACAAACCAGCGTTAGAGTTAGTTGCTCCTAAAGGTGATTTACTTTTAACTTAATCCATAAAAGTGTACTCTAGCCGTTACAAAATAATCTCTCTATCTGAAACATGAGTAGACTGAATATTGGTCAGCATTGGCAATAACATACAAGATTGCGAAGAGATATTTATTGCACTCTTTAAATTACAACAGTTATAATAACATTCAAGGTGAAACTTTATCAGTTCCTTTATGTCGAATATCGGTACTGGAACTTTTAATCAGTATAGTAAACAACATCACATTGGATAAATTGGATAAACTCATCCAACTTGCAAACGGCCAACCGGGACAGCAGTACTACAAATATAATAACAAATTAACTAAACAAATAAAGCAATATCTAAACTAGTAATTCAAGTTAATTACAATGATATTAAATAGCATTAAACTGGACTTGATATCCAGAAGCTGATATTCAGGGTTCCTCAACAACTGATCCTTCTAACCACTTCGACACAACACAGGGTCACGAAGTCCAGCTAAACAAGTAATTCAATCCTTCATTGCGAACTGCTCAATTTACTCGTTATTCCCTATTAGCCAGTTCTGTGTTGTCCTAATTATACTAATTATTGGCTGAGTTAATTATTGGAATATTAACTCCTCAATCAGTTCAACGCCGGTTAACAGTATGTTGTGCGTCCGGAAAGGGGTTAATTCCACTACCTTCGGAGTGCTGGCGATGGGTAGGGTATCTGCTGCCACCAGGTGCCTATAGGCACTACTTCGTATCTACGGCGTGTTACGAGACGTAGGTTATCCCCTGTTATCCACAGTGTGAGATGGCTTATATGCCGCACGGAAAAAAGCACAGACGCGGACACCACCGTGATTAATCAGCTGCTTCATTCGTACTACGCATATGCAATGATGATATCAATATAACAATACTGCAGCCCAAGAATCGGGGATGAAATCACACACATTCTGAAAAAGCTTCCGCTTATACAAGAACGGATGGGGCCCGAAGATGGACTGGAGTGCCCAACGTGTGTCCTCATGGCCTGCTCTCTCGCATCTCTCCGTCTTCCGCTAAAGATATCCTGCTTCTTCTGCATCTCCCCTTCTTCAGACATTCCTAAGAGGGGTTTGTTTAGTGTTCTGCTGGGACGGGGTGTACTGTGACGTCACATGCCTTCCCTGCCGAATTAAATCGATGTGATGGGAATACATCCAATACCCATCACAGGGATGTAAAAAGGAACTTCCTTAATTAATTCCAGCCCTGTTGTTTTACATTAAGCAATATCGTATTTGAAAAGGGCAAAATGATTACATTAATAGTGAGAGCAAAGCTTCACAATAAGGAGGCCAATATAATATTGTTTGACAATAATAAGAAGAACAAAATTTTATGAACAATATTCAGAATTTCATGAAGGTATAATAATGCAATTTTCCCGAAATATACCATAAGTTTTTGATTATGAGTTACCTACTACTAACTGGAATTCTTCAAAAATTACTAAAAAGAAAATGACAATTACATTTCAAAATTCATAATAAAGCATAATCCATGTAACCACGTGAAACAAACATTTCCTGATAGAAACTTCAAAGCGTGTAAATATGTGTAGAAGAAAGGTTTTCCCATTTCTGCATTCGGACCTTCAATTTTTGCTTTATGTCCCAATTACTTGGCCCACATTCTGGACAGACCGTCTGCGTTAACATGGTCCTCCCTTAGTCACTTAATAGCTTTGATACTTCTGCCTTCTGCCTTTCAGTCAACGACGCTCCGAGAAAAGATCCCTCCTCCATATCCATCTTGGGGGGCGTCCCCTTCGCCCCGTTCGCATGTCAACAATGCAACCGTGAGTGGGCGTTCCCTCCATGCTTTCAACATATTTATGTGGTATGTCTGCTTTACACCGCCCTCTATCTCCACGGCGTAGTTCACGTCATTGAATTTCTGGATTATGACGTAAGGACCCGTCCATGCCACGTCGAGGCTGCTTCGTTTAACCAGTTTCAGGATTAGGACCTTCTGTCCTGGCTCAAATGCCTTTTCCCGCGCCCCCTTGTCATACCATCTCTTTTGCTTTTCCTTCGCATTCTTCGCGTTCCCTGTCACCATCTTTGAGCACGTGTGCATTTTCTTCCTTAACTCCTGGAAATATGCTACTATCGACCTCTTCTCGTTTTTGTCCCCAACCACACATGGTGGAGAATGTCGAGTGGGCCACGCCCCAACAACAAGCCGAAGGGGGAGAATCCCTTTGTTTTATTTACGGCCTGTAAGTAAACAACGCATATGGAATCAATTCGTCCCACTTGCTCCCGTATTTCTTTACCAATGTCCTTAACACATGCTTCAATGACAAATGAGCTCGTTCAAGTTGTCCTTTTATTTGGGGATGGCAGGGGCCGTAAACTTTGCCTTAACTCCAGATCGGTTCCACAAACCGTTCATTAATTGTGACTTGAACTGGGTTCCGCAATCAGTCAGAAACTCTCTGGGGAAATCCAAGTCTGAAAAAAATTTTAATCAGTTCCCTGACAACGGTATCTTCCTCGATGTTTTCTATGGCAACAGCTTCAGTGTAGTGTGTCGCGATGTCGGATAGCGTGAGAATGTATTTTTTCCCACCTTCGCATACTGGCAATGGACCTACTATGTCTAATGCTACGCGGAGAAATGACTCCCTTATCTCCGGTATATTCATTAGCGGCGCCTTTAAATTCTTGTCAGGACGTTTGGTTATTTGATAGTGCGGACAAGAGGCGACGAATTTCTTGACGTCCGTCCCGGCTCTGGGCCAATAAAAATTACGTAGCACCCTCTATTGTGTTTTACAAATCCCCAAATGTCAAGTTAATGCTGCATCATGGGCCAATGTCGACACGGAGCTCCTTAGTTTCTTCGGAGCGACCAGCTGCTGATACTCCCTCTTCTGTTCCTTGTCATTCCAAATCGTTAACAGCAGACCCTCCTTTTCTAAGAATTGTACCCACTTTTTTGGATCCGTTCGTGTCAACTCCCACAGTTTATTCAGTGAATCGTCTGTTGCTTTCCAAACTCTCTGCAGTCAGTGACCTGCCCCAAGTTTTTCAGTTCAAAATCACCCCATTCTGAATGTGTTCCTTCCCCCTTATTTGCGTCTTGCGGAGGGGTGGGGCATTGTGCAGATGTTCATCCTTTGGTTTATTAGCGTTTCCCCCTCTTCCCGCGTTTTTCGCTGGCTGGGGATGAGGGAATACGCATTATTCGCGGTGTTGTAAGCGAGTTCTACCCACGATGGATCCGTCAATGACATTTTCCCCTATTTCGCATTCCAAATTACTTGCGGTTTTACTATGCTCTGCTTTTGTCACAAAGAGACGTCGATTTACTGCCCATAGACTGGACTCGTCTTCTACCCCTTGTAATAGAGCGAAGGACAGTGCGCTAAATGTGAGGGCATTAACCTTTCTTTCCCCGCAAGTATCTTCGATGTTGATTCTTGCCTCTCTGAGGTTTAGTAGCTCATCGGCTTTAGTGAAGATTTCATTTTTTTCCTGTGTACTAGGAGGGATGAACGTAGTTTTTCTGAACGAGATTCACCGCGCTTCCAGTGTCTTTAAAGATCCGTCCGTATTTATCGTTTATTAGACTCCCCGATACATATGCATTTTCGTAGTTTGTAAATATTTTGTTTCCCCCTTCTGCCTATTGTATGGGTGGTACCTTTTTCCATTTTCGTTTGCATGACGTACCCTAGGTCATTTCTTAATAGTACGTCGAGTTTATTTGCTACTCCAACTTGAATGTTTTCTGTGCTCCCGTCTCGCTCCATTTTCACTATGGCTAAAGGTTGTTCATAGACATGTTGCATTAGGGTTTTTAGCTTGATAATGTCACCCGTTAATTGTCCTGGTAGGACCAAATCTCTTCTTATAATAGTGTTCATTACAACTGTGTCCATCAAGCATGAGGCCATTTTTTCGTTAGTTTTGATTATCGTTGTGTATGCCTTGGGTGCTTCGCGATTATATTGTCTGAGGTGAAACATTCTGCCTTTGGCGTTGGGCTTGCTTTTTTGGGCTCCCGGGAAATTTTCGTTCTTTTGGTGGTCGCTATTGGTTTCGCGAGGGTTGGTGTCCCTGAATTTGGGTTTATCATCCCTAACATATGATTGATGGTCGCGATTATCTCTGCGCCTATCATAGTATTTTGGGCGAATTTCTCTGAGTTCCACCTTTATTGGATATTCGTCATAGTTGGCTCTCCTGGTATCGACATATTTCTTCCCGCAGAATGTCTACCTGTTCACTATTTGTCTCCCCCAGATTCAGTAACCATATTCGCAGGTCACTGGGCAACATGCTTTCAAATTGCTCCAGCAATATCAAATTTTTCAAATCGTCGAAGGAGTTAACACCTGTGCCTGCAATCCATGAGTCGAATGATTCCTTCATTCGCCAAAACGTTTGTGTGCGTATTTCCACCCTACGCTTTGTGGTTGCTCAAACATTTTTTTTGGTGTTGGACTGGGGTTAATTTGTGTGCCTGCAGTATTCCGGCCTTTACCTTGGGGTAGTCGCGCGCCTGGATTTCTGGCAAGCGTATGTACACTTTCAGAGTTCTATCGTCGATATGGGGTGTGAGGAGAGTGGCCTATCGGTCTTCCGGTACGTTCAATATTCTGCATTGCCTTTCGAAGAGAAGGAAAAACGGCTGTGGGTCGCGCCTGTCCGTTAGCGTGAAGATTTTATACTTTGTAACTGAGGTGCACTTTGCCTGACATTCCATGTTACATTTTGATTGTTTTTGGCCACCCCTAATTAGGCCATCTTTATTTTAAGTTGCATACTTTTTATTTCCAGTTCCATTTTCTTCATTTCCCATGTCCTATCATGCGTTAGTGTTTCTTCGGGGTTCTTCCCTTCGTTCCCTGCAATGAGAAACTTTTCCCGCCCCTGTGGATGGGGTTCCTTTCGGAATAACTCCTATTTTCCATTCGTGTCCTCGCAATCAACGTTTTGGGAATCTGCTTCTTGAAATGTATCATGTGTATCCCCTGAGCCTTGCCTTTGTCTCCTCGTATATGGCATTTTGTGAGAACCAGGGAGAGGGGTTAGTGGCAATGTATGTTTTCCTACCTTTTTGCCCTTCGACCCTTTTTCCGCGAAGAACGAGGGTCCCGCTCGGTCTTTCACAATTTCCAACGATTTTGCCTTCCAAAACTTTGCCCCCTCTGTTTTCCCTTTTCTTAGAAAAATGGAGGATTCTCTCTTCTTCACAACCAGCTGGAAACTATTTCAGTGGTATTTGAAAAACAGCGCATGCGCGATACGTAAATCATAATACATACATGAATATAACTAAAATCTCAAGTAATTTCCCTGCAAATAAAATATGCTAAAATGTGCAAACATTCAGTAAGATGAACGCAATATTTAAAGATGCGTGCACATGCACGATTAAGTGCTCATTGAGACCTTATTATTGCCATATATATGCGCGCGACTGCGTTATCTAACGTAACGTAGAAAAATTATAAAACAAAATAATGTGCTGGCGCACAAATACGCATACAGAAATATCGCACGCGTTAATAGCTATAACCTATCAATATATATCTATACTTATATGTTTTAATATAGAAAGTAACAAATTATTAACTCGTGTGCTTGATATGGCATTTTTTTTATTGAGCCGTCTACTGAATCAATATAAACTACGTTTACGCATATTATTATTTCTTATTCGTGCAATTAATTTCTAAATGACGTGCGTGACAGTCTATGATTGCATTACTGTGTTTTTAAATTCCGCATTGTGAAACTGTTGTTCCATGTACACATTATTCATTGTAGTAACCGCACCAACTCGTTCGAACTGAATATTTGAAATTACATACAGATAGTTGGCAAAACAAATCCAACTTCCGAGAATTTGGCACGTGAATGATTATGCGTATAGCGTATAAATGTTTTACGCAATAAGTGAACACATTCATTAAATTAACAGTCAAAAGTATAACTTTAAACTAGAGCGTGGGCTGACTGCTTCACAAGTTAATGCAGTAACCTGTCGTTAATGCCCTATATCGTCGTTGACGTATCTTCGTACATATATTAATATGCTCGACGCATTTAATGTTAGCACAGTATTTAGGATGTTCCTTGTTTTAGTAAAGAAAAATTGAACACTCTCATCATGTGGTGGCTTCCATGTTTCTCAGCGGATATGGCGACGATGAGGTCCGACGGAGATGATCGATGCCGAGGTTTCAGGGTAGTCCGTGAATAATTCATGTACCGGTGTTTGTCCCGTGTCACAAATTGGAGTCCGCTGCCGTCAACGTTGTGTGTCCGGAAAGATGTTAATTCCACTACCTTCGGAGCGTTGGCGATGGGTAAGGTATCTGCTGCCACCAGGTGCCTATAGGCACCACTTCGTATCTACGGCGTGTGAGGAGACGTAGGTTATCCTTTGGTATCCATAGTGTGAGGTGGTTTATGCACCGCGCAGAGTAAAGCACAAACGCGTACACCACCGTGATTAATCAGCTACTTTATTCGTACTAAGTATCTGCAATGATAGTATCAGTATAACGGCACTAAATCTCAAGGTTTGGGGATGGAATCACATGCGTTCGGAAAAAGCTTCCTCTTATACAAGAACGGACAGGGCCCGAAGATTGGACCGTAACGAGAGGCGTGTGTCCTCACGGCCTGTTCTTTCACATCTCTCCTTCTACCACCGAAGCTATCCCGTTTCTTCTGCATCCCCCTTCTTCAGAAATTCCTAAGAGGAGTCTGTTTAGTGTTCTATTTGGACGGGGCGTGCTGTGCCGTCACACCGTAACCAAATAAATTAAGTTATTTCACCTTTTAGCCAGCCCAATGAGATCATTTTCTTCATTCAGTCGTAAACATCTCCTGGCCCGTTGTGATGCAAGGTTCTATACATGTAGAACATGCTCCTTTAATCCGCAACAATTATTTTGAATCGCGCTACACCAAAACTGCACTTAAGCATTCTCTATTACAGCCATGATTCATCACTAGGATTTAGCGGTTACAACAGTACTCCAAACTCCAGACGTTTCGCCATAAATACTTGACACATCTCTTGACATCGACTTAGATTTCAGCAAGCAAGCGAATAAATTAAAATAAAAAGGCAAGCCTTAGCTTACCAAGCGAAAAGCAAAAGCTTACAATGCTTTCATTGCATCCAAACAAATGGCAAAAAGCGAGGTAACATCCCTACAGTGGATGCCAGACAGAACTTCATACTAGTAGAATCATCAACGGTAATTAAAAAGTAACTAAAAAGTGATATTAATAATATGTCTTATATATTGTATATCTTTTTAGTTCATTTAGCTGCCTAAAACGCGTTGCCGAAAAGAGCGGTCTAAAAAGAGAACGAAGGATTTCGGTAATCGGCTTAAATATCAGAGCATTAATTTCTAAACTATTCAAACAGCGCAAACTGGAGACTGACGTCATTAAGCCTCCGGCGCACTCTTAAAATTGTCGAAAGCCAAAACAACCCAGTTGGTTGCGTTTTCAACTTTTAGTTGGAAATAAGAATTTCCAGGCCGTTACACCATTTATTACTATTCCCACTGATGCTGCCTTAGAATAGGCTAACATAAAATAATGTAATAAGGAAAATAAGAATATAAATTAATATAATAATAAATATAATTACCTAATAATAAATAAGTTATTAATAAAAAATGCAATAATAATTTACCCTAAGTATCGAAAACTGGGACAATGCCCTAATATTAATATGAAGGAACAATATGACTAATTCGTCAAGTTGCCCCAATATTCATATAATGGGGCAAGATGACCAATTCGCGAAATTGCCCCAAAATGTGCCTCTTATAATTTCACACGTGACTTTTTATTAACGACCAAAATGATAAAAAATGTGCAAGTTTCAATACTACTCAGCTAATATTACACTTAAAATCATTTTACAATTATCGCATAAATCTATAGCTTATCTTAAACTTTCCCAAAGGTTAACAGAAAACTTTGAAGCATGTAAAAACTATAATCTTCACTCACATCAAAACGACGAGTTCATCAAAAGCCCACCATTTCTCAGGACATAAAGAAGTTCTTCTTCGACTACGCGGTACCAGGGCTGCCATATAGTCATAAATATTTAAAATAAATGCAATTCGTCATCTTGCCTAGCTCGCCAAGTTGCCTCATTTTCCCCTATATATATAATCGTTTTGGCAAATGAACATAATATGAATAGTAAAAACATTAAATACAAAAAATATACACCATATCATAATAAATATAATTGAAGAATGTATTATGACGAAAATTTTATTCTTTAAAGATGCAACAGTTTTCTAATTCATGTCAGGGTAAAAAAGAGAGTAATAAAATTAAAATTTTGTCCAAAATTAAATAAACAGAAACGCGGCTATTTCAACACAAATTCCATTCTCCTTCTTTTTACCAACACCCGAATGTAAAGAGGTATAGAACCAATAATTTAATTTATTACCGGTACTTGACAAATAGAGCAGACTAAAAAATCTCGCTGCAGCCAGTTTACATACTGCTTCGCCAATTTTAGTAAGTCCTTTTTTAATTTTTATCCCTTTCCCTACACGTTTTTACTTCCTGCCATTCCGTGGTGCTTTTTCCTTGTCTTACTCAATCAGTAAGAACTTACGCCACATATTCGATTGAAAAAAATTTCATGAGGAAAATAATTTATAGATCTGCTTGCATTTTTTCTTGCCTTTGTTGTGTACAGAAGGGAACTAGTGTTCAATGCTTCCGATGTTAGTTCAAACAGATATTTCTTTGAGGCAGTTTTTCCATTCAGTTTATTGAAGTCTTGTTCAAAACGTTGCAATTCAGTTTGCAATGTAAACAAACAAGTTACACAAAGCTAGTCGAATTCTGAAAAGTTTTAGAATAAATTTGTAAAAATATTTTTCTTCTTCCGCTTTGTTCTATATTCAGGAACACTACATCAAAACATCCTATCTAATTTGTCATCGACGCCAAAGAACGTACATGATGAATAATACTTATTAATATGTACCTTTTCAGAGAGAAGACTTCGTGCTAACTCAGGAAGTATTTGTCTGGATAAATAATATTTAATTTACCTTTTATCATAACATGTGTTGCACACATCTTTTGGAACAGCAGTATTATTTTTTTTTTAGTCTAGCGCAAAATTTATATCTAGCCAGGATTACATTGTATTTACATTTAATATTAATTTTAATTATTTTGTATATACATTTTATATAAATATATATGTATGCATGCATGTGTATGTGTTTTCACGGCGAAATGATACGCTGCGACGGGACCTACGGTTTTCCAAACAGAACAAAATCTAAGGTAGGAAAACAAAAAAACGTGCGTTCTACGATACGATTGAATGTCGAATCCGATTTAGTGGCACGATTATTGAACGCGCTACCGCTAAGCCACCGTAGGGTAGTGGAGCTATATTCCTCCGAGGAATCCGAATCTTTTAAAGAACTAGGGAACCAATCCCAGGCTACCTTGGGCAGTTAGTCTAAAATCATTCTTTTTACTGAAGAAGGAGGGGGACACATGTGACAGTAGAATCCGGATTCACGGCACGATAGAAAACACGTTATCACAGCGCCAACGCAAAGCATATACACTGGTGTCCAAAATTATGGTTGCACTCAATGTTATTTCTATGAGAGAGATATACACAGTGTGGCAAAGAATTTTTAAGACTGGCGCTGGATGTCAGTGCACAGTGGCTTGATCAGCGTAATCGTGCATGCGCGATAAACCTTGATCGTCTGCTGGCACACTGCCAAAAGTTGGACGGATTTGCTGAACTAACTCAAACGATACGGCCATTTATTACAGAAGTAAAATCCTTTCATGTTGAATTATTGCGATGGAACAAAGGGGTGTAATTAAATTTAATGCAAAACTTAGAAAAAGTGCCTCGCAAACGTACCAATTGATGAAATAAGTTTACGGTGAGTTTCACTTAAGTGGATCAAATGTTTTTCTATGGTACAAACGTTTTTTGGACGGAAGAGATACGCTAGAAGATGATAAGCATACTGGAAGACCAAGTTCATCCAGGACACCTGAAATTCTTGAAAAAGTGCATGATTTCGTGGTAAGTAACATCTGTGCGTCACTAAGAATGATGGCAGAGTTTTTAAACATCAACAAAGAAACGATTCGAACCATCCTGCATGAAGGTTTGGCCAAAACAAAAGTATATGCTAAATTTGTTCCACACACTTTAACCAACGAACAAAAAGCAAGGAGAAGTGCACATTGCAGATATCATTTCAGCCGCTGAAAATGATCCAAACTTCTTAAAAACCAATGTTACAGGCGATGAAACATGGTGTTTTCAGTTTGATCCTGAAACGAAACGTCAAAGTGCGGAATGGAAGGCAAAAAATTCACCACTAACCAAAAAAACAATAAAAGTTCCATCAAAAATCAAACCAACGCTCATTACATTCTTCGATGGTCAGGGTATTATCCATAAAGAATTTGTTCCAACTGGACAAACAATTACTAGTGAGTATTACTTAAATGTTTTGAAGCGTTTGATGGCTAGAATTCGTCGCATTCGTCCAGAATATCGGTATGAAGGCAGTTGGTGTTTATTGCATGATAATGCACCCAGTCACATCTCACTGATGGTTCGTCGATTTTTGGCAAAAAATAAAAGCTATGTGTTGAATCATCCACCATATTCGCCTGATTTAGCACCCTGCGACTTCTCTTTATTCCCAAAACTTAAAATGAAGTTAAAAGTTTGTTATTTGATGATATTTCAACCATACAGTTTTGCCGCGTGCTTTGGAGTCGATTCCGCAAAATGAACTGAAACAGGCATTTGATTCATTATTAAATCGCTGTAACAAGTGTATTGAAGCCTGAGGGTCTTACTTTAAATAAAAAAACAAAACAAATCACAATTGCTTGTTTCAATTTCATTTTA
>QLNU02015360.1:34291886-34302140 GCA_006491805.2 Dysdera silvatica
TTTTATATAAGTTTCGTTAGTAATTAATTAAAGTCCTTCTTTTCTGGATGTATTCTAGGATTTCTCTTTAAGGCTTATTATTATTAATTTATTTATTTTTATTCAACATTATCTTTTATGATCAATAGCTGTTTTCGTAAGTTTCTTTATAGAAGTTTCGTTAGTAATTTATTAAAGTCTTTTTCCGGATGTATTCTATGATTTAATTAATATTTAAGGTTTTTTTCTTAAATTAAAGTCCTTTAAAGCTTGTTATTAATTTAATTATTATTTTATCTTTCATGACCGTAGGACGTTTTCAAACGTTTCTTTTTTAAAAGAAGCGTATTAGCGGGTTTTACTTATTCCTGGACCGTATTACCTTTATCAAGAGCGCAGCAGGTCTTTGTTCCTCTGAGAGACATCTAAACAATTTTCTCGTGGTTATGTTTACTGTTTATGTGTGTGTATGTGTGTCCGCGAATTCCTATTATTAAAGCCGTGGGTTACTATGTTTCTTCGCACCATTTTATTTCAGGAAAATATATTCTTTTGTACAAAAAATATTCCCTGCATTTTATGGTTTATCACCCAGTTTTTTATATCCTTCTTAGACAGATTTAGTTTCCTTTTAGGAACCGTGGAACACTCGCGTCTATTTCTCCGCCGAGGATCGGCATTTTTTCTCTGGTACAAAATTCTTCACAAAATATCCCCCTACGTTTAACCAATCATAAAACTCTTATTTTATAACTTTTTTACAGCACACGCTTGTTATCGACATAGTTTCTTTGTATCCTAGATTTGGTTTCTTTCTAATAAAACTACCCTCTGTGTTATTTTAGAATCCTCTTTTATTATTAGTAAAAAGCAAGACGAGATTCCATGTGTATATACACAAAAAAAAAGAACCTCTGAAATTGCATATTTCCCATCACCCAAGTTTCTAAATCTAGCACAACGGGGATGTTTTAGGCAAAGGGAGTAAATGTGACGTCATCGTTTTTCCAGCTGTTATACAAAGCCGCCCCTCCCCTAAAAAGGGAAAGCTTCCCATAAGTCAATATGTGACGTCATCTCTCTCTATCAGCTGATCGTTTAAAAGTCGCGCGTTTCGTTATAATGCATCCATTTAGTTATTTTTCCTTTGGCTTATAGCTTTCCGGACTCTTCAAGTCTTTTTTTTTTTGTGGAAAATGTCTTCTAATGTTCAAGTACTTATCGCTTTATTTCAGTTTCGTGCATTTGAATTTTGACAAACTCTTGTTTTTTGGAGTTTCATGTGTTTTAGTGAATAAATTTTTATATCAAGATCTTATATAGCCCGATCATCAGCTGATTGAAGATTACGTTAGAAACGATGAGGAGTTACTACAACTCACGGCGGACTTTGAAGCCGACGGTCTAGATGATATTCTTTGTTTCCTGGGAAATGATATATCAATCGAAGACGAAATTTACGATTTCCAACACGGGGCAGGCGATATTGATGTGAGATTTTCTTAATTTTTTATCTATACAGTATTATCTATATACAGGGTGCATCATAAATTCGTTCAAACTTCAAAAATTCATAATAAAAGAAGTAATGCTCGGAAAAAATTTCGGTTTGGCCGAATATGATCAGAGGGACATTGGATTATTTTTCCATGTATAAAAAATGATTTCAAAAGTAACTGAAAGAGGGCGCTCATACGTCATACTGAGACGTTTTATGCACATCAGGCTAGCAATGACACACCTGGAAGGAAATGGATTCGTCATTTGAGGTCGGCAGCATGCTATCGTTACCAGATCGAGCGTTGGTAGTTAAACTTTTCTACAAGAATGGTGAATGCACAATTATTGCACTGCGAAAGTTTCGCACGGAGAACAGACTGAAGGCGCAAAAAAGCCCTATTTCATTGAATGGGATACTGAATTTAGTACGACGTTTTGAGGAAATGGGGAGTTTGGAGGATCATCCACAAAGTGGCAGACCATCCTTGAGCGTGGACCGCATCCATGTTGTACAAAGTGTCATGGAAGAATTGGCAGCCGAGACGTCACCGGGGAGTAGCAGGGCTAGTGAAGCTGGGAGAATAACGGGGATTCCGGAATCATCGATTCTACGTATTCTGCACGGAATCTTGAATCTGTAACCGTACAAAATGCATGAAAAAAACTCCAATGTCCCTCTGATCATATTTGCACAAACCGAAATTTTTTCCGAGCATTACTTTTTTTATTACGATTTTTTGAAGTTTGCACGAATTTACGACGCACCCTGCATTAATTTTTCAAAGTTATTTTTTGTAGATATGTATGTAAGGTGTTTTTCTTCTAGACCATTCTTCCTTATGCTTTACGTATCAGAAGTCGTCGCGATAATGCTCGTTTTCAAGCCGAACAGTTGGTTTTCTAGTCCCGAATAGATCCAGAGCAAATTCCTGTTCGTTTTAGAAACTCGACTATCAACACAGCGTTGTCTTTTCTCTGCATGATGTTACTGGCTCTCATCGCAGAAGCAACGAATAATTTGGAAGATCATGAATTTGCACGGTAAAGGTCCTTTCTCTCGTTTTTTTTCCTTTATTTATTTATTTATTTATTACAGCTTTTGTTTTTCTCGGATTTTTTGGATAGGCCTATATCTACCTGTCTCATCCGTGTATGCGATTTATCAGTGGAGTATTTGCTTTCCTGTATTATGAAGGTTCTCCATGTATTCTTTTTACATATTATTTTCTTCGTTATTATATTTTTTAATTTTTCGAACGTTTAATAATTAATAGAGATTAATGTCTTTTACAAAACTGTATTTTATTTCTTATCCTTTGGTCTTTTTTATATTTTATTTTTCCCATTGTTAAAGGACTCCATCCAATTAGCAGACTTGTCCTTTCTTATCGCTGTGGTAACGTTGAGGAACCCTAGAGGTGGCGGCAGTCGAAGGCGAAAGATCTATAATATCGAAACAGATCGATTATCCAAACAGTCTATTGTAAACATTCCAGATCATGGGGACAATTTGTGTTGTGCTAAAGCCATCGTTGTAGGTAAAGACTACCTGGAAGGAGATCCACAGTCAAAAAACATCTCTAAAGGTAATCGCCCTCAACAGAAACCCATGGCAATTGATCTTCACGAGGCAGATGAAGTGCTCCCGGTGTTTGCGGCTATGAGAAAATCCGACGTTTCGAGGATTATCTACAGATACAGATATTCGTCGTTTCATCAGAAAATTTTAACAAGGTAACTACTATATTTGTGCTGTATGTTTAAGTTTTTTAATGTTTCCCATTCGTTATTTCAGGTCTTTATGTATTTTTATTTCTTGTGCTTTTTAGGTTTCTTACAAAGGACCGGAACATCCGAATGAAATATTTCTTTATTTTCACAACTATCACTTGGACCTAATTAGGTTCATGATGGGGTTTCACGGAACAACTAATTATTGCCCTTCCTGTGATAAGGCATATTATCATGTCCAAAGACATAAATGTGAAATTCGCTGCAACACGTGTTTTAGTCACTGTCCGATAGGTGCCCCAATAACTTTTGACGATTGGCATCGTACATGTAGATCGTCTACGTGTTTCGACCTTCATACGGAATTGAGTCGAAAAAATCTTCTTTTGTCCAAAGTTGTATCCCTGCCCCTCATGCCATAAGTTTTTAGAGTCTAAAATTCGCCCTCCTCATCTTCACAACGGTGAAGAAACATACTGCCGTTATTGTAAAGCCTTCTTTTTAGAGGAGCATTTTAGTTTTCTGAAGGTAATGCCTGCCAAGACCTCATCAGATAAGCTGCTCTTTTTTGACTTTGACACAGAGCAGAGGGGGAGCATAAAATGAACTTTGCGATATCAGTGTATGCCGATGGCAGTGAATTCATCTTCAAGGGGTTAATGTTTGTGAAGATTTCTGTAAATTTTTGTTTTCTCCCGCCCATAATGGTTTCGTCGCGATGGCCCACAATCTCCAAGCGTTTGACTTAAAATTCATATTAGCCTACCTTCTGAATCAAGGCATAATATCTATAGTCATTCCCAATAATTCTAAAATAATGCAACTACGCCTTCCTTTGGAAAAATTAAGCTGATCGATTCTTTTAATTTTCTTCCTAGGGCTTTATGTAAATTACTAAAAATGTTTGGATTTTCCGAATTGGCTAAAGGCTATTTCCCTCATATTTTCAATACCCCTGATAATCAAAATTATATAGGACCTTTACCTGGTACTCATTACTACAGCCCGGACATTATGTCTTCTTCGGATCGACAGTCCTTCTTGGCATGGCATAACCAACACCGTGAAGAAGTCTTTGATTTTCAAACGGAAATTTTAAAGTATTGTCGGAAAGTTTTTTCTTTCAATTTTTTTTGTCCTAGTATTAATGTAGCATGGCTGTTTTTTATAGTGTATTACTACTATTATTTATCGTTAGTGATATTTAAAAAAAATATTTTTTTCTTGTATGTTTTCACACATCTGATGTGGACATTTTGCGACGGTGCTGTTCGGGATTCAGGGAAGAGACCTAGCGGTCACAGGAACAGACCCCTATCAACACGTCACAATCGCTAGCGCCTGTGTGGCTACTTCCCGCAGAAAATTTTTACACCAAATACTATCGGCATGGTTCCAGTCCACGGCTACGTAAACAGGACAAACTACAGAGCTTTGTCCATTCACTGGTTGGAGTGGATCAGCAGACAGGAAGGCGTTGTCATTAAGCATGCATTAAACGGTCTCGGAGAGAAGACCATGCATGGTGCATTAGTCGATGGCTTCTGCATTCAAACCAACACCGTCTATCAATTCCAAGGTATTTTTTTTTTATTTTTAAAAAATAGGTTTTTTTTATTATCTATTATTCGGTGGGTTCCTATATTTCTTTTTTTTTTCTAAGGATGTTTTCACCATGGGTGTATTTCCTGCTATCCAGACCAAGATGCTGTAAATCCCCTTCATGAAAGATTTTTTTGGGAACTTGGAGCCCGAACTGAAATAACGTGCAAGAAGATCCGTGCCCTGGGTTATAACTTCATCGAGATTTGGGAGCATGAATTCCAGAACATGTTGGCAGATTCTGTCGAGTTGAAAGAATTTGTTTCCTCCCATGAAGTGGTTTCTAGGCTTGTTCCACGTGATGCTTTCTTCGTGGGACGGACCAATGCTTTAAAGTTATATTATGAGGATGTTGCCAACTGCATAGACTTCACATCTCTTTACCGTTTGATAAATAAACGATCTAGGCATGTATAATGATTTAAGTTTTATTTTTCTGCCTGTATACGAAGTAATGCATCACCTACTTAATGTTTATTTATTTACAGACAACCTATACGCTATCTCGAAATCATTACGGAGGGATTCACCTTATTGAAGAATTATGTCGGGCTCGTAAAGTGTACTGTACTTCCAGCAAGAGGTCTCTACGTTCCGGTATTACCGTATCAATCACAAGAAAAGCTGACTTTCCCCTTATGCCGGACTTGTGTTGAGACCCGACAGCAGACGGAGTTTAGACACATAGGACAGAAACGAACGTTAGTGGGAACATGGGTCAGCGAGGAATTGAAAGTCGCCGTTAAAAATGGATACGAGATCCTTAAATATCACGAAGTATGTCTTTTTTTCCAATTAACCTTTTTAATAAGACGATTTTATACAGTTGCAATAATGTCTTTTTTTTTCTTTCATGCCTACCACTTTAAAAAATCAAAGGTCGGTCATTTTTCTGGCTATATCGACTCATTTCTGAAACTCAAGCACAAGCTAGTGGATGGCCAGCCCACTGTACGGACGATATATCTAAAACCAATATGTCAAGGACTGTCTCGAAAGGGAAGGTGTCCATTTGGATCCGGCCCTGACAGAGGTGAACAAGGGCATGTGACTCGTTGCGAAACACTGTCTGAACAGGTATATTTTTTTAGGAAAGATTACTCTTTACTGAATGTGATATTGCCATGCTTTATTTATGTATTTATTTATCTTATTATTTTCAGCTTCTGGGGACCATTTGGCATGTGTGAAAATAAAGCCCAACTGTCTTATGTGTCTGATCTCCCCAACTTAACCAAAATGTTTGGCGATCCTGCTGCAGAGGTACCTGTGTATGCCGTCTTTTTCTTTTTTAAATTTTATTTTTACTTGCGATATGTGGGTAGAAGATTTTTTCTTTCTTTCTTTCTAGATATCAGACATTTCTCTTCCAACGGAGGAAGTAGCAGCTGTGCAGTGGAAAACGAAAGAAAAATTTGTACAGCAGACAGATAAAACCAACGTTTCTCTAGCTGCTTTCACCACAGCTCATGCCTGTCTAAAGCTGTTCGAAGAGCTAGAAAAATTACGTAGACGTGTTCTGTGCTTCGATACAGATATTATCACATACATTCAGGAAGAGGGGAAAACCCACCAGTGGATATTTATTTAGGTTATTTGGTAGATGAGCTAGACGGTTTTCACATAAAGACTTTCATATCAGGTAATTTTTATTTTCTAATAATATTTTTACATGTTTTTTACTTTTATTTTTGCAAAAACAACTTTCTTTCTGTTTAGGCGGGTCGAAAAACTACTCCTATCTACGTAGTGATGGTGTACAAGTGTGCAAGGTTCGTGGCTTCAGCCTCAATTATAGGAATAGTCAGGTCTTGAACTTTGATACTGTCAAGGAGCTGGTGACCAGCAAGGATCCAGATGCAAAGATCCCAACTTTTAATCCCTCAAAAATTTGTAGGGATGTAAACGAAGAAAAGCAATTAATAAGCTTGAGGAAAAGATCTATAGAAAAATCTACGATAAAAGAGTCATTGTTGAGGGTTACGACACTCTTCTCTTTGGCTATTAAAGAAAGGTATTTTTCCTCCAAATTAGGCCTCTTCATGACGTCATAGTACTTCATGACTTGAATTTTCATCCTTCATCTAAGGTTTTCACTCACTTTGCCTCCAACTTTCTACTAGCAAACACCTTACAAAATGATGGCGAAACATGGTGCTCTATCGGCAAAGAAATTGAAAACCGACCAAGTACGTGCAAGTTCTTTCGAAAAATTGTTTACCTGTATAGTGATCAAATAAAATAGTTATTGATTTTCTTTTCTAACTCAATCATTTTCTTTTTTCTAAAACAACCATTATTTTTTTATTGATTAATCCTCTTTTTCAGATATTTACTACAACGATGTCTGTTCCCGTCGGACAATCTGCCGGAGATCCTCCCGTCCCCATAGGACAATCTGCCGCAATGGGTGCGCAGCGTTCCGCCGGAGATCCTCCCGTCGAAGAATCTACCGTGCCTTCTTTCTGATTTCATCCAATTGGGAGAAAAATTATTGATGGACGTGAAAGACTTTAACGGAAGAGTGTTGATACATCTTCGCCGTTTCTATGTGAGTGAAAAAATTTATTACCTACCAAGGCGGGGATTGTCATGTCCCCTAAAACTTTTAAAATTTTTAAATCGATAGTAATGGACTTTACACACGCTATTCCTGATGAGGCCTCGATTATTGATAAGCCATTATTCATGTATACTAAAGATAATGAAGATGGAGATACTATGGTGTATTTTTTCAATATATTTATTCCCCACAGCTTAGCCGTACGTTTGTCTGTTTACACCAGACACAGTTCACAGAAATGTTATGTATTATAGAAACTATGACCGATAAGGTTCTTAAATTCACTGCGTCTAGCCAATTTTATAAATGTATATCCTAAGAACTGGCAAATGCCTCTAACGTGTTCGACGGCGATGCCAGTCCCCTTGTCTACAAAGATAGTTTAATGTCAATCTTGGAGAAATGCATCAGCGATGCGTTACTCAAACAAAATGGTAATTTTTTTTTATTCCCAAACGTGTGTAAAGGAAACTCTGTTAAAAAATCGCGAGTTCTGTGAGGGGTGTATATTGTATAAGCAAAATCCTCTCTTTCACTAATGTCCCATGACTGAAAAAGCCTTGAAATATTTTTATAGTGCTCTCTTGGAGCAGTTGGACATTGTAGAGATTTCTGGAGTGTTTGTAGCTAATAACACTAACGTATCCTCTTTGGAGGTCTATGTTAAAACCTTGAATTTTGTACATCTCGTTTATGATGTCTATCGGAACGCTTTGACAAGATAACCATTCGAGAAAAAAATGTAAGCGCTGATGTAACTTTTTTTATTTTATTTTTACAAAAAAACAAGTGATAAAAACTTTTGTTCTTATTTGTGTTTTGCTAGTCTTATAATATATTTTCTAAAAATGAAAATTCTATAGATTTTTAACTTTGTGAAAATTTTTCATAATTTTGAAAAAAAATCTGAACGAGACTGAAACAAGTTCCAATTTGTAAAAAATTTTCATAATTTTAAAAATGTAAACAAACTTTAATTTGTGAAACAAATTTCAATTTGTAAAAAGTTTTCATAATTTTAAAGAAATGTAGACAAACTTCAATTTGTGAAACTAGTTTTAAAATGTGAAAATTTTATTATGAACAAACAGGCCTTCCTGTATAATGTCTGCATTGCATGGGTAATTTTGGATCCTTAAAATATCGTTTAACCCATGATTATTGGCTCATAACGCCTATCAAGATTTGTACATTGCAGATCCAATTCTTCTTTCTTATTCAGACCAACTATGATCTGTCTAAATTTATCAACTCTTCATTTATATATTAAATGGAGTGTTATAAATGCTGTGCTTTATAACTATTCCGTTTACATCATTTAAAATGGGTACATATTGGGCATTGGTTAATGGTATTGAGATGGGATTTAAATACTTAGTACTATAAAAGTACTATTGTTTAATTTGTTCTGAGTACATTTTGTAAAATTTGTTTAATGGTTTTAAAACCTCTCTCTCTCTCTCTCCCCCCCCTCTCTCTCTATCTCCCTTTCTCTCTCTCTCAATATATATATATAAGAAGAAACAGCAAAGGAAATAGACATGGAAACACCCCAATGGAATAAATAGCTAAATTGACTATATCATGGCTAACAAGACATTAATTATTGAAGATTGCAGCGTACTGAACAGATTAAATACTAGAAGTGATCGTCGAATTGTGAGATGTAAAGTGCGCTTAATACTAAATTAGAAAGACTTAAGCTCATTAGGAAACAAGTAAGTAAGAGGGTGGATTTAATGAAATTGAAAGCAAATGCCGAGGCATTAAAGTTGGAAATAAAAAATCGCTTTTCTGCGCTGGAAGGACTTATTGAAGAAATTGATATCCCACAAGCAAATGAAAATATTGTTAAGACAACAGTTGAAACTGCTGGGAAAATTGGTGGTATAACCTGTAAAAAGCACAATAGCAAATTATCTGAGAAGGCAAAACTGCTCATGAAAAGGCGAAGAGATATGAAGGTGGATAATCGAAATAAAAATTCCAGGATTGAGTACATAGAACTTTGTAAAACTCTGCGCAAAAGCATGAAAGAAGACATAAGAAAATTCAACTGTGAGCTAGTAAGGAAAGCCAATGAAAATAAGAAGAGACTTAGGGTTGTTAAGAAGTTTATCTGTTGGGAAAAAACACATCATTGCATTAAAATGAAAGGATGGCACCGTAACAAGAAATATGTAAGAAATACTTAGAAGAGTTGAAGAATTCTACAAAAAACTATATGAAAGTAACAGTGGATTAAACGAAGACGCCGCAATAGTCGAAGGAATAGCTCCTAAAATCTTAAAAGAAGAAGTTTCATTTGCAATAAAAAATATGAAGAAAGGAAGAGCCCCTGGTGATGATGGTATTACATTAGATATCTTAAAAGAAGCTGGAGAATATGTAGAAGACATACAGTAGTGGACAAAATTGTGGAAACCCTTTGAAAAAAGTTTATTTTAGAGGTTTGATGGCTAATAACACCACTTTTTTTTGTACCAATACTATAAAATTATATATCATTAGAAAGGTAATTTAATAAAGATTGTAATGCAATAACATTTGTTCAATTATCTGTATTCTATCAAAAGTTATAGCCAAATAACCAGAAAAAAGAAGCACAGCTTGCTTACATTTATATGAAGTAGCTTTCCTTCATTTGAATGTGGCCAATGAGCATGAGTGTTTACAGAGCCAATCAGGTGTCATCTTGTTTTGGCAATGAGCCAATCATGTTTTCTCTTGTTTTGGCAATGAGCCAACAGGTTACAGGACATTTATCAGTGTGTTCTGTAATTGCTATCAAGTTGGTTGTTTTTTTTTTGTGCTCTTTGATTTAGTGTGCTTGTAAAACGTAATAAAATTAAAGAAATGGCGCAAAGAGTTGACTGGTC
>QLNU02015360.1:34302240-34345322 GCA_006491805.2 Dysdera silvatica
TATTTGCAATATGACACACGTCTCAGAAAACATATTATAAAAATTTGATTTTAAGTGAACTCTCCAGACAGAAAGTGCTTTTAAATAGAGTTGAAGTCATTTCTGAAGGATTAATGATCTTTTAAAAATTGTTTTTGTTTTAAATGGTTCTCAATGAACAACATAAACAGAACATTTGCAAATTTTATCCCTCGAAATAAATTTTAAATGTTTCTTATAAAGAATAATTACTGCAATTAAATACATTTAATCGCAATTATCAAATATAGATGGAAGTACCTGTTCATGATTTCTTTTGGATAGCTGGTATTACTTAGTTTGTAAGATGTGGCAACACTTTCAAAACTACCTTTAACTGATCATGGCTATCTTTTTAGTTACGAGTTTGAATTTAATTTCTACATTACTGCTATTGCAAGGTAATTTAACGACGAAAGTGTTTCCACATCTTATATATTAAGCAATACCATCTATCCAAAAGAAACGATGAACAGGTGCTTCCATCTACATTTGAGCGATTAGATGTATTTAATTGCAGTAATTATTCTTTATAAGAAACATTTAAAATTTCTTTCGAGGGATAAAATTTTCAAATGTTCTGTTTATGTTGTTCATTGGAAAGCCATTTAAAACGAAAGTTTTTTTAAAAGAACTTAAGCCTTCAGAAATGGCTTCAACTCTATTTGAAAGCACTTTCTGTCTGGAGAGTTCACCTAAAATCAAATTTTTTATAACATGTTTTCTGAGACATGTGTCATATTGCAAATACTGGAAAAAAGCAAATAAAAATTGATTTCTTTTATGGCATATTTGAAAGACAAATCCATTATTTTCATTGATAGTGATAAATAGATCAAAAAGTGAACTTAAGTTCTAGATACAGAGGTATCTTTCAGTGTTAATCCTGGGGGATAAAATTCAAGGTCCAATTGATGCTCCATACCATAGCATATACAGATTATGTCTGTTTCAAAACTGTTTTTGACTGATATTGTGCTATCTTTTTAGTTATGCGTTTGAATTTAATTTCTGCATTACTGCTATTACAAGGTAAATTAACCACTTCCTATTTTATTATTATTAATTATTAATGCTTGCAAAAAATCTGCTAAAAATGTCTAAAAATAAAACATTTCTGACACTGAATAAATTCATCTATATTTTTTTTACATTTGTGGTATTACTTGAACTGAGTTTGTTGAATTACTACTTGTAAGTTATTCAACAGTGTTACTTTGATGTGAGATGTATACAGGACTTTCTATTTCTTTCTATTTCTTCTCTTTCAAACAAAAAATTTGTTTTAATATCTGACACATGGATGGTTATAAACAAACTGGTCTCCCTGTATAATGTCTGAATTTAATGGGCAATGTAGGATCCTTAAAACATCGTTTAATCCATGATTATTAGCTCATAACGCCAACCGAAGTTTGTACATTGCTGGTCCAATTATTCTTTCTAATTCAGACAAGCTATAATCTGTCTAAATTTATCGATTCATCCTTTATATATATATATATATATATATATATATATATATATATATATATATATATATATAATGAAGACTGATAATGACAGATTATAGCTTGTTCGACTAGAAGAATACCGATCTCCTTCAAATGTACAGTCTCTCTTGTTGACAGTTAGAGTTAATAATCATGGGATTAAATATTAAGTTTTAAGGATCTTATATTGCCTTTATGCAGACATTATAGGGGGACCTGCTTGTGCCATTCATCTGTGGCAGAGATAGCCTTGAGTTTGCAGACAAAATATGGTTAGCTTAGAAGTTCCATACATCCCACATCAAGTAACGACGCCGGAATGGGCCTCTGCGCAGTAATTAATGAATGACACATAAATGCAATTATAGACGAATTTGTTCAATGCCAGAATTTTTGTTTTTAGACACTTTTAGCAGATTTTTGCAGTTATCATTTTATTAATAATAAAATAGGAAATGCTTAAATTACCTTGTAATAGCAGTAATATAGAAATTAATGTCAAACTCGTAACTATAAAGATAGCACATTATCAGTAAAAGGCAGTTTTGAAACAGACATAATCTGTATAGGCTAATGTATGGTACATCAATTGGATGTTGAATTTCATCCCTCAGTATTTACACTGCAATATACCTCTGTATCTAGAACTCAAGTTCACTTTTTGATCTATTTATCACTATCAATGAAAATATAGATTTGTCTTTCAAATATGCGATAAAAGAAAACAATTTTTATTTGCTTTTGTTCAGTACTTGCAATATGACACATGTCTCAGAAAACATGTTATAAAAAATTTGATTTTATGTGAACTCTCCAAACAGAAAGTGCGCTTTAATACAGTTGAAGCCATTTCTGAAGGGTTAAGATCTTTTAAAAAATTTTTGGTTTTAAATGGTTTTCCAATGAACTATATAAATAGGACATTTGCAAATTTCATCGCTAGAAAGAAATCTTAAATGTTTCTTATAAAGAATAATCATTGCAATTAAATACATCTAATCGCAGTTCTCAAATATAGATGGAAGCACCTGTTCATGGTTTCTTTTGGATAGCTGGTATTGCTTAGTTTGTAAGATGTGGCAACACTTTCGTCGTTAAATTACCTTGTAATAGTAGTAATGTAGAAATTAAATTCAAACTCGTAGCTAAAAATATAGCACATGATCAGTCAAAGGCAGTTTTGAAAGTGTCGCCACATGTTACAAACCAAGCAATACCAGATATCCAAAAGGAGTAATGAACAGGTGCTTCCATCTATATTTGAGAACTGCGATTAGATGTATTTAATTGCGGTAAGTATTCTTTATAAGAAACATTTAAAATTTATTTCGAGGGATAAAATTTGCAAATGTTCTGTTTATGTTGTTCATTGAGAACCATTTAAAACAAAAACAATTTTTAAAAGATCTTAAGCCTTCAGAAATGGCTTCAACTCTATTTGAAAGCACTTTCTGTCTGGAGGGTTCACCTAAAATCAAATTTTTTATTACATGTTTTCTGAGACATGTGTCATATTGCAAGTACTGAACAAAAGCAAATGAAAATTGTTTTCTTTTATAGTATATTTGAAAGACAAATCTATTATTTTCATTGATAGTAATAAGTAAATCTAAAATGTGAACTCGAATTCTAGATACAGAGGTATCTTTCAGTGTAAATACTAAGGGATGAAATTCAACATCCAATTGATGTACCATACATTAGCCTATACAGATTATATCTGTTTCAAAACTGCCTTCAACTGATTATGTGCTATCTTTTTTTTTTAGTTACGAGTTTGAATTAAATTTCTACATTACTGCTATTACAAGGTAATTTAACCACTTCCTATTTTATTATTAATAAAATATGCTTGCAAAAACTCGGCTAAAAATGCTTAAAAATAAAAAATTTCTGTCACTGAACAAATTCATCTATAGTTTTTTGCATTTGTGGTATTACTTGGGCTGAGTTCGTTGAATTACTACTTGTAAGTTATTCAGCATTGTCATTTTGATGTGAGATGTATATACGACTTTCTATTTTTCTATTTTCTGTCTCTTTCAAACAAAAAATTTGTTTAAATCTCTGCCACATGGATGGTTATAAACAAACAGGTCTTCCTGTATAATGTCTGCATTGAATGGGGAATGTTGGATCCTTAAAACACTCTTTAACCCATGATTATTGGCTCATAACGCCAATCAATGTACATCGCAGGTCCAATTCTTCTTTCTAATTCAGACCAGCTATGATCTGCCTAAATTTATTGATTCTTCATTTATATATTAAATGGAATGTTAAAAATGCTGTGTTTTATAACAACTCCATTTGCATCATTTAAAATGGGTACATATTGGGCTTTGGTTAATAGTTTTGACATAGAATTTAAATACCTGGTACTACAAATTTATTATGTTGGTGTGATATTTGTATATTTAATGATAAAACTATTCAAAAACAATGTTATTACTATTGTATAATTTGTTCTGAGTACATATTGTAAAATATTTTTAATGTGTTCAATCCTATATATATATATATATATATATATATATATATGAACATGAATATATGAACACTGTGTATTTGCATTTATTGACTATAGAGAGAAGGCCTTTGACTCTATTAAAACATCATCAGTCATCAACACTTTAAAAGATCAACATACGTCGAGTATGTGTACATTGACATGGTGAAACGTGTACATAGAATGCAAGTGAAAATTTCAGTTGCATAAAGATACTAAAACTATTAAACTTGGCAAGGGAGTGTAGAGGCAGGGAGATACCATTTCTCCAAAACTTTTTACTTCAGCTTTACAGATGATTTTTCAGAAAATAAATTGGAATAACAGGGGAATAAAAATAAATGGTGAATATTTAAATCATTTGCGGTTTGCTGATGACATTGTTATTTTTTCAACGAATCCATCAGAACTCCAAGACATGGTACAGGAGCTCTCAACTAGAAGTAGAGAAGTTGGACTCGAGATGAAGTTGCAAAAAACTAAAATCATGTTCAATAATTTCGTAAACAAAACAAAAATACAAGTTGACAACACTGAGCTAGAAATTGCTGATTCATATATTTACCTTGGCCAGCTGATTTCAATGGATGGCAACATTATGAAAGAACTCAACAGACATATTAAACTTGGCTGGAGTGCATTTGGAAGAAACAGTTTTATCTTGAAAAGAAAATTGCCTTTGTGTTTTAAAAGAAAGGTCTTCAACCAGTGTGTATTGCCAGTCCTCTCTTATGGATCAGAGACATGGAGTCTAACAGTTGTAGCAATACAGAAGTTACAGACAACGCAAAAGAGCATGGAGAGGTGTATGCTTGGAATAACTAGGAGTGATCAAAAAAGAAACACTTGGGTGAGAGAGCAAACTAGAGTAGAGGACATCATTGTTAAAATAAAAAGGCTGAAATGGCAATGGGCTAGGCATATCGCAAGGAGAACTGATCCACGATGGACAACGCAAATTCTCACCTGATTTCCAAGAGACCACAGAAGACCTAGAAAACGTCCACGAACTATATGGGTGGATGAAATAAGAAAAGAGCTTGTGGTGACGTGTAAACGAATGGCCCAGGATAGACTTGTGTGAAAAGCATTTGGAAAGACCTTCACCGAGCAGTAGATAAATAATGGTTGAATATGATGATGATGATATGTCAGTGGCGTATATCCAAGGCGATCTATGTGACCTCAGATAGACCAATTAGATTTTAAACTTTATTTTTCCCTCTGTTTTTAATAATTTTCGTACAGAAATTAGTATTATGTACGAAAAGAAGCTATATGTATATAAAAAATCTTATTCGCAATGCTCTTCTATTAAAGAATAGAAAATAGGGAAAACAAGGTCTCCTACAAGCAAAGCTGTTTATCTCTGATGAGGAAAGGGACAGAAAAAGAGAGATAGAGGAAAAGAGGAAAGAGAGAGAGAGAGAGAGAGTGATTTAGGAAAGACATGGAGTTGGGAAGAGTGGCCCCTCTAATACCAGAAAACAGGGACAACGAGTAGGCGTTAATCGAAATTCAACCAATCAAGTACTAGCACAGGTTTGAATGTTCTCCTGTTATCCCATTTGATTCCGGGAGTAGGGACTTTCTGTACAGACTAGGAATTTTTTAAAAATCTCAATACAGGATTGGCTTTGATGATAACTGCTAGGCTAACAAAACTGGTACTAAAACTAGTAGTGTTTTATATTATTTGCTAGAAACAGAAATACCTGATACAAGAGTGGTAGGAATTAGTTCTAAGACACACCAGAATATAACTTTTACATATTACAAGTCTTCTAGACTAAATCCGTTTCATATATGAGATTTACAAATATAAAGCAGGTGCTGTAGAGAATATGATTTCAATATTAACGAGCCAACTGTTTGTTATTATTAGAAAATACGTAAATTGAGTACATTTTCTCTCACGATTTTATATAACGTTTTTGCACTGTTGCCAAATAATAAAAACTTCATGTAAATAGAAATTATTATTATTGATTACTTATTGTTTTATTATTGCTATTAATTTACCAATTACGCTATTACTGATTAATAATTAACTTAGGACGTAAAATAACGTGATTTTCTGCTGACGGCGTTATTTGTTTTAACTATCTGTCCTACTTTGAACTTAAAAGATAAAAAAAAAATTATATCACTTTTGAGTTGCATTTCACTTTTGTTCAAAATGGCGTAATTCTGGACAACCTTGTACTTAAATCAAGAGGTTTTCAATAGTAAATTTACTGAACTCATTAAAAATAAAAATGAGGTGGCAGTCGCTCTCTGATAGCAATCCTGTTTTTTTTTCTTCTATTTTTGCCTGCAACGACTTAGTTACGTGGTAAAGGCATATCTTTTTGACTAGCCTCCGTATTTCGAATTCAAGGAATCAAATAAAAATAGTAGCACATATATTACCGGCAGTTCTTTAATTTTTTTGGCATTGAACTGTGTTTTGTTTAAGCTTCGTTCGGGAGTAATGGATCCAATAGGCAGAGCTCTGACATTTTATCTCATCCATCCCTTCTTATGTGGCAGAACCTTTTGTATTATTGAGTAACTGCCTCTTATTTGATGATATTTGAATGCATGTATGTCAGTTTGCTTTAAACCTACTTGAGTGCGTGTAATAACAAAAGTGATCTGCTGGATACATTTCGTCCATTTTTCCTGGCTTTTTGTAAGATACATACTTTCAAAATTTATTCTGTAAATTAAATTATTTTCTCCATTTAACAAGCAAATAATTAAAGAGTATATCAGTATTCAACTCTGAAAGAAGAAAAACTACAGTTATGCAAATCGCAGTGCATGTAATTTCCAAAAATTTGGAAAACCACCTAAAGCTATTAAACATATAAAGAAAATGTTCACCCATCAAATCCAAAAAACAGCGCTTCTGATGACAACTCACATCGTAACTTCTTAATTTCTTGAAGTGTTTGGAAAGAATTTGTTGCTCAAAAGAAGGAAACGAACGAACCACCTATACTTTTGGACAATAAAATTGCACCACAAAGAAAATTGCGTTGGATTGGATGTAAATTTGCAAGATAGGTAGACCATGAGGGAATATGTAAATTATTATTAGCGCAGCACATAAATATAATTTTTTGTATTTGTAATATTTCCGTTCTTGTAACAAGGTCTATGCAGTTAATACATATAGCTTTGATATCTTCTTTTTTTGCTTTGCTTATTTAATGACCAGCCGTGTACATCATGGACTGTGCATTTGTATACTAATATAAAATATCCAGTGACTGCATCTTAATCCACAAATTCAATAACAATCACGATTAACTCAACGAGAATATATCGAAATATATTTCATCTTAAGAGGTTCTCCTTTCGAATTAATTAAAACGTGACGAATATTTGAAATACAAGATTGCATTTACACTTCTTTTTTTAAAAAGATCTAACGTAATATTTCTCAAATCATCTAAGATTGTGAGTTTCCCTAAATTGTTTTAATTGCTCTTCATCCATTTAAAAAGCCCTCTACCCTTCCCGTATTTTATCGCGAATATTCAATTTCCAATTTTTATTAAAAAGCAAAAACGTATAACGCAACATCCAAAATTTCCATTACTTCCAAATTATCAATTCAGATTTTAAATTCAGCCTCCCTGAAACACGAAATGAAAGCTTATCGCGCAAAATGCGGAAAACGTTACGCGATATCGCAGTGAAAACATATAATAAATAAAATCTTTCTTAAAACTGAGATAGCATAATACGGAGCATATCACCTAACATAGTTATCGCGGTAATGGTTCTTCAAATCATTCGCTAGGTCGTAAAAACAGCAGAAACTTCTGATATCGCTAAGCACCGAAAACGTTTGAGTGTTTCGGATTGACGAGAGAGAACGATATCATTCGACTTGTGATTGCGTCATCGGGATAAAGGCAATTTATACTGAGTTTTACGAGAAAGATATCTTTTTTTTTGTGTATTAACTATGCGAAGTTTGATTGCACATTTTAACTCATTTACATTTCCGTGTGGTCGTTTTTCCTGTATCGTGCATTGTTTTATGGCCGTTTGGTCCACATACAATGGCTGTTACTAATTATAACGGTTCATTATCGTTACTGGTATATAATCACTTTCTTTGAATGTACGTTGCTGAAAACGTTTTGCTTTATTAATAACTTTAGTTATGAATAAAATCAATAAGACCCAAATTAAGAGAGTCAAACAAGCGAGGAAAACTTAAAATATAATGATCTCTGTCATTTGAAATTTGTTACAAATGTTACTGAATTAAAATTTGAAACGTACTTTTTCGCTTTACAACGAGAGCTGGCCACTAATGAAGTACCAAAATCCTTACAACCAGGTGTTTTCAAAATCAGTTTAGCTGCCGGATCACTCGAACAATATATATTTTACTACTAGATCCATTTCGAATTTTACATTTTATGAGTTAAATGCTCTTAAAATAATTATTTGTGAAATAATAATATATTTGACTAATTCAGTAGACCGATTATCCGAAACAAAGGGGAGAACACGATTTTGGATAATCCGGAAATTCAATTTTTAATAAGAATGGGAAAAGAAGCTGCATAATTTATCCAAAAGTGCATTTAATTCCATATTACTACTGATCAACTGTCACAAGCATATATGTTTGTGTTAATTAAGATTTAACTGTTTTGGGAGCAGTCTGATACGTTTGGGTATATCCGATATACATACAAAGTATGTACATTTATTTATACATGTCCAACATATCTGTCATTTGTATTAGTTTCTCTCTTGAAGCTGTAGTAAACCTAGAAATAAATATGGGCAATTTTTGCAAAAAAATAGAACGAATGTCTAATAAAACTGATAATAATAATAACGAAATAGAGTAGGCCATTTCGGCTAAGAGGGATTTCAGTTAAGCGATGTTCAATCAGCGGGTTTTCTACTGCATGTCTTTAAATATTTCTTTTGTGGAAGTCCATGTATGCATTTATTTTTTATTGGAATGAGAATTCACAGAACTATTTGATATCAAGCTTCGACAAATCCAAGGAAATTGTTTTTTTTTTAAATTTTGAAACAAACTCCTATACCTCTTTCTATTTTGTTGAACACACGATATCTAAAATCTCTACCGATGTATCAAGGAAAATATCAAAAACCAGGCACAAAATAATTCGATTTAAGGACTTAGGCTTGGGCCTTATATTCCCTATTTAATTTTTCAAATAATAGAGAAGTTCAAAGGCAGGAAATATATGTAATTGTCTCTTTTCATATTTTAATCTATTTTATCATATTTTACGTTTCCGAAATGCCTCATGCTGTCCTTTTTTAGAGAAAGATTATTTGAATTCTCGTGTAAGACTCTTTCTTAAACGCAGTTTTAATTGACCTATTTAAGATCAGATATTCATCTATATTTAAGCTCTGATATCTATCCGATATCGATCTATATTTAAGATCAGATTTAAAATATCTCTGATGCAGTTTTAGTTTTTTTATTTCCTCAACTTTTTAGGTTTCCGATTATGTTTCAAAACGCAAAATTTTTCAAGTTCTTCGAAATCATATTTTAAAAATTAAATGATTTTAAGTTTGTAAAACGAAATAAAATAATATTTTTATTTTAAGTTTTTATACATGGAACGAACAAAAGCACACAAACACGCATGAACACGGGTACACACATGTACTCTGGTTCAAATTTTAATTAATATATTCTGGAAAATTTTAGTACTTTTTTTAATTGGAAAACGCAGAAGCGATATACCGTAAGACAGATATAGCATATATTTTTGCACTGGGAAAATTGAGGCGTATTGTGGAGTATTAACTATTACAGATTTTTTTCAATAGGTGTGAACTCTAATTCAATTGTGTGACATATACGCATTAACGTAGAGTTTAAAATTATTGGGGGCGAGCACATTATATACCCTTATACATTAAAATATATATAAAATTGCAATTTATTTCAAATTATTGGGAGGGGGGGCCTCGCACACTACAGGCTCATATAATTCTATGCCTATGCATATACGTAATATGGCGTACGCAGGGTTGTAACCCCCCATTGCAATGAAATTTTGTATATTTAACATAGGAATATGTGAGTTGTAGCTCTGTAATCCCCCCATTGAGCCTATAATCCCCCCTTTGCATCCTGCCTAGGCCTATAGTTATAGGAAAAGTTCAAGTATTACGTAAGCAACTTTGGGGAGAGAGGGCATTGCTGTTGTGCTTATTTTCCTATGTTAGCCAATGTTAATTTTTGCTTAGGAGGGAGAGGGGTATAAAATGGCCAAAATATTGCTTATGTAATACTTGAAATCTTCCATATAGCGAGATCAACGGTTGTATGTATCACTTCATGTGGGATGGCAGCCACGTATTTGGATATTTTATCTATCATTTTGCTAGGAAATTAATGTTTACTTAATATAGAAATAGAGAGAGGCATCTTTTACCTATATGCATAGCAAGAAGTTACAAAGATGCAAAAGTAGGGAAAATTGGGGGAGTCAAGTATTTTAAAATTTCGGGAAATAATGCGATTATCACAAAAGATGCCATAAAAGCAATGGCGGATCTAGAAACCTTTCAAGGGGAAGTGTGATTTGTTTCCGATTCCTGTTTTTAGCGAAGTGTTCGGAGCGTTTTCATTTCATTTTCTGTCACATAATCCCGGCTTAAGAGCGGGATGGGGAGAACGCCCCATCGTCCCGCATGTGTTCCGCCAGCGCATGAAGGAGCACCTTAACCTTAACTGGACGAGCAACGTAAGTTGATGCTCAGGGAATTAAAGGCGAATATTTTAAAAATAAATATATATCACATTTCATGTATGTGTGTGTGTGCGCGTGCGTGCGTGCGTGTGTGTGCGTGTGTGTGTGTGAGAGAGAGAGATGCTACGTGTACCCCTTGATCACACTGTGTTGCGTATCCAGCATATGACTGATTTAGAAGGCTATAATAATAACTTTAGTAACATAATTCCTTCGTATAATATCTTACTTCTCCCTAGTGGTAAAAATATTCTGAATATACAGTAGAAATCGTTTATAATGACACCAGTTATAACGACCAACCGCATATATAATGACGGAATTTTTGTACAAGAAGTTTGATTTCCTATTTTAGACTTTATTAAATTTATCGGATATAAGGACATCGTATATAACGACGAAACCTGCTATAATGACGGCGATTCTGTAGTCCAAGTTGATTCTGACACTGGAAGTGTTTTAAGTGCCAATTGCACCCAGATTTGAGACTTAGTAAATTGGAAAGCTCTATACTTTTGATAAAAAAAAATTCCTTGAAACCAGCGTGTGAAACGCTATTTTCGATTTTTTTACTCATTAATAAAAATATTTGGATTGGTGTATTCGTTAATTTTTGGCCGAACTCATTTGCTTAACTGGCGCAAAAACGATGGACATGGTTGCTGCAATTCAAAGTTACTCCTTTTTTTGGCGAAAACAGAAAATTCACGTTCTATAAACGGAAAAATTTTTTGCTATCACTTAACACTCTTTCCACCCCTCCGTATTTTCAGTTGTAAAAAATCTTTGAAAACGTGTTTACCTTTGATGTAAGTGTGAATCAAACCTCGATCTGTACTTACGCCATTTATGGCTGCCACGCATGTAATATATTGTATTCTGTTAAACATAATTACCATATATTATTTTTAATAACAAAAATAAGAACATTTTGACTTTATAACACGAAATTTATAACTACATACATAATTTCGTTTGCTTTTTAGAGAGTTAAAAACAAACCAAAGACATATTTTCGTAAAAACGAAACTTGAAAAACTGTTTCAGTGATGTGAATGGTTTATAACAAAACAATTATTTTCAAAAACAAACCAATTTGGCTTATGGAAAAGGAACATAGGTACAATTACTCTTTTCTAATTTAACTTACAAGGCAGTACGTCGAACGTTCGATTTTCGGTTTGTATTGCTGTGGCTAGCGGGAGAAGTACGTTATATAATCGTACGATGGGCCATAAATCACTGTCGTCCGAGAAAATGGACATGGCCAGGGCAAAATAATGTTTCTTGAACCTTTGGACAGATTTTTCCTAACTATTCACGTAAACAGAACAGTTATTTCCTTTTCAGTTCTCCGCTCGTAGACGGAAGTGGCATCATCGTAAACGAATGTGTGGCTGCAAATTTGGAATCAACGATTTCCACTATACACTTTTCACCCTTATTAGAAAGCGTTCTGTCACTTGGGATGAAGTACTGAAAATCACTCTGATCTGCATTAAGCACTTGCTCAGGATTACACAAACTTTTTTTAACACTTAAATGCGTGACCAAAATACTTACACGAATACGTAACCAGGGTTAAATTGACCCTGGCACTCAAATTATAATTTTCGTTGCAATCCCTCCATGGATTATCCCCTTGCATTAATTTAAATGTTAAATTTGATAATACAGTATCTCACTAACATTATATATAATACATTTAATAATTTAATAGCAATAAACTAAACTGTATGCAAGACCCGAGCTAGGAATTGAATATTGTTCGTCCATAAATTAGTCAGTTTCATAAATTGTTTTGGTCAAAGTTATCATCATTATTTACTTTGAGCTTAGTAAGAAACCAGTAGACTTTTGTTTAGTGAAAATATTTTTTTCTAGATAATTTTACGATTTGTTTGCATTTCGCACATAGGCTCATACCAAGCTCAAGCCCAGATACGTAATGGTTCGAATAATATAAAAGTGGTAAATACATTTAACAAGCTGCATATTTGCATTTTTCTATTATTAATATGTAACTACTTATTAATATCGATATAGTTGAGAACTAAATCAATTATTATTATATATTTTAAGAAATATTACAAAGAAAAAATGGCAATATTCATTTCTGACTTACTCGTTTGTTTACATTGCAAAACATGACTGGCAAACTATTATGCTATGTTCTTTGCAAACATTATTTTTGCATTTTACACAAATAGTAGCCGATTTACTGTCATTAGCATATGAGCAAACTGAGCATCTTTTTCTTTTTGCCGATCCATTCGAAGAGGCGGTTGTAACCGCCTTCTCAAATCTCACTCCACAAAGTTTCATGGATTCCCTAATGGAAAGTTGATGCCCTAATTGGATGCTCTTGTAAGCATATGTGGAATACTATAAGCTTTTACCAACTCATTTAAAAATAGTCGACGTTCATGAAATACATTTTTACCATAATAATCTGGATTTTGTATTAAAAATATATTCATGGCATTAACTGCAGCCACATCTAAAATATTGCAGAACAGAGCAAATGGCCACCATCTCGTTTGTCGTTTACATGTATATGTTCCTAATAAGTGGTTCCAAATATCAACACCCGATGTTCGTGCTGTAAAGAACGTTATGATCACAGGCTTGGCTTTTGTGCCCTCGCTCACAGCGTTATCATGGTGCATTGTGCTTAGAAGCACAACTTTTTCTTGGCTTTGGGACATAATTCACCATTGTTAATTCATCGTTAAAACCAAATGTCGAAGAATACAATGGTCGACTTTTACTCGCTTTCATGCAGGGAGGAATATCAGGCTTGTTTGGACGCAAGGTTCCTACAAGGGTTAGTCTCTGCTCCAATAAATGTTTTGCTAATGGTAGGCTAGTAAAAAAATTGTCCATCGTAATGTTTCGACTACTGTTTAAATTACAGATGAAAGATCATCCACTACACGAAATCCCAGGTTTTTCCCAGTTCCATCTCCTGGCTGCCTCTCAACGTAAATCAGAACACTAGTAATATACGAATTGGAGACATCGCACAAGCAAAATATTTCGATTCCATATTTTGCAGACTTATTAGGCATATACTGCCTAAACTTGTATCGTCCTTCAAATAGCAGTAATGTTCCTCAATAGTCATCGTTTTACTAGGAATATAACTTTTCCTGCAGTTGGTGATAAAATAGTCCCAGTTGTAGCGAATTGATGGGAGTTTATCATTTTTTCCTCGAAAAGCTCGCGTTCGCTTATCATCAAAATGTAAAACGCATCGGATAATCTAGAATCGATCAATAGCGAAGGTGGCTCGATAATGCGGATTATGTTCACATGAGGTAAATAATTCACGTACTGCCACATCCCAGTTTTTTTCGACACCAGCTAACAATAACATTCCAATAAAAGCCTGCAGCTCTTCAACTTCCACAAATTTCCATGACACTTGTCTCTCTTCAGCAACTCGTTTACCTTGCCGATTTGCACAGAAAATGAAATGAAGTTGTCATATGCACTTTTGGGCGTTGCAGTAGTTACATTTCTTGCAGGCCGGGTGTGGAAAAAGATAATATTATGCCGTGGATTTCGCCTTTAAACACGAGGACCTTCTGCCCACTTCATAACAGAATTCGCGATTCTTTCACTTGAAATTATACCGTTTTGTTGCGTACTCGATAATCCAGACTCATTTTCACTTTCACTATTTGATATGATATCATTTCCTATAGAATGTTGCTCTACGAGCGAGGAAGTTAAATCGACATCATCTTCTTCCTCACTTGATATCAGTAAAAAATCTGTTTCGTTCAATAAATGGGATTACTCCTCCACAGTTAGCCCTCTCTTTCTTGATGTCTACAACAAATATTTATTTTAGTATAAATAATTTATAATAATATTATATATCATTGCATATATTTTATATTATACCATGATTGTATATAGTTTGTTACATCTTATAGATTAATTATTATATAATATTAATTCTGAATGTATACATTTATACTATACAATATAATAGATTAGGTTGAATCATGAAGTAGATCATACACTTAGAGGAATCTCTTGAATTTTGTTTAGCTAGTAAAAATCTCGAATGAAATTTCCATTCAAAATTAGTAAAAATTAATTAGTAATTTTATAAAAAGTATTTTTAAGACAGCAAATTTTAGTTAAAAAATATTGTACTTTTATAAAAAAAAGGCAAATTCAGATGATGAGATAAATCTAAATCGAACAGACGAGAAAGAAGCTATCAATCAGAAAGTTTTGTTTACCAATGTTTATTTACTTCCGTAGTACTCGACGTGACTGAACCGCTAAGATGAAATTGACAAAATATATTTAAACAATTTGTTTAGAGAGTTGTTTTCAACCGTGGGGTAAGTAAATGCAGAAAATTTTAGAAATTACAGTCACAAAACCTGCAAGATCGTCTTACCATTCATCAGGGTCAATTTGACCCTGGTTACGCATTAATGGGATAGGGGTATAAAAATTTCAAAACAAAGGAAAAAGAAAGGAAAAACGTTACAAACTTGATAAAAAAATTAAAAAATATATTATCTTAAATGTTAGAAGAACCTAGTTGGTAATTTTAGCTAGATTAAAAAAAAAAAAAAAAAAAAAAACCTTCACAGGGTCATTTTGACCCTGCTTACGCATTCTAGGGATAAAACCAATTCAGTAACTCTGTTTTTAGTAGTTTCAACATCATGAAGTGATTGGATGGTAGTATATTTCGTTATTTTTCGTAAAATTATTTGATTATCTAATTTTAATTTTTGATAAAGTTACTAGATATTTTAGATTTCATATTTAAATCTTTTGCAATGTTAGTGGCCCATATTTTTAAATTACTATCACGAACTGGTAAACTATGACTTTGAATACGATGAAATTTCGATTGTAACATTTCCTTTAGAGTTTTAAATTTATCTTTGCGGGTACTACATTTTGATACAATTTTTGAAACGGAAAATTTGCTTCTGATCGCGGGTACGATTATAACGCTGCTTTGTTTGCTAAAATTAATTGCTTTCATACGAGTCATAAAAATTAATTACAGCCTTCATTTGGGGTAAAGTAAAATCTTCTGTCTTGCATTTGTTATCAAACTCCATCGCAGGATTTATTTCATCATCAATATTACAATAGTCATTTTCGTTTTTGAAATGCAATGTCACTTCCTCTTCAAATGCCGAGTTATTTAAAATAATTTCCTCAAATTTTGGCATGAAAATTTTACTTTGTAAGAACTAGTTTACATGAATTGTCGTAGTGTTAAGCTGATAATTCTCGATTGCCAAATTTAAAAGCGACTGAAGAATGTTAATAACGTCCTATATTTTGCTTATATGTATAAATATATTTTCAAATCATGGGGGTGGGGTAATCTATGTGGAGAGTATTACTTTCCAATACTAAAAAGAAACAAATTACACCCTCATTAAATTCAGTGCTTAATCCGAATGAAAAGGGAAGGTATCTTTCACATAAATACTGCAACTCTGTTACTTGAAAGCACCATGTTAATTCGCCGAAACGAATTGTTACTACCGCCGTTCATTAGCGCCAAACATTTGCCTACGGTAGTAAATGGCCCAATCCAAATATTTTTGATAACGAATAAAAAATCGAAAAATGCGTTTTACACACACTTGCTGGTTTCAACGGATTTATTTATCAAAATCATAGCTCTTTCCAATTTACTAAGTCCAAAATTTGGGTGCAATTGTCACTTAAAGTACTTCAATTGGGAGTAGGGAAATCAGTATCGGATATAGCGATGCGACTTGAAAGTCATACATTGGAAGGAACCACGTGTGTTCAACGTAACGCTGGATTCACACTGTTCTGTTCAAATAAAGGGAATAGTTAAACATATATTTCGATCAAGTGAACTGAATTTCATTTTTTGTTAAATCTATAACGCTAAATGCATAGCAAAAAGTGAGTGTATTCGAATTCTTTGTGTAAGTAGGTATCATTATGCGGAGAGCAGATTTGGTTGTCTATATGTAGGTGAATGGAAGTGCACCGTATATATTGTAAGGATACACCATTCTGAATTAACTAATTACATTATTCGCCAAAAAAGAGGAAGCTTCAAAAAAGGCTAATGGAAATTTTGAAATGACAATAGTTACACACAGAAATCTGAAATATAAAATCATGGGTGCATATATAATAATGACATTTATAACAAACGAAGGAAGGCAATGAGCCACACTCGATAAGCAGGAAGGAATAGATGGGAGCTCTATGTATGTTGATGTGTAACTTAAGAACAACTGCTATTTAACTACCAACTAGTAACTGAAAAGCATTTTAAATCTAATAGTAAAATTTCATTACGAAATATCCGAATGAAAATCACCGAGCTTTTCGGAAGCAGCGTTGGACTTAAATATAGGCATAGGCGTAGAGTTATACGGGCTTGTGAAGACCAAGCCCTTCTAGAGTAATTTTGCATAAATTAAAATTTTATATGTATTGCGATGTATAAATATCTATACTCAGAGCTCTCCTGAAGAAAATTATTGAGAGTATGCGGTGCTGTCTTAATTAAAGAGTATTGAAATTGCGGGGTTACTGGACTTGGTGACGTCACCGCGCCGCGCTGACTGGCATTTGACTGGTCATCCATCGTCTATCTAAGCTTGACCTGTTATCAAAAGGAAGACCATTTTTCTATCTCAAAATTATCTTAGGAATACCGCTGTGTGGTTATTATCCGAGGGTTGCTGAACACCCTGTATGTAGGCCAAGTGGGGCCCTGGTCTAGGACCTGCCAGATGCCTTGAAGAAGTATTTAAGTTTAAGCTTTATTTTAATCTTAATTTTGAGTATGTCTATTGAATATCCATCGTTGGATTATCATTCGTCATTCTATTTGCAAGTTCCTTTGTTCTATAAAAATTATGCCTTCACTCTTTGGGACCTTACTCTCTTGTTTAGCCCATATGCTTATGCCGTTTTTATCATTGTTAACATGCAAGATATTATTATCCTTCTCAGGGCTAGCACTATTGCCAAATAATGGTCACACACAAAGTCGCCAAGGCCAGTTTTTTGTGAGTTTTTCGTGGTAGACTTTTTATTACTAATAAATTTAACGCCTACGTTTGAAGCTCATAGTAGAGTTTTTATTTTTGCACAGGATAAAGAGAGATGCCATCCCCATTTTGGATGGGTGTAAACGTGGGTGTTAAATTTATTAGTATTAAAAATCCCCCAAGAAAAAACTCACAAAAACTCGTCCCTTGTGGCTTTGTATGTTGACCATTACTTGGCAATTTCCCTGGCATTGAAAGTGGTAATAGTATCTTGTATCCTTATATATGGAGAAAGAGGGCGTGTTTTATGTCCTCGTTCGTCCGAGGTCAAGAGTCGAGCGGTCAAGGCACTTCGGGTTCAACAGAGGGGCCCTGGTTCGTATCCAAGATGGGGATGGCGTCACTTTTTCTCCTATACGAAAAAAACCCTCTAATATGAGCTTAAACGTGGGTGTTAAATTTATTAGTAATTGTCAACCTCTTTCTGATTGCCCCATCTTCTGTTTTATAATGAAAAAATATGTGTAAAAAGGAAAAGAACAGTATTAATCTTTAAATGTTAGGTAAAAATGCATTTAAATCCGCAGAATGTGTTTATCACACATATTACGGATATTTTGAAGGTGCAAATACATATTAAACTATGTGATTGTGTGTGGAGGGAGAAAGACCACTTATTATTTCTTCGCGAAATATAACGATCTGCAATTTACGCATGTACTCCTTATCATATTGAATCACGAGTGAAAAAGAAAATACAAAATTTTTGAAAGGAGAGACGAATTTATAAGGTTTCACATTAATTCAACAATGTTACTTAGTAACGGAAAACGTTTCTAATTATAAGTAGGTAAGTGGTTTCGGGGGAAATCTATTATCAAACAGAAAAGCTCTCCGTGTACTCTCAATAAATGTCAAAATCAGTAAATTGTCTCTCATATTTCAGTCTATTGGTTTTGGTTTTTCACTCAATAGTAGTGAGAATTATTCGTCATGCATAGTGTTAAGGATTATGTCACTCTGAGAAAAGCGAATTTTAAAACAAGGATTAAGAATCTTTGTACAGATTACACTTTTGTTAAACATAAAAATTTTGAAAAAACGTTTGAGATCAACTAGATCTTTTTTGGTATAGGAGAAAAAGAGACATCGTCCCGAATTAGATCTATCTAGGTCGGGGACGATGTCTCTTTTCCACCTATGCCAAAAATGTTCTAGTGGAGCTCAAACGTGGGTGTTCAAATTATTAAGTTTAATAAATCTCCCACCAAAAATCACCAAAAACTCGCCCCGGTGGCTTTGTGTGTTGACCATTATTTGGCAATTGTTGTTAAATTTAATTATAAGCTTTATATGCGCTTGCAGAGGGGAGACAGATCGGTCATCTGTAGCTTCACTTGGCAGAATCCTTGGCCGGATACTAAGAGGTCGTGGGTTCGGTTCCTATTATGCACCGTGAAATCATTCTTTTTTTGCGAGAAATTTGACATCTAATATTACCACGTCATCGGCTGTGATGAGAAAAATTTCCCATACTTTAATATCAGGCTAGTCTCGCTTTTCGGATATCCTCTTCTTTGACTTCCATTTGATTTGGTTTAAAAAACAGTCTATGGACTTCCCCATTTCAAAACTCGTCTAGATTGAATATATGCGTTCGTAGAGGCGAGGATAATATGCCATCTGCAGCTCAGTTGGAAGAGCCCTTGGCTTGATATCAAGAGGTCCTGGTTTCGGTTCCCACCAGACACCGTGAAATTATTCTTTTCCTTGCTAGCAATTTATGATATAATATTATATAAAACTAGTTGATTACAACATACGTAGAATATATATACAGGGTGGTTATAATTAAAGTTCAACTTTCAAAAAGCTGTAGAAAAAAGAACCACTGCTCAAAATTACATGAAATTTGAACTGAATATACTCGAAGGAGGAGGAAATGGTATGGAATTAGAAAAAAAATAGTTCTAAATTTTAGCAATAGATGGCGCTTTAAGCGTCTTAATATGCAAAATATAAGACGTGTCATGCGCACGACACATTGCATTTGTTATAAAAACGCTGGGTACATGGCGTTTTCCTCATATAGCGTCTGAGAAGCTCGTCATGACTCTCTCAATGAAGGATCGCGCTCTGCTTGTGAAGCTCTTTTACAAGAACGGTGACAGTGCGCCAGTAGCTCTAACGAAGTTCAGGACAGTAAAGGGTATGAAAAAAGGCTGTGGTCGGATGTCTGCCAAGGGTCTGGAGAAAATGATTAAGAAATTCGAAGAGACAGGTTCTTTTTAAATGAAATCTTGAAGAGGGAGGAAACCAATTGCTTTGACGTTAGTAGAAGATGTGGCCACAGCGTTTCAGCATTCCAGGAAAAGACGAGCAGCGGTGTGCGAACGTGCAGTGCACGGGGAATTTCCCGAACTTTGGACATACCTGTGAACACGGTGCATAAAATTGTACGAAACATCCTGTATTGCTATCCATACAAAATTACCCATGTTCAGGAGTTGCTTCCTGCTGACCCGCCAGTAAGACACACTTTTGCTCTAGAATTTCTTGCTCACATGGAATTGGACAATGAATGGCCATGGAACATTTCGTGGATCGACGAAGCCCATTTCCATCTCCAAGGACATGTCAATACTCAGAATTGCAGAATATGGGCAATGGAAAACCTGTTCTCACATGAACCAGAACCTTTTCATTCTGCAAAGGTAACTGTGTGGTGCGGGTTGACACCATTGTTTATCGTAGGGCCATTTTTTTTCGAGGAGATGGGTCGTGCGGGTCCTGTTACCTGTACCGTCAATGGTAAACGCTATGAGAGTCTTTTGCGCAACTACATCATTCCAACACTTCAACAGCATGCATGTGTGGGTAGCATTTTTATGCAAGATGTCGCTTCTCCGCACATTGCAAAGCCAGTGAAGCAGCTGCTGAAGAGGCATTTTGAAAATGATAGAATTATCAGCCATCATTTTCCAACAGCCTGGGCATCAAGATCGCCTGATCTTAATCCTTGTGACTTCTAGATGTGGGGTTACCTAAAAAGTGTTGTGTTCAGTAGTCCGATTGAAAAATTAGCTGAATTGAAGGCACGCATTGCGCAACACATTCACAATGTGACCTCTGAGACAGTCCGATCTGTTGTGGAACATGCTGTTTATCGGTTTCAACTTGTGGGAGAAAACGGTGGACAGCATATTGAACATGTCTCGTGCAAGTCTGCCGATAATTAAAAACCGATTTCATTGTTGCTTTTTATGCGGTTTTTGGCTTCAGGACAATTAAAAATCGATTTCATTGTTGCTTTTTATGCTGATTTTGGCCTCAGGAAAATTAAAAACAGATTTTTCCTATCCGATGTGGTACGACCCTGTCACGGTGGATGGGCTTTCCACTAACAGTGCCATACTTGTTGAATGACTTGGAAGTTTTTTTTTCAGTGAAAAAAAAAGAAAACGATACAGTCATGCATGTTGAAAAGTACAGTTGGTTTAACATGTAACGCACGCCATAGCTATCGTATTGCGATTCAAATGTCACTTGTAGCCGAACCCACTTACGTTATGACGCTTAAAGCGCCATCTATTGTTAAAATTTGAAACTATTTTCTTTTATACTATAATTTCTGCCACCCACGTATAGATTATAGCTCAAACTAGAGTTGTTTTTTTCGTTTTGGAGAAAAGGAGACGCTTTCCCCATCCTGGATTCGAACCAGGGTCCCTCCGTTTAGCCCGGAGTGTCTTAGACCGCTAGACGAATGAGGACAGGAAACAACGCTTTCTTTCTCCGTATATAAGGATGTATGATATTATTATCCTTCACAGGGATAACACAATTGCCAAATATGGTCAACACAGAAAAGACTCCGGGGCGAGATTTTTGTGAGTTTTTTATTATACAATAATTTTTGCCACCCACGTATTTATTACAGCTCAAACTAGAGCGTTTAACACTCCGCGCTAAACGGAGAGACCCTGGTTCGAATCCAGGATGAGGACGGCGCTTCTTTTTCTCCAACTATAAATAAAAAGCTCTAGTTTGAGCAACTTATACATGGGTGGCAAAAATTATTGTATAATAAATTCCCCCACGAAAAACTCACAAAAATCTCGCCCCGGAGGCTTTTCTGTGTTGACCATATTTGGCAATTGTGTTATCCCTGCGGAGGGTAATAATACCTTAACATCTTTACATACGGAGAAAGAGAGCGTTGTTTCCTGTCCTCATTCGTCTAGCGGTCCAAGACACTCCGGGCTAAACGGAGGGACCCTGGTTCGAATCCAGGATGGGGAAAGCGTCTCTTTTTCTCCAAAATTACATAAGCTCTAGTTTGAGCTGTAATTAATACGTGGGTGGCAAAAATTATTGTATAATAAATTCCCCCACGAAAACTCACAAAATTCTCGCCCCGGAGGCTTTCTTGTGTTGACCATATTTGGCAATTGTGTTATCCCTGCGGAGGGTAATAATATCATTATAAATATATATATCATTTCCATCAATAACCAGTTAACAAATTTTGTAAATTAATTTGTAATTTGCTAACTATAAAAAAATCAGTTGGTTGTCGATAGATATAGCGAGAACTTCAATTAATTACTAATGGATAATAAAATGGTTAATTTAGCTAATTAAAGCCAGTAATTAGCCATTTAGAGGCTGTCTTTAATAAATATTTATTCAATACCAAATTAATGAATTCAATTAATATAGAAACGAATTTAGTTTTGTTAAAATGTAAGCTCCGTAATATTATAATTAATTAATCTTCATATAATTAAATTTAGGACTAATTTTATACAAATATTTTAATTAATTAGTATGCTCATATATAGTTTATATAAAAGGATGGTCATAACTATATTTTTTTCAAACAAAAAGCACAGCCACTCTAATAATACCCATGCGAAAGGGTAACTAAACCACCAATCTACTATTTATTATTAACAGCTACAATCATTCACGTTTTGTTTGCAAAATTTTATGACTACTAGCTCAGAGCACTGCATATGATCCTGCATAGAAGAGCAGAGTTGAAAATGATTACAGAAACGATGAAAGATACAAGACGATCCATCTCTAGGTGCTTACGGTAAGAATATATGACATGAATGACCTTCGCGACATCCAAAAAGCAAAACATGGTACGTGATAAGAAAGGAAAATTTTCCAGTTTTGGATTTATAGTATACAAACGTCTGAGAGTTGATACTATGGACAAAGACTCGGGGGGAAATTCCAATAAATTATGCATCAGCAAAAAAATAACGGCGAAGAGGCGCGGCGATACTTTATATTTCTGTTTGTAAATGTATAACACGGGATTATTAATTGCTAATCAATAACTTGAAAGGGTGAGGGGAAATTATATGGGTCAATATTTGAGGACGAGGATATCTTTATGAACGTAAAATGCTTTACGCAGGGGTGTCTTTCTCATAACTATGCCATAATCAATAGATGCAACGCTGCATGCATAGGAAGTTTTGGTTGTTGAAAATGGCGTTAAGCGGAGAATAAGAAACAACAAAGGAACGAGCGGGTTACATATTATTGTACTGCAAAGAAGTGCATGTGTATTTTTTCCAAAATATTTCTCAACTGATTGAAATTTCCATAAGAAATTACAAAATTTTAAGTTTTTAATGAAAATTCGACTCTTAAGTTAGGCAATTGAAGTTTATGAAAAATAAATATCTCTTGATACCGATTAGAATAAACTTTTCATTACGACTCGAATTTTACACGTATATACAGTGTGGAGTCACACTGATATGCATACCTTCTATTTATGATGTCAGTAGCGGTCAGCCAATGAAATGAGGCATGTTTCATGAGCTGATTTAGTGGGTAATGTAAGGTGAGCAGTGGTTCAGTGGTTCGAAGTGCAGTACTTAGATTTCAAAGTATTTTTCTGACCTCTAATCCTCCAGACTTGACCCCAGTCGCGAATTTGTGGGAACATCTCGATCGCCTTGTTAGTTTTATGGGTCCTAAGCCTCGCACCTTCCAGCATTTATTTTGGCAATTCCTTCTAAAGGCAATCCTACATTTGCCAAATAGAAATGCAAATTTTAAACTGAATTTACATTTAAACATTTCTACACTCTTCTTTTTTTTAAGTACCTTCTTCGATTGGGCGAATGGAACCAATATAAACCACAGTTTCCTCCTATCTCTGCACCCGTTACTGTTTTTTTCTGTATTTAGTTTTTTTGGTCCAAATCTTTAAATCATCTGTTCATCCTCTTTCTTTTTTGAGGTCTCTTCCCAATGAGGTTTCTCTCTAACACTAATTGTGGTATTTTGTATTTTTCGCCTCTCACGACAGAGGGTGTTTACACATTTTTAGAACGATTTCGGGGCCGTCTACTTAACCTTCAAAATGCGAATATTACGTTTTTTTATATTCGATTTAAAAGCCTTTTTTCTGGACTATGTGCCTACATCGTGCTTTCCATAATAGAAGGGCTTTTAATAAAATTTGTAGAGGTATTGCTTTCCACTCATCTTGCATTACTTTCCAAAGGCCCTTAATGGTGGCGGGTTTGCGCTTCGAAAGAGCCCTTTTCAGCAGGCCAAAAGCAAAATAGTCCATAGGTGAAAAGTCAGGGGACTTTGCAGGAATACGTTGAAAAGGTATATATGCAATACTAGTATCAGTCTTCATCATTTCAAAGAAGACGTTCGTAGATTTCGAAGTATGGCTGGTAGCTTTATCTTGGTGCAGTTCACAATTTGAAAGACGTTGTCATGAAGAATTGGAATTTCTTCTGTGAATATCGGACACAAGACATCCGTTTGGTAGCATGATGAGATGACTTGAATATTTTTGTCTACTCTTTCTAATTTTAATTTTCCATTGTAGAAGAAACGTAAGACAACAATAAACCCCTTACTAAAGCTTTTTTTGCATTTTCGGAACCAAGCTTGTACACATTTTTCTCAGCGTTTTCGATAGTAAATAAACATTTTTTGTTGCAGTTATTTAGGAAAACACATGCTTCGTCAAGGGTCAAAATGTATTTCCATTCATCTCCTGCTAAATGGTTTTCATACGCAGTTCTACAAAGTATTCAACGTTGAGCCACGTGCCTTAGCAAGAGCCGATGAACATTATGTTAAAGCTTTTTAAGCTTTAAATCTTGTTTCAGTATTTTGTTTGTTGTTCATACAGATGTCTTTAGAGGCTTTGCAATTGACCTTTGCGTCGGCAGACTTTCTCTTGTTACCATCGATTTCACTTTTGAAATATTTGTAACAGTGCGTACCTTTGTAAGGTTTACGTTTTTTCTTTCTATGTAGAATTAATGATGGACTTTTTTCCCTTTCCTATTAATAATTCTGCTTATTTTGCACTTAGAAAGTTCAATACCATGCGTTTCACAATGTTTCTTTAATTATGGAATAAGACATTATTTCTTTGGAAAGCACAAAAACATATTCTTTGATTCAGCTTGTTTGCTTCCGACATTTTGAAAGCCGAATAAATTTTAAAGTCTCACACGATATTTTACATTTCAAGTAAGAATCTGTTGCTAGTTTTTTAAACCAAAAAAACTTTTTCTATCCTTTGTTGGAATCGTTCTAAAAATGTATAAACGCCTACGGTATACAGGGTGTTCAAAACACACCGCACGAACCGTATATTTTATCCTTACGCCATACCGAGGAAATTTGCAAATGGCTACCATAGTCGGAAATCAAAATTTTTTAATATATTTCAGACAATACGTTAACCACTCGTCCTACGTGAGCTGCTCTAGGAAACAAACTTCAACGTTAGGGTGGATTTACAGGAAAGAAGATAGCTAAATCTTGTTTTCTTGGTTTATGAAAACTTTTCGGCAATTCCTACTTGGCGTTTTAGCAAAAATAGAAAAGCTATGGTAGCATATTTTCATAAACGAAAGAGTAAAATATAATTTTAAAAATAATTTAGAACATTTACTAAACATTTTTACTTCCTTGCCGCAGTTTGTGTAATTGATTAGTGCCAAGTTCAGTGGGCCACGATCTATGTATTTCACCCACTGGATGGATAGTAGTTTTTAACATCTGTTGTTCATGATATAAATTATTCAAAGATAAAAAAACAACTAAAAAATACACCTATTTTAGTAAATGTAGCCTATTTTACCCCTTGCGAATAACTGTGAGCTTAAGTTACGCTTCCCTTTATATTGTTGAAGTCTCAACTATGTGTGAAATAAACAAAGTATATTCTATTCATTTATTTATTGTTTACTTTAAAATTGCCTTAAATGCAAGTAGCAGTATTTATAAATGAACCATTCAGGGCTGCGGAGTTAGTTATTTTTTCTTATATTTCTTTTGGGTGTGAGAATAATTTTTAAATTAACTATTATATTTAACAGTGAAAAATATTTATAGGCTGAAAATTAAATTCTAAAACATTTGTAGATTTCGTAAATGGAATTTTTTTAAATATTACTCTATGTTCAATGCAAAATGATATTTTCAGCAAACTTAATACATAAGCTATATAATAACAGTATACATAAGCTAGGCCAATCATAGTGAAGACATTTTTCGTAATTTTTTCTCCAACGTATTTTTACAAAAAATTTTAGAAAAGAATTGAAGATTACAATCTTTAGAAGAGTCGAACGTGTTCACACTCATTTAGTATCTCATAGTTGGTATCTGCGAGTTGACGGTTCGAACACAAGCAGCAAACCCTGTTTGAATAAGTAGAGACCAAGAATAGATATAAGACTTACCGCTTCGTTTAAAACAAAATCAAACAGAAAATAAGGTACCTATACACAGTAAATTACTATAAATAACACACAGTATTTTTACTTATTCTTAAAAATAATTTTGCGTTTTTTTAAGCAAAAACAAAATTAAAATTTCTTCAGATATTCCTCCTCCTTATGTTACTTTTAAATCTTAAATAAAACAATTTATATTCCCATATACCTAGGATTTTTATCTCCTAAACTAGATTAACGTCATTAACAATCCGTTTTTGTCAATAGTCATAAATCAATCAGTAAACCAAACTGATAATTTTTTTTTTATTTTTGAAATATATTGTTCGTTATTTAATTTTATTTCACTTTTTCATTTGGTAATTTATAACATTTATTAAAATGTTCGGGTCAAGTTTTCAACGAACCTTGAACGAGGCCAAAATAAAAAATTAATTAGGAATTATTATGCTTCCTTTTTACGACAAGCGAAATCGATAATAATCTGATACTTACACTCAACTTTCAAATAATAATTACGTTTTTAGAAGTTGTGAATGAAGCTTATAAAGTGTAGCATGAGCTCAAGCGTGGGTATCGGGGATTTCTAGCCATAAAAATTCCCCTCGAGTAATTACAGAAACCCACTTTTTGGTGGCTTTGTGCGTTGAGCATTATTTGGCAATTGTTTTAACCTCGCCAAGTTTAATACCTTACAACCTTACATGAGAAGAAAGGGGGATTTGTTCCAGCGCCTCGGTTTCCTAGTGGTTAAAGCATTTCGGATTTAATGGAGGAACCCTAGTTCGACTCTATTTAGGGGCGACGTCTCTTTTTATCCTATACTTTAAAAGCTCTAGCTTAACTCAAGTGTGGGGGTGGAAGATTTCTACCTATAGTTTATTGCATGCATGAAGAATAGTTCATTATACTTGTGGACACATGTTACACTTGTAGGCACAAGTTTATTATATGTGCGGATAATTTTTTATTCCCATGTCTTTCACATACATTTTCAATTCAATTTTTTAAAATCAAAACCCATCAAAATGAAACTAAAAGTGGTATAGAATTCTGGTCTCATGCGAATGCAATGAAATGTAGAAGAAGTGTGAAAAATTGGCATACAACTAAAGAGCATTTAAATAGTATTATAGGCTATTAATCCTAGAAGAAAAATGAAAAAAAAAATGTCATGATTAATTTTTTTCAGAATTGAAATAGGAACGTGAAGACCACAAACTCAAAAATATAAAAATAACAAATTTAAATCATCTATTCCGCTATTTTATAGAAATAGTGTATATTTGTACCAAGAGGGTTCCGAATTTGGATCGCAAATGTAAACATTATGGAGAATCTTTGAGAGAGCTGTATTGCTCCCCAGAAAATCGTACATCGTATTGACGTCTCATAAATATATATGGCACATTTTGCTTTGTGTTGCTCCTATCCGAATAATTGACGCACGTCTCATACCGTTTGTCGTTTTCTACGTAGATTTTATAAAATTATGCAATCAATCTCTTTAACTCACAAGATTTCCTCTTCTTATCAACGCCGTAATTTACGTCACCCTTGTAAGTAATCCTTTAATTGCTATCGTAATTGCATTACAATTTGAGGAAGAGAAATTTCTTTTTTCTTCAGCTTATTAAAATGTATACGAATTCAATTTAGCAATTTTAATCGCACATAGTTTATTTCCACTCATTCTCCCATTTCGTGAATAATTCCTTCAAACAGAATTCACAAATGTGACATTCTAAATTAGCTAACTTTTTATTTTTATTATTTACGTTTAAAATGGAAACATTTTAAATCGGCAGTCCGAATGAAGAGAAGAGAAAAGTTAGCTAAAGGGCATTTATTATAATGACGAAAGATAAAAAGTATTTTCTGTTTTGCTACGTTCCGTTGAAGATTATTAATTATTCGGCCCACTCAATTCTTTTAGCTTCCCGTAATGATTTGAATTTAATGACGTCCCCGAAATCGGAGTAAAGATTTCGAAATTCTATATATCTATTCTGCGTTCGCTTTCTCCTCTCGATGGAAAAGTGAACGCCTGTTATTTCCTTGTAAATTTCAGCTTTTAAAATGTTTCGAATATCTCGACTGACAGAAAAGGCTTCGCCTAGCAATTGACCGTCTGATAAGTGGTATTTATTTTTTTGCTTCTTACAACTAAAACCGATTTTATCACGATAACTACGAATTCTATGGAAACGACGTATTTGACCTACCGTACCATTGGTTTATGATTATGGAAAGGAACAGAATTTCGCCTTCGGTTACACCGAAGATGTTTCTCGCCGCCAAAACTTTCTTTTGCAGAGAGTTTAAACACTTTTTTCAAAGCGTTGGGTACTTTTGTTATACAAATTCTTTTTTTTTTCATTTCATTGTATAGCGGACGAATGAGTAGATGCCTCTAATTTGAAACTAAGTAGTTGCCCCACAAGAATTAATTGTTTTCTATTATAAAATGATATGGGAAAGTTTTTGTTTGATTTATTGGATCGTTATATAAAAATGATATTCGTTTGCAATCCTTCTTAGCCGTGTTCGCCTTTATTACAATATAGAGTGATCGAAAAATCGTTCGGTTTATGTGAGACTACGTTTTCCTCTGCGGTGTTTGATACCCGTGTTTATTTGCGTTCCGAATAAACGATAGGGTCAACGTTTTCGCTCGAAGAAGAAATTTCTGAGTTTTGCGGGCGCTATCCGAGCTCTCCTTTGGATGGGTGGGTGGAGGCGGCTCTCTTTGAAAAGTTTAGTCAAAGAGACGATACGAGCCCCTCGGTACGGCGTCCTGTGTCGGAGCGTGGGGCAAAAAATCGAATCGTTTGGTTTGGTGCGGAAGGGGGCATGCTAGTGTCCTGAGAGCATACACAGAGGTCCAAGCAAAGACGTAGGTGGCGCTAGATGGTTCGGACTTCGTGATTTGGGCTTCGAAAGATAGCTACCAGTGCGGACTGCGGAAGGGTGCGCAGATGGGTTGCGCTCCGACGTAAAATCGATCCTGAATTCTGAAACGGAGCAGCTTTGGAGTCGAGCAGCCCGATGATATGTGCTGGCCGGAGCGGCTGTGAAGTGCAGGTAGGCAGGCAGGAGGCGAGGGCCAGTCGACCGCGAGCGCCGGCCACAGCTCGCGAGGTTCGATTTCTTTCGGAAACGACACTTCCCCTCCGAGCCAACAAATATTTCGAGAGGGACACCTATCCTCATAAAACGACGGACACGGAGACCGTCCGACCCCTGTCGGGCCACCACTGCCGACACCGCAACTACAACCACCACCACCACCTCCACCATTAGTACCACCACCTCCATTTTCACCTCACAAAGACGACGGGAATTTATCCCGAGAGCAAACAGATACAGAGCTAAAGACGAGTTGCCTTTCGGCCCGCTGTAGCCGAATGTCCCGGGCCGAGGGCCTCGTTGCAGACAGTGAAACTCATTAAGGTGGACCGTCGACGTCTACTGGTCGACTGCTTTTCTAAGTCCTGGGACGGATGCCGATGGCGTAGCAAAGATGACGGAAGAATTCCGGGTGTCGTTGATGCTCTGTATCCTACTTTTCCTGGCCCCAGTGCTAAGGAATCAGGGAACGGTTGCTGCGTCTGGGTAAGAACAACTTTTCATTTGCGCTCTTTGTATCACGCGCGCTCTTCTTCCTGTTCCCCAACTCCATCGATCCCGCGCGAGCGACTGGCGTGCCAATGGGGATGCCGTTGCATGGTTTTCTCCCCTCAAGCACTTGTTCATGTTCCCAAACTGCGATCTTTTGCCATCTTTTCTCTCCAGGCTGACCCGTTCGAGTCGCGTCCTAATCCAGCTTATCCCTGTCGTTATTTTGTACCAAGTTTCCCACGTATTCTTGAAAAGGCGCGAAAACGAAACGCGTCTATTATTCTTTACAGACAAATTCCCTTATCGTATGTAACTTCCATAAAATGAGCTCTATCGCAAATTATAAAACAATAGCGCGAACTCCCAAGTATCTTAATCCCCATAGTATACACTAAAAATTTAAACTCACCATCCTGTTTTATCAGGTTAAGGAATTCAAAGGTTATCAATTACAGACGATTCTAAAAATATTAATATGTGTAATAATCATAGTCAAATTAATTTATAACTTCTCTTATCTTTCTAAAGAAAATATATAATTTGCAATTACCTGGATATTATATGATAATTCACGCGCGTTTCTTTAAAATCGATCTCTATAATATCGAACATCTCTGCTTTAAGTCACGCATCGTCAGCTTTGATAATGTTTCTCTTTTCTAACCGCGTTTATTTGACGGCCAATTACTCTCTTATTAAGTATTTATATTTTGCACTGCATGCTTGTGAAACTATTTTCTCTCTTTTCTTAGTTTTTAGTAGTTTTATTTCTAACCATGTGCTTAAATGTTACTGTTTGAAGAGCGATCGAACAAAGTTTCTTTTCCGGAGATATCGGCAGGGAGTATGTTGCTTCCCACCACCCTTAAACTCTTCGCAGACATAGGCGAGCGATTTTGGTTTCTTTGCTTGTAGTCTTTTTATCCTAGAAGAAAATTTTCTAACCATTATTACAATCGAGTGAGAAAATATCATCCTTCATGGTCCATTTGCTTAATTTGAGTACCTTAATTCTTTATTTTAATTTATTCAGCTGTGAGATGAAATTTATCTGATCGACGATTGTAAGAAAGTGTAATTATAATTGTAGAATGAAAAATACGTATCCCAAGACTGAAATATATATGAAGCAAACAACTTGTTTTACTGCATATTCTTCGACTGTATTCGTTTCTGTTGCGTATCAGTGGAAAGAAAAATGCTTCTCTGACAATGAAAATTACTTTTTCTTTAAAGCTTTTAAACAGGAAATTTTATGATGGAAGTCTTAAACGCCGAAATTTCTGGCGATTCTGCAATTGCCATCCCCGTTTTCTTTTACACATTACACCCCTTACTGTGATAACATTTCTTTGTTAAGCCTTAGGCTGAACCTCCAAACTCACGTTCAATTGGTTTAAAAGTAACCGATTCTGTATATAGCTAATAATATATATATATTAGCGTCTAACTTGTAATATCTAGATAAACTAAACGTGTAGATTTCAGATATCACGAATCTGATATTTTAATATTGCCGACAGAAAAGTAATTTTAACAAATGACGCAGATTAAAACTGTTATTATCTAATTAATACGTAAAATTCTATACCATATATAGCTTAATGACAATCAATATATAAATATTCAATAATCAGTTATTCAAGTTCGTTATTTTGTATTATCCGACTAAAATTAATGATATATATATATATGATGCTTCATACTATGCTAAAAAGGCTAAACCGTTGTAAAGGATAGAAATTAAATGGAATATAATTATTAGATGTTTAAAGCTAATTTAATAGTCTGGAAATTTTAAAATGTTTCTAATAATAAGGCAAGGGATCAGTGCCTAATATTTTCCAAAATACAAATTTCGAAGTCGCGGGAAAATTTTTGTAGGCATTGTTCGAAACATGTTTATATTTTCTTTTCAAGGATATTTAACTTCGCTCCTTAAACATATTTCGTCCATGATAGACATAAGCGGATAAGTTTAACTCCGTAAAATTTATTTTAAACGATAAGAAAAAGGTTTTTTACTAAATATAAAAATATAAATAAAACGGATAAAAATTTCACCCAACTTCCGTGCTGTAGATAGTGTGTATTACATAATACATAAAAGAGTTGATAATACTGGGAAAATATTAAATTTCAAAATATTTTCTCCGAGCAGGAAAAAATAAAAAATTCCCAAACTTTCGCAAAAACTGTTTTTAGTTTCAGGACAATTTTCTTTAGAATTTGCTAGACTTTAATGTCAAGGTCTTCTTGTTTTTTTTATAAAAAAATATTTTTTATTAGAACGAACGTCAGTGATACAAGTTCAAACAAACATCCCTGTCTAAGTACTGAACGAGCATGAATACTTTTATTTGCCTTCGTAGGATCTTTCGGTTTGAAAAATCGATAATTGCCCAAATTTCCCGCGTCCATTAAAATGAAACTATTTATATCATCTCAATTGCGATATTATGAAACGACGGCTTTTAAACAATACACAATTAAATTACGTGAAATTAAATTACATATTTATTAGCGGAGCCAATTTATCATGTTTCTTTTTAAGTATAATTTCAAAAAAATGACCAAAGTGAAACTGTATTAAAGCGAAGTAATAATCATTGATCAAATTGCAATTTAACAGAAACAATTTCATTAGGTAGTTTCGCTGTATTTACGGGTAATTACGGCAATAAGATTTACAAAATGAAACGCATTAGAGAAAGCATTTATTTACGCCGAAGAGTAGTTCTGTTTTTTTAAAATCCTTTTCGATTCACGATATGATTGCAGGAATGTGATTATAATAAATCGGGGATGAAAAAGGAATTAAAATGATATTTCCAGGGATATTACAAGCTGTTTACAAACAATTTTCAGAAGTTTCGAACCACAAAGACGTAAGTTAACTGTAACTGTTTTTTAATAGTGGGGCACACACACACACACACACACATAAAACATTTGTTGCAAAACTAACCTAGCTTGTCACACAGCGGTTCAAAATCTTGCCTTTCAATTTTTTTTTCAATTGAAAGTTTCAATTGAAACAGCCAAAACACAATATTTGCCAATGTATAAGAATGCTTTTAAATTAGCCACACCATTATCAATAAAATTATTGTAACTAACTATCATGGTCATTGAGTTAAAGAGATTACATTTAACATACATTTACACCATTCTTCGATCGATCATTGTTCAAGTTGAATTATTCTTTCTGTTCAGTATATATCTATAAAAATATAATGTAGGCCTGTTTCCCTTGCACTGATGTCGATTTTCCCAAAATTAACAGAAATTTAAAAAAAATATCTGCATAGGCATTTCAATATCTATAAATTAAAGAGACAAGGAAATATATTTCTCGCAGCTCCTAAGTTATCCGGATCTATAAATGGTTAGGCATCAATGAGGCGTAATTATCCGGTAATACATGTCGCGGAAATGCTTTACGATTTTATATACCATTATTCAAATTTCATATAATTTCCCATGGATGAATACGTGTATTTATATGTTCTCATTTCTAAAGACTATAAGTTAATTCTTACACGAAAGTCTTTCCATTCTCCAAATATACACAACCGATTAATTTGGAAAACTGTCCAATTTCACTTTATTCCAACTTGATTCCTTATTCCAGCTATCCCTTAGCACTAAGATTATTTCTTCGATCCCCGTTTACCTTGTTACCTAATCAAAAATATAATTCGTTTAGTTTTGATCCGTATATATGGGAATATGGATTCGCATTGTCTTTTAACAGCTGTAGCAATTTACGTAGATAACTTTCGAAAAGAAAGGAAACACGCAGAGCAACAAAATTTACTAAATAATTAAAAAATTCCAATCGAGGGCTTTACAATGTTTCCTCCGTCATTTATATATGATTAAAAATGGCCAGAAATGCTCCATTTTGAATCAAACATAATTTTGTGTTCATTTTTTGACCCAGATATGTATATTTCCCAAGTTCTTTTATCTTTTTTATGGATTTCTTTTGAGCTATGTTTATCATATTCTTTGAACGTATTTTTATGCATCTACGTTTTCTATCGTATGCTGAGCCATCTTCTTAAACTTTCCTAATATCTTTACTTTGCATTCGAACATTGGTTTATAGAGAAAAGCGAAGAAATTTCGTTTAGTTCATTGTAGTTCAGCATAGGTGTTCATTAAACCTCCTTTCATACTTCAGAAATGCTAAAAAGTAGTTTTATATCATTACATGTTGCAAAATTCGTTGATTTGAACTACACAGACGTCAGAATTTTCTCCTCAACAGTTATTTTTTGTTTCTTTTTTAATTTATTGTATCAGGAGGACAAATAAATGCGAATTTTAAGCAATGCATGTATTATATTTTTAACATGCAAATCTAGTTCTACTCAAAAAAGACGTTAGAACGGATGGTTTTAAAATTTAAAAACGTTACAGCAAATTTAAATTAGACGAAACAAATTATATTTTCTTTATGTGTGCCAGATTTAATTGAAAACAAAAGCATGCATCGTAAAATTTTCAGAAAGAGTCAACTCTTACATCTACATCGTTTACTGAAAATTCTGCATTAGTTTGGCGTCTCTGTTTAAAATAAAATTAAAACAAACGTAAAGTAGTATGCATAACTGAAAACTTACAATCTTTTACAAATATAACGTCGAATTTATATATTACTCTTATACATTTGAGAAAAGTTGTAGCACTCGTTGACAACAAGTTCCAAAACGAGATAAGGTATTGGCAAATTTGTATGAAAATCAGAATATTTCGTTTGTTTTGTATATTTCACACAAATAATATTCTGGCGTTTCCATTTAGAATAGCACCCTTGGTAAATCTAATTCACTTCCATTTATCTACAGAGCATATTGAGAAAGAGGACACACGCTGATATTTTAATAAGTAAAATAAAAAAAAAACGAATCAACAAACGAGGCTGTATAAAATAATCAATAAGTCCGAAAAACTTCTTTTATATATGAAACTACATTCTATATAATACGTTTTAATTGGTAAATCGATTTCATCTGGTTCTGGTCAATTTATTCAGTTAACTGTCAGATCGTTTCCTCAATTTGATATATTCTCTTCAGCACAATAAAACGTTTAAACTTATATTACTTTTGGATAGCTTCAATGGCTCGGAATTTCCTTGGATGAAGATCATATCCACAGTAGTCTCGGACCCATAATTGTTTTGCGGAAATAGATGAGAGGAATTACATTTCCGCTTTTATGGTTCTTTGAAGTTCTGGGTAAAATTGATTGGAAGCATTCCTTCTCTTCATATTTAGGGCAAAACTGGAATGATGGCGATCGCATGGAGAAGATTTAGAAACAAAACTTACGAGCGCTCGCTACGGAAAAACTGCTGAACAAGCGGTACATTTTATTAAGAACGGGATTCATATTTCAAAATCATACATTTTCCCATGTTTTACCAAAAATTTCTTCAATAATGGTACCGATTGATTCCTGGTGAAATGATTGTTGTATTTTCTCTGCAAAAATTGCTGAGTTTTTGAAAATTTGCTACGGAAGTGTGATGAAGAAATCCGCGAAACACGCCACCAGCACCGGTAATGAATCTCGGATAATATATTGTTACGTCATAGTTCGATGCGAAATCGAGACACAGGTCGCGTACGGACGGCTGTGGGATATGATCTCGAACAGTAAAATAACTTCCTGAACTAGTAAGCCTCCACAAAAATAATAATTAATTAATTAATAATGATCTTCTAAACTAATAATGTTTATTTCCCAAAATGCTTTGTATACAATAAAACTACACTAACTTTTCATTAATTTTCACCTTCTCCTTGCCTGTAATAGAACGTTAATATGCATTTGAATTTTTATAAAAAAGATTCAAATTACTCTCCTAATAAAAATCATGTGTTTGGCGGTGTGCTATATAGATGCATCATTTAGATGTACAATGTTGGTTTTAAATAATGAAAATGACATCGCCATCGTGATTTGTTTCTAAATGATCGCATGCCATAATTTACTTAAATTGATTAAAGTGTATGGCGAGTTTCTATCTCATCTTATTCACCTTACCTCAAATGCCGAGAAACAACAAATCATTTTTTCGATCCCCGCTTATGTGATCTAAATCAAAGAATTATTTAATCCCGCTTGAGGCTCTAAACTATACTAATGGAGTAAACGGATTTAATAGGGGTTCTAAGCTACCTTATAATGGCAGTAATCATGGATATTATTAAGCCTTTACTGATGTCATTTAAATGGGAAATATTTTATCCCGATATTGGATATTTAAATGAAGGATTTACTTTCACACCATAAAACAATTTACTTACTTCTCTATATTTGGGGTTTTTATACAGGCCTGCACAAAAGTTTAGACACAACACAAATTTGAGTATAACAAAATACTATTAAAACTGAAGAAGTAGGAACTTTAATATTACGAAGTATGAACACATGTAATATGCAAATTAAAAATTTGAGAACAGAAATCACATCAGTAGCGAACTTGCTGCAATATATAACTTAAAATAAGTAAAATATGTGGCACAAAAGTTTAGGCACAAACATAAATTTTAGCACTTGCATAAGGAAATGAACAATTTTAATAATCAATGTAGCCACCATTACTTCGTATTAGATTAAATACGCGGTCGTTCATTGAAAGCACAAGATTTTGAAAGGTTTCTGGTTCAAAATTAAACCACGCTTCTTCTATAGCCTTTTTAAGTTCTAAAACGGACGGATATTGCTTTCCATTGGCATACACAACATTCGTTAGTATGCCCCATACATTTTCGATGGGATTACAGTCAGGACTAAGAGCAGGCCAATCGAGAACTGTAATATTTTTAGCGCTCATCCATTCTTTTGTTGACCTGGATGTGTGGATGGACGCATTATCTTGTTGGAAAACCCAGTTTCGTCCACATAAAAGTTCGCCAAAAGGTAATAGGTGACTTTCAAGAGTTGCCTGGTATGCCTTGGAATCTTGTTTTCCATTCAAAAACGCCAAAGAAGTCTGTCCATTGAAGCTAAAGGCTCCCCAAACCATGACTGAACCTCCTCCTTGACGTCTGCTGAACCGACTTAAGGGGCGTTTTCGAAGATCGTGCCAGTAGTGCGAAAGGCCATCGGGACCATCTAAGTTCCACTTTTTTTCATCACTAAATAACACCTGCAGCCATTCGTCACTGTATGATATGTGCTGCCTTGCCCATTGTAGTCGTGCTTGTTTATGATGTAATTGCAAGCAGGGCTTGCGGCGCATTTTTGCATATCTCAAATGCCTGCATTCTACAATCCTTCTACGTATGGTTTCTCTTGACACTCGCATTGCTAACGTGTTTTTTATTTGATTTGCAGACAGGCTTTCATTTGAAGCCAATCTTCGTATTTGTCTATCATCCCGAATGCTGGTCACTCGAGGCCTCCCAGATCGTGATTTTGGTTGATACTGATCACCCCGGGATAACACTCGATAAATGCCTCGCTTTGAACGGTTCAATGCAACAGAAATTTGAGTAACAGATTTACCTTTAGTTTTCAGCCTCCAAATCTTCAAAATCTCGTCATTCGTAAATTGCTTTGACTTCGGCATCGTTCTAAGCATTCTAAATTATTTCAGGCCTTATATAACAACTCTGGGAAACGCCCCTTCGATCACTTGGGAACTTCGCGCCGTTAATTTGCATAAATCTGACATATGTGCCTAAACATTTGTGGCATGCAGATTCCAATATTACGGTGTTGGGATATTTTGTTTCAGTACTTTTGGTAATCTTTTAAGTTGCACAATTTATTATTGGTTCTAGGATTATTTAGATACAATATCGGCGAAGTTCAATGCAAATTCTCGCTTTTATTTATAATTTGCCTCTGTGTCTAAACTTTTGTGCAGGCCTGTAGTATATAAAAACATATTAGAGTTTTTCTAACTATTAGAGTTTTTCGATTGTCGTTTTTGATATATTTTAACAAGCGTGTTTTTGCTGAGAATGTATTTCGTCTAAATCATCTACGGTCCAATAACTATGTTTTCTTACCCAAGCGAAGCGTATTACCCCAAGCCGTGATATCAAAAGTGGTACACGAATACAATTAGGACCACCAAACATCATGGAATGTTGCGTATGCGTGTAGTACGTTGAATGATGGTTTAAGAGGGATCAGCATTGAATGAAGAACCTATTTGAAACAATGTTTCCCCTTTTTTGAATGATTATCATTCTGTTCAGATACCTGTGATCTCTTTCTTGCATTTCCTGCCCAAACTCACCGTTTGCACATGTCTCTTATGTTTGCCAGGATTTTTCATATAGCTTCAGTATACTCTTGTACTGCTCTCCGTAAAAACGCAAGAGCATTCACCACTTGGAGATGCTATGCTCCATCCTTCTGCCTGCTATAATATGCCTTCATCAAACATGGATGAATCCTTCAACCGCCCCATGTATATTAAACATACACTGAAACAAGATTAACAAGATTCGTTATTATTACATTGTACATCCATCATTGTCTGCAACCTTATTTACGGCAGGAGAAAAAGAAGCCAGACACATTAAGCGCTGCTGTGCGTAATATTTTGGCACCTCGTTTGATATTGAAATGTTATATTACAAAATTGCGAGATCCTTGTCACACCATGAAAATGAACTCTAAACCATTCTTCCACGATTTTCTTGTTTCTTAAACAATTGCAGTGCATTGTTGTTCAAACTCTCCTGCTTACGTCAAATACCCAATCGACTAGCGGTACGATGCATCTCTGTCTTCACTTCGCTTGATGAAGTATGCACTAGTTCATGAAATGCTGCGGAATCTTTTTAAATAAACGTTGAACAAGTTACTAAATTTTAATAGTTATCCCTGTTATTAGTTGACATATAACATTTTCTCAGAGGTGAACATCGTTCCTACAAATAATTTATGCGCCACTTCAATATTGTATTTTGCGGCGATTTTGACAATTTTTGGCTCCCTTTGCTGCAATGGTACTAGCTTTCGCACCTTCCTTAGTTCCTTAATGTATCTATAGATTCCTTCGTTATCCATTTCCTGAAGGGATGAAACTACTATTCAACAATTCGTGGTATAATTCTGCAACAGCAGCATAGGGCCACGATATCGTTGCGGTCTCAGCAGAAGGTCCAGCTTCCTCCACCCATATCCATCGCAATCATATCTCTTTCAAATTTTATTAGGTCATAAAATTTACTTTTGTGAGTTGCACTGACAGCAGATTCTTGTGGAACGAGGATTCTATCTGTACCCAGGTACTGAGAAATACCTTGTAAACTAGGTGTAGTTTGTATGGCAAAGCATACAATCTTACAATTTTCTAATATAATCTTAATGCAATTTATTTATATTCTACCGAAATTTAAACGCATTTGAAAGAACAATCGTTTTAGCGTGACCTTTTCTGTAACACGCTATATATCAATTAAGCGTTATTTTGCGAGAAATGCAGTGGGCGTTCATTATCCTTTGTGGCATTGACAAAACGAATGTCAGAAGTGCAACTGTTAAATCCTGCTTTCCATCAAAATCGAACTAATTTACTAACCTTGTACCATTGTTTTCAATAAAAGAAATGTAACTCGAATCTGCCAATTACCGTGAGCTATGGAAACACGCTTTGGAAATCATAGTGTTGGGTTTCCAAATCAGCACGTATTTTGAATTCGTTTCTTCTGAAATGCCACGTGCATCGACTAACTACATTCTCGTACAATGGCATGTGAGTTTTTTTAAACCCATAAGTACTTAGTTCTTGATATATATATATTTGCTATTGAAAATTTTCAATATTACTAAATTAATATGCTTGCTTGCTTGCTTTTTTGTTTTACGGCTCAAAGACTACAATGGTCATGCTGCGCCGGGACCTACTGTTTTCCGAGGAATCCGAACCTCTTAAGGCCTAGGGAACCAAACCCCGGACTACAGTGAGCAGTGCTATCTTTAAATTAATATGACCTGATTTTCTACAAAATTTGAGCACCTTAAGAAATTCTTCAACACGGTTTTTGTCTTTCATTAAATGGATTATCAGGCAGCGTATTTTAAATTTTAAACTTATTAAAAGAAGAATCCTTAGCAAATAAAGGAAATAGACAACTGCTAAAAAAAGCTACTTGTTGAAAATATTAAACCAATTTTTAATTCTTTTTTTTTGTAAATGTAAATAACTGTATGGAAAATCCTAAAGCTATTGGACACTGTTGAAATGAAATTCTGTACTAATTGAAGTACACTGTGCTACGGAATGTGGTAAAATGATATATTTGTACGTTAAAGTCGTGAAACTTTTCTATAACTATAATCTATGGGCTCAGAAAAGGAATCGCCATAAACCAAGTAAAAGCAAGTACACTTTATAATATAGAAGTTATTTAATTTGGATACAACATTATTTTAAATTATTTTGTTAAACAAATTAATAAATAATATCATAGATTAGAAATGTAAATGACAACAGAAAGCTAAAAGTTGCGCCGTTAGTACTTAAGTTCAAGAATACAAAAAACGAAGAATATTCGACAGTCGTTTTGAGGCAGCAGGCTCATTTTGTTTCCAAGCTAGGAAAGCTACTCAATTCATTCTAGAACCAGCTGCATTTGTGTATGCAATATTCTTCATCATTAATGGATTTGCAAGGACTGCGTTTCTTTAAAAACTCGTGGTCACAACATATGGTTAAAGCTTGATAAGCACAAAATGATCGTTAAACGCAGTTTTGGTCAAAATGAATTTATTATTGTTATACGCAAGTATTCGATAAGCATTAGTAATATAGACAGTAAATATCGTTATGAACCTATCCCGCTCTATCTTAACCCCTTCCTTCTCGCTCCCGTCAAAATGACGGGATAAGGTTTCGCTCTTTTTGTCTCGTGTCCGTGATATTTCCGGACTGAAGTGTTCAAAAGTAATTAATTAATACAATACAATAATTACAATAACCCTGATTGTTGGTTTTTCTGAAAAATTACATTTTCTTGATTTCAAGCTAAGAAAAATTAAAAAAAAATTAAAACTTTACTGTTTTCCTAAAAATTATGCGATCGTTAAGGGGTTAATTGAAATTTTCATAGTGCAGCAAATTGATGAGTCAAAAAAGCGGATGATACCTTTACATCCGATATAAAATGAAGATGAATGGTTTTAATTATAACAAATGAAAAAAAAAATTTTAATTTTCTAAAAGTAAAAAGCCGGAAAAACTTCTTCAATACAGAAAAAGATTCCTCATAAAAAAAAAAGGAAAAAAATATTTGAAGTCGTAATGGAAAACTTTCCAAATGAGAGAGCTTGGATTTTTTATAAGTTTCACGGTTCATTATATATATATATATAGGGTGTATACAAAATGGCGGAAAAGAAGTTCACTAGACGATTCCTTGTGAAAAAAGGAATAAAAAATATCCAGTGCATTTTTTGCTTAAAATCAATAGTTAATAAGTTATTTCAAATCATAGCTGAACCAATAACAAGGCAAAGTCAACCCATTTAGCATCGCTTTAATACAACGACACATGCGTTTGCGCATGTACGGCCCTTCTACGAAGAGATATAGGAAGCTAAGTTTTCACTGATTTTAAAAACTTGTTTAGGTCACGTGTTACTTGAAATTCAAGGTATTGAAAAACCCAAAAGTTAGTTCATTTACGTCATAATTAATAGCAGACACTAGATTTGGCGATTTCTCGTGCAAAACCACTCATACCACGCATGGGAAGTATACGGATCGAATTGTGCAGTTTGCCAGCAGATTCAACCACTTTTCTTCTTTGTTGTGGGAAAAAATTATAATTAATAGTAACTTTTTCTTATTTTGTAAGTAGCCGCGTCCCAGCGACATTTCTTCGCGTGCCAGTCTGACAGGCTTGCGATGTATTTGCTATCAACAGTATAGTAAAGTGAACTCCAGACCCGCACCTCGACCCCGTGAAATGTATAATCCGCCATTGTCAGTGACGAGCATATATTCCAACACTTTAAACAGAATTAAAATTGAAAGTCATTTGATTTACCAAATTCATTGGCGGTACCGAGTTGTTAATTACCTCCCCTCACCTCCCCATTTGGAGTATATTCATGCTGCTTCTGAGTTTGCCATAGGCTATTTCCTTCCATTTGGAAACTGATGATCGCTATTTCATTTTTTAAAGAAAATTTCATATGATTAATTTTTGCCTCATTAATTGTAAAATAATAGATATTTTTTTTTTTCTCAAAGTACTTACTATAAGTTTTGTGGAAAATGAACAATGACGAACTGGGTCCTTTTCCTCTCGGGCTTTCCTTACTGCAGAGGTAATCAGTACGCCACTGCTGTCATATGATATGCGAATACAAAAACAACAGGATTAAATGCCGGGAAAAGGGGCAGATGGCTTCAAAATGGCTATTCCCCTTCCTTATTGCCGTACTTCTGCTCACTTTTCACGAAGAAATTACCCCCCCCCACCACCCCATGATAGCGGCTATGGGAGGTTTCAAGTATTACGTAAGCAATATTTTGGCCATTTTCAACACCACCCCCATTGGTAAGCAAGAATTAAAATTGGCTAACAGAAATAAGTACAAAAGACACCCCCCTCCTCCTAGAGGTGCTTACATAATACTTGAATGCTCCCTATGCCAAAAGATACATTTTTTATAAAGTTACCAGATTTAGAAAAAGATTGGTATTCAATTGGCTTTCTTTGGTGATGAAAAAACTTTCACTAGGTTGCCATACTTCGGAATTCCAATGACGTATTTGGACACGCAACTAAATTTTCAGGTTTGAACTTAACGAATTAGAAAGCTTGTGCTTAGCCATGCCTCTCTAAGAATTTCTTTGGTTTACTTTTCTAATGATGGGCGTGTCTGGAGCGTGATTCGTT
>QLNU02015360.1:34345422-34356902 GCA_006491805.2 Dysdera silvatica
GTACATTGAAATCCTAATACTCAAAACAATCAGAAATGCCATTGAAACAATATATACTCTATGCTTCATTGAAAGCCTTTATATTCTGTGTTTATACAAAATACCGTCCCTTAGCATAATTATTTATTCTCTTTCTTCTCAAATTAATGATATTTCAATATCATGGTTATTCGTTCTAGGATATCGTCGAATTAGGTTCGGATAATTTTATTATTAGAGATCATAGTTTGATTTCTTCTTCCTCGACCTTCTCTTTTAAACAATCCCGCCATACCTGTGAAGATATTTTAATGGTATATTTCCTGCGCTAGCACTGCTGAATGATACAAACACAAAGCACCGAAAACAAAACAACCTGTAGGTACTTTAGCAGCCATTTAAAAATGGTGAAGTTCCTCCTGTTTCAACAAAACGGCCGTTAAGAGAGGAGAACCGAAGGGGAAGTGCGGAAACAGGCCGGTTATACTGAACAATCCTGAGATGGATGAACAGGCCAGTCGTTAGTTAATGAACTCGTTAAGGAAAGTCTTGACTAAAGCTATGTCGATGGTGCCAGCATCGATGAAAAGTTTATTATTTTAATGAATCGACGAAGCTGATGACGATTAAATTGCGAAAAAATGAGCGTTAAAATCCAATGAAAATATCAGTTGATAGATCGATCTTCGGTACCATATCGCCTTTATGATGTGGCTTTCCTCTTACATGTTTAGTCGTAAATGAGCCCCAAGCAAAGCTTTATAATTATATTGAATAATGCATCTTAATAAGGGAGCACTTGATGAAATAGAACCCTATTTACCTCCTGAGAGAACGCTCTGTTTGTGTAGTACTCGGTTCACCAGTACATACTTTGCTGTCGATTTCATTAAAACGTCATTTCTTATAAAACTGACACATAATAATTTGTACTTTGAATTTAATATGGAGAATTGGAGGGGATTTTATTAATTGAACTTAATCCAGGATTAAATAAAAGAGTACGAAAAGCTCATGCCCTCAAACAAATGTGCTATCTTTTCAAACAGATTAAAATCCTTTACGAAAAAATCCGAACAGCACACGAGCTTAAACACAATTGTCTATTACTTTCGACATGTGGATATTACATGAGAATTGTCGTATAAATGTATTATACATACAATCATTAGTTTAAAAATGGTAATTGCTGAATTATGTCATTAAAAGAATTCGGGCTTTTAAAAAATATGATAAATCACCCCTGTTAAAAGATAGATGATTTCTTACGTGTTAAAAACTACGCCGCTAAAATTTTATCGTCGTCACACCTACATTCGATATGTGTGTGTGTAATAATAATTTTGTTTAGATCTTTTATCGAAACAACTGATTATCAAGGTGAAAATAAATAAAAAATATGTAAGTAAATAAAGAGATGTGGCAAAATCATTTGCAGGATTCTGTCATGGGGTTACTATTATTCACTAGGTTTCCAGTAATTAACCCAGTTATTTCGACCTAAAGCAAATACGTTAATTCCGTTAGTTTTGATAGTGTCATACTCTTCTTAATATGTTTTAAATATATCTGTAATACGCTTAACGTATTAGACAAAAGTAATTACGCTCTTCCCATGCGTTAATCGTATTTCTCTAAAGTAATTATGCTCTCCTATACATTATAATTGCGTGATCAATCTCTTTAAGGAATTTTTCGACATAGCTGTTCATTTTCAAAAGCGATCCGATTACGAATTCTTTAATTTCAAATGTATGTTGTCCCAGTTCCTTAATTGTCTTAGTGTTGAACTTACTGAAATCTTGTCATCGAAAAATATTAACTTGCTTGGTTTTTTTATTTTCTTATTCGTTAAATTTCAGTAAATTATTTAATAAATAACTACGTGAGTTCGGATGCAAGATTTTTCACTCTGGGCATATATATCTTTAACTACAAAATAACTGTGCAAGAACTTAAAATTATTAGTTTGATATCAATAAACTGGTTGATTAAATATAATACCGCTGATTTCACTATTTACATTTTTATAGAAGATATACGTAAGACGGTTAAGAAACGAAACTGAAGATTTGAAACAGAATTCGTCATTTTTTGATTAAAATACTGTCAGCATCTAAACTGACACATCTGACAATTATATAAGAATTTATAGCGGATAATTCCATAAGTGTTTGTCAGCCTATTGATTTAAATCCTTTTGCTTATGTATTTAGCTAAATCGACGTCAGTTTCAGACAGATTATGCATTTTACTCTCGGTATCTTTCTATTCAGACTCTTTTAAGGGCTTGTTTATCCACACTGCCTGAAAAACGTTAATTGTTAGCGTGTATTAAAAGATTACGCCGCAAATTACGATGTTAGACATCGTGAATGCTGAAATTTATTCAGATTTAGCAATTAACGGTTTGGTTTTAGCAGAAATGTGTATTTTATGAATCAGAAAGTTCAGAATGCAGGACTTGAATCCTTGTTAAAACCTTTTATCCTTTTTAAATACCGGACAGAGAACTCCAAAATAGGGGTTCATGGAATCGTGATCGGAATTCGCTGATATGAGATAAATTGAATTTTAGTAGCTGCAGTTTATGTTATTAAATTTTTATCTTGCTTTATAAATTTATTTTAATATTCTCCTCAGAAAAGTTTTTCTTTACAAAGATCGCGTTTACAAATACTTTAATTACTACATATATCCCCTATTTTACACCAATCTTATATAATTATCTTTTACATATAAAATTCTCGCTCACACAGTATAATTATTCTAATAAATTGTAATGCAATAATTTTAGTGTTATGGGTTTAATATATATATATGTGCATTCGCTTAATATATGATTTGACATGTAAGTTAATGAAAGCGATATGAACTATACAGCTCAACAAATTCCTTGTAAATTCAGATAGAATTTTCTTTTGTGTTATCGCTATATTTTCATTGCTGAAACACTAGTACTAAACGATTCTCAATAATTTATTATAAAACACCGAAAACATGTTTAATTAAAGCTCTCATAGTTTAAAATATTTCATTTTACATGACGTTTAGTTACATTAAAGTTGTTTCTATTAAAACGTGAGAACTGATACATTTATCCATTTGTGTTGTATTTTATTTCTTTTATAAAATAATCTTATACGGCTTTATAAATTTAAAATAATCTTATACGGACTTGTAAGTTCAAAATAAACTTAAACGGCCTTGTTGTTTTAAAATAAGCTTATACGGCCTTGTAAATTTAAAATAATATTTTACGATTTGGTGTAAAGTTAAATGAATCTTTTACGATTTGGTGTAAAGATAAATGAATCTTATACGATTTGGTGTAAAGTTAAATTAATTTTATACGATTTGATGTAAAGTTAAATTAATTTTGCACGGTCTTGTGTTCACCAAAAGAAAATTTCTTCTGATTAGGCTCGGATTAGATTTTCAGTAGGCTTGGACACTCGCAAACATGGCTTGTAAATTCGTCGCTTCCGCATGATGTCTAGAGGTGTGCCAAAGGGATCATTCAATGATTCAATGAGCTATTTAGCCCACCTATCATGAGCGAGCAAAATCATTCAGTCATTCGGTTATAAACCATTCGGTACACCGCTAATGACGATGTACGAAGTAATTTTCAGACGTAAACACAAACAACATAATTAAACACACCATCGCGTTAAATATAATTGGAGTTTACAAATTAAATTACAGGCCCTCTTTTAATAACCACCTTCTAATTAACGTCTTTTTTCGTTTAACGACCTTTCGTTCTCATCCCTTGAACGTTGTTAATGGGAAAATTACTGCATAACTGTGATGATGATAAATAATTCACATCTTATGAATGACAACGTTGATACCAAGAGATGTTTCGTCCAAAGTTATTTCAAACGGTAGCCAATTGTAGAGAGCCTATTTAAATTAAAACTAAATTTACTTTTTAAGTAATAAGATATAATTAATAATATAATATTTTGTATTCATGGTGCTATTTCTAAACAAGAGTGTTATCAGTAAAAAAAATCGTATATTTTTCCATTTTTCAATAATTCTACAAGGCTCCTGCCCATATCACCTTGAATTTTCGAGACCTACAGAGATTCTAAACATAACGAATTATATTAGGATGAATGCTGCCACCAATAGTGAATTTCTGGCGAATATAAAATATATAAAAACTTGCATCTGATGTTCAGAAATAAAACTTACATGATTAATGGACTATATTATATTACCATTAAATCCATATTAAGCATTAAAGCGTGAGTTTTTCAAGAGTTTCTTTCCTGATGACATTTTCGTATGGCTCTGAAAAACCAAGGGAAATAAAATACACAATATCTCTTTTGCTCCATATCAAAAGAAATGTTTCGATAAACACGTTTCTCTGCGTATACTCATACATGGAATAATGAACCTACTAGACATAAATAAGGGTATCGATACATCACGTCAATATCTCTTTTTTTCTTTGTTTGCCAAGTCCACCAAAGTTAAACAATTAAAGCTATCCATCAACAAAATTTCTTGAAGATCTCGAAAACGAGATAAAAAAAAATATGAATTTTCTAAAGTGGTATTAATAGTAACCGTTTTCTGCTTCAATACAAATGCCGTGAACTCTAACAACGTATAAATCTAACAAATTGTATCTCAACGTTTAGTTACCACCGAACATTTAAGCTTTGAATGAACATGACCTACTGTACATACAATTTTAAAAGGGAAAACAACTTTGTATGTAATAGGATTACAAGATAGTAATTTTGTAGTCTTAAATATATTTTGTATTTAATAACCAGACTTCTAGTTATATTCATTATCACTTAGAAAGTGGTGGAACGAAGATATGAGAACCAATCAAGTGTGGTGCGATATGGATATTAATTTTATTGCGTTCATATGGAACAGATTTCCTTAACTTGGAGTCCACGGACCCAAAAGGGAAACAGTTCTGCCCAAAGGGAGCCATACTACAAGAACCATTAAGAATCCTTTAAATATAGCACATTTCGATAGAGGTTTTACACTATCTGATAATGAGTCTTTTATTTATTAACTGTGAAGAATAATAGTTGAAGCATTTGTATACGCGCTTATACGACGTATAGTTCGTTTGTTTGTATTTCTCTGCATAGGACATGCTACGCTAGAACACAGTTTTCCGAGGAATATGCACCTCTGATACATGGGGAACTAAACTTCGGGATTCGGTGGGCAGAAAAGGCAACGTAGCCTATAGTGCCATTAAAATCGAACCCAGGTCAACGGCATGATATACGAATACGTTACCACTTCGCCACTGTAGGGGTGCACCTATATATATATATATATATATATATATATATATATATATATATATATATATATATAAAACTTGTTAACATGTAACCATATGGTGGGCGGGATAATTACTAGAAGGCCGTAAGGCAGCTTAGCAGTAGTGAAAAAGTGAGAATTAAATCCTGCTAATATAGGAAGCTTGCCATTTTCTCCACCAATCAGCATTCTGAGATTTGATTCCGCGGGCAACATACATTTAGAATATTAAGGTGCGTATACATCTGCGAGCCGAACCGCTAGTTCACATGACTGGGACTGGGTTTGGAGCGCCGAACGAACTGCTTATGAACCGCTCGTGGCGATACGCTTCCCGTCGGTTTTTCTAATGAACATAAAGGCGATACTTAGATAGATCATAAGAAATTTTGAATTGGACCCTCAGAGTAAAACAGCCAATAGGGCACAACCCCCACCTATTGTAACCTATCACGATGCAGGAGCAAAACAGCCAAACGCTGCCATTCTCAGAGAAAAGTATGACTTGCAAACGAACAAAGGCGCTTGCAGTTCGTTGCCTTTCTTTCTGCTCACGAACCTCCAGGCTCCATCGAAGCCTACATTCTTTTGTGCCTATTGATTTTATTCCATCGTTTTTTATTCGATTATGGAGTGGTCAGATTAAAGTGTACTGAAACTATTTGATATTTATAAAACCAAGTCTTTACTATGGGATCCTAAACATAAGGACCATTTAAAAAAAAATTAAAGGAAGATATCTGGAGGAAAATATGTGCTGAGAGATGAATATATTTCCTGTTTGAATATGCGGGGTCCAGTCTTCTGCAGCAGATTCTCAAAATCAAAAGGCAACAAACGCCTAAAATTCTTATATTGGACGCCTATTTCTTGTGAATTCCAGTCCATCATTAGCTTCGTACCAGTGAATTTTTTATACAGGTCAGTGTGTCACCAACGTCGATATTTCCCCTTTCTCTTGCACAAACTAGCCATCAATAAAGCCGCACCATACATCAAGAAAATTGCGTGATTTTCTTCGCGCGAAGACATGATTACAAGTAAATGACAAATGACTGCTGCTGGTTCGCGGTAGGTTTTTTTCCTTTCCCATGGATTGCTGGAAGTTTGTTATGAAAATAATATCAACGAACGGTTTACGAGCGGTTCACGAATGGTTCGAAAATGTATACCCAGCTTTAAATGAAAAATTGCCCGCAAAGAAAAAAAAAATTTCACGGTGCCTGGTGGGAACAGAACCCATGTCCCCTTGGTATCCGGCCAAGGGCTCTTCCAACTGAGTTACAGACGACCTATCAACCTTTTCTCTGTGAGGGAGTATAAAGCTTCAATATAGACGGATTTTTGAAATGGGGTAGTGCTTGAACTGCTTTTTAAACCAAATCAAATCGACATCAAAGAAGCGAAGATCCGAAAAGCGAGACTGGCGTGATATTAAAGTACGGGATACTTTTCTCATGATAGCCGATGCTGTGAACCACATCATCGGCCATGATGAGAAAAATTTCCCGTACTTTAATACGTTCGTAAACCATGGAAAATTATATGTCCCTTGATTTAATCCTACCCTCCCTCGAGCCATAAAATAAAAAGTCGAATACTAGATCAATGACAGTAACTGATATTGTACTTATTTTTAACAATATCATTGTTAAAATATCCTATTTGTAAAGTTTCTAATTTACGTGGAAGTATTCTTCTATACTCCAGAAAGTGACTAGAAACATCTGCCTCAGATCGCACATATTGCAAACATCGCCGCCATCGAAAACACGGACGATGAGCAAAAGGCAAACCACATAAAACCTCAAAAATTCAAAAGGGCTAAGGACGTTGCTAGAAATAGAGAAAAACTTTCTCTATGAAAGAAGATTAGACTTTATAAAATAGTTGGGTAGCAAAGGGATGGAAAAAATTTCAAATCATTTTTCACTTACGCACATGGCAAGACAAGGAATTGGGATACCGTCAGACCTTTAGAAAATGACTGAGGAAGATGATGATTGATGATGGAGAAATAGCTAATGTTCAGAATAATTTTTTTTCACCTTTAATTTTTTGAAAGAAGTGGTAGGTATAGAAATGGAAAAAGTAGCGGATAATATAAATAGTTTTAGGATTTGGAACGAACACTTCCAAAGAGAAACTGAGCAGTGCCCTTTGATACCTCGTCATTTTCAAAGTATTACATTAAAACATCGGCGTATATTAATCTATATTTAATTTATACACAAGCATTATTCTTTTACTGTTTATTTTTAATTTAGGCTTTTAACGCAAAAGAAAAGATGACTCAAAACAAATGCAAATGGATGCTGATTTGTATGGTAATTAAAACGCAAAGTATGGTGAGAATTTTTTTTTATTTTTGTCTACGCCCACTATTGATAGTGTGACTATATTTCTTGGCAGCCTTATACTGTCAGCTGAAGACAAAATATCGTTAGGCGTTTATCCATAGGGGCATCATATAGATGACTGACCTCACCCCAAGATATGTACACATACACCCAAGCTTACTTGGTAGTCTAACCTAAAACACAGCGAATTAGAATGTGGTAATTACAATACCCACTGGATCGTATGGTGAAAAGTTTGGTGAATATTTAAGATTTATAGAACCGTTTCTGTATTTGAGTATTTGGGAAGCCCTGATTGAGTATGCTACTCTTCATGGACAGTGAAACGTGTACATAACGGTACTCTGTATATAACGATATTTTCTCCCTATACCGGCAGATATAGTGTATTATATTCAGCATTGTCTATAACAATAAACGGGGGATTATCACAATATGTTTTACTGTCGAGGGACTATTGTTATAGAAAATTTTCACTGTATTATTGTTTTCAAACTTTGTCGTTTTATTAAAGACATTACATGAAATAGTTATAAAAATAGCGTAATTTATGACAGTAATTATTTAATCGATACCGATTTTCTGTTAGTTAACTTTCTGTACAAGTTCCCGAGTTATTCCAAAGTTTCTTCTTATTTTCATAATTCATCTTATTTGAATGCTACTTCTTCTTTGCTGCTGCATATTTAGCTCGGAAAGCGTCGCGTATCATTAAATATAGACCCTGCACACTGAACGTCGTTGACGATGTGTGCAACCGCTCGGGCTAGTAACTTAGTATCATAAGCATTTCCCCCATTCAGTTAATTGTTTCATGGGTTGTCTATATGATAGTTATTGATCTCTGTATGCTGCGGTTCTTTTCCACCATTCTTTCCAGAGCATCCCAGTGATGACGATCACCGACGAACCCGCCGGAAGGGATCCCAATCAGTAGGGTTGTGTTTTAGAGCATCGTAGTTCGGGGGACATGATAAACTATCTGTACCGCCCTAGATGACTCATAGAGAAGTCTTCGGACGTAAGGCATGTAAAAAGACATATTCTTTTCGGATGTTTTTTAATTTTCTGAGGCTTTGTTATGGATGTTCTTTAACAGTCATCCGTGTTCGGCGGAAAAATACATCACTAGCGACAATATGAATTTCGCGACATCATTTTCATATGAGAGGAATAAGGAAGTTCAATTTAATGTCGTTTTAGTCAACAATTGGGTCCTTCCAATTTGAATAACGCCTCTTAATAAGGAATATATATATATATATATGGGAAAAGTCGAAAATTTGAAATTTCGCATTCTTTTTAAAATTCTATTTTGTTCCCCAAAATTTCAGATTTCATGATCTGTAAGCGCTTTTTCAAAATTTTCTTTATATTTTGACTTAAGCTCTTTAATGTGAGTACCAAGTCCATAATTTTAAATGGAACGCTACACTAAGAAAGCAGTTTTCTGGAAAACTAACTTTGAGGACTATACTGCTTTACGGAAAACACGATATCCATAGTTCTAATGATCCGATTTACAAAATTGTAAAAGAATGTTATAGCGTATAAAGATGTGCCTAAGATATACCGAAATGGTAAATATTCGTTTAAAAATAGTTTTTAATTTGACCATGTGAACAATGGTTTTCTCTGTAACACTTCCTTTTTGCCTTACGTTCGTATTAATATTTTTTTCTCAAAAATTATCTGCAGTATAAATACCCATTCGATACATCCCATAGAGAAGATAATTATATTTGATTTACATTTGATTTAAATCCTGAAATTAAATGGAATCCAAGTTATCGTCTTTGAAAATTGCTATTAATTAAACCATTAATTAGCAAATAATTAATTAGTGACATTTTGTTTTTCTTTAGAAATTTGTTCTAATTTATTTGTAAGTATATTTCATGCAAAAAATTAAATTAATATACTAATAAATAAACAAAAAAGTTCTCCAACGCATACATATACCATAAGCAAATATGTCGCTTTCCACAAAGAAAACGACTTATTTTGCTAATCTGCCTAATGAAACAGCATAATTATGCTCACTTTTCTCACCTATTCTTAAATAGATATGAAAAGGATTCCTAGTTTTTTCTAAATTAATAACTAGAACTTTAAGGTCTTTTCTCACCTTGAGAAACACGGGCTTTTAAAAGTGTTGAGATGTCACCTGAATTAGCATGCATTGTCTATTTTAACACACTAAATAGAAGTTGAAAATGATGATGCTTTTTACACATCATCAAACGCCAGTTATAAAGTACGGAAAACTTAAATTTCATTGTCATAGTTAACTAATTAACCTTCACTAATTCTTGTTAATTGCAAACTGAAATTCCACAAGTGTAGGAACAAGCTTTGTGCGACAGCTTTCCGCATATGGTGACCATCAAATGGCGATCGCTTTATCCATTAATATGTGGAAGCTTTTCTGCTCTTCTTCTCACCAAATTTTCTCTGAAAAATCACGTTTTTGTTTGTGGTATTGAAACACAGGCTGATGCACACACACGCGTATTTCCTATGAGCATTCTTCCCATGATGCAATATATATATATGATTAATGCATCATATGTAATATATGCACTGGAGCTTCGGAAAGTTCAATTTTTTGGTAAGTCGAGATAATAAAAAATAACGAACCAAATGTATTGTATGTGTTCTAATGGCTTGAATTTTCGATAACACGAAGTTGTTTTTACACTGCTCTGTTTCGGCTTACAGAAGTTCCGCGGTATGCACGTTATTGTGGTAATATGGTATAATTAATGGATATGATCTATTGAAGAGAATTGCATATAAACATAATGTGGAAAAAAATAATTATTGAATTATTTGAACTAAAAAAAATTCACGTATCTTTAGGGAAACTCTTATATTACATATTTATTAATCTCAATTCATGCATTTTGATCTTGAAGTAAACCAATTGCCACTGCAGATGGCTGTCTGTCCGATGCGTCTTTGCGGGCTGGCTATCGCATTACTACTTTATACTATTTTTTTGTTCATAGTTGTAGTCAGTTGAAATTCCACGTAGGAATTTTAACAAAAATATTAAAATGTTCTCAAAAATTAAGAGTCTCTTTTATATTGCACTATACATTGTATTGTTGCGTACTGTTTGGCGCTGAAAAAACTGTATCTGGATAACGTGAACGAGGTTATTATACAGGGTGTCTCGTCAAGACTGCATAAACTCTGCACAGCCCGATTCCTTGCAAAATTCTAGGCAAAAGACATTAATGAGGAAATACTGAGAAATCCATATTTTCTTAGTTATTAATGTTTTAAGTCCAGCCAATGAGAACAAAATTTGACCCCCCTTTTCTTGGCGAGAAATACTTACAAAATAAATCACTAAGCCCTGCCTGATATAGTAGAATGTGGGAACCTTATTGGGCTTCAAAGTGATTTCCCTTTTTTCAAGCACAACCCATTTTTTCTGAGAAAACTGGAATTGTGACGTCAGAAATATTACGTAGCTTTACGTAAAATTACAACAGTTGGCAATTTTTCCAATATATATATATATATTTAGGATTACCACATGATTAGATGCTGCAATACATAAAACATGCTGCTGCAAAAAGTGAATTTACATGATTTTTAAAGCATTTGAATATGTTCGCATATTTTGCATGTCTCCAAACAGTTTTAAGGGTTTTCTGAGATGGACCGATAGGCCAGAATTTGGAACCACAATATACTTCCATTGAGTCAAACATTCTACATAAGCCGAAACCCCAGTCTAGCGGACTCAAAGATTGGTGTATTCACTACGGTATTACAGGATTTACGTAGGCCGGCACTATCTATTATGCCATT
>QLNU02015360.1:34373851-34385796 GCA_006491805.2 Dysdera silvatica
ATTTTATATATATTATTTAAATATATATTTAATATAATTATGCTAAAAATTCAATTCTAATGAATGGGTCTTAGTCACAGCCATTTAAATCCCAGTGGCGCAACTGGTTTGTGCATGCGGTATTTACATGTTAATGTTGGCGAGTAACGCCGAGGATGCAAACTCTCGTTAATCCGAAAATCCAGTTTATCCTGATTTTTAATGAGCCGTTAATTAAAAATATTTTCCGCGGCCCGCTCGTCGTATGTTGCCTGTAACGCGTGCACACTAGTGGCGACCTGTGGCTAGATTTCAGGGAAGTTGGGTGAAGCTAACTGACCAAATCACATTAATTTACGATATATACTTGCCAAGAAACTGGTTTTTACCTCATTCAGTAAATAAGAAAGAAATTTACGGTAACTTTGGGTTTTGGTGAATTGGCTTCACGCAGCTTCACTTAAATCTCGCTACGGGCCGCCACTGGTGCACACTAAAACACACTCACATCAAACAATTTTAGCTTACGAAAAATTACGTAGTAAAGATTTCCATTATTCTGAACAAGTGTCGGCGGATGAACAAGACTCCATTGAAATTATTTTGCCCTACGGTAATGTAATGATGACGCGTTTGTCTATTATACTATCATATTGGGTTCGATTCCAATGGGCCTTCTTTTACCCACTATATTCCGGCGTTTGGTTTTCTAGTCAAAGGATGCACGAATTTCCAGGAAAATTGTAGATTCCGGCAGACCATGAACTCACCTGTCCTTCCACCGCAAAGGCCAAACAAACAAGCATATAAATGCGATCATTTAAATCTTGAAACCGTATAAAGAAACGTATAGATTGAGAGCGTTTATTTTGAATCTAGTGATCCACAACCTCCATCTTAGAAATTTCTAGAAATAGCTTAATGTCTAATAAATAATTAACCAAATTTCCTGCGTTAATTTTGAATGAGATGGTTAATAAAAAAGACTATTAAAGACCCAGAAGTTTTTAATTGCCTCTGATAACGTGGAAATTAGTTATTTCGTTAATTTGGCAGTTTTGGACGCCATTTCTCGAACGAGTTACACCAGCGTAGAGATAACGCATTTATCTATAGAGCGGAAAATCAATATTGGAAACCAGTCAGCACAGAGTGTTTGCCGTTTCTTCTGACAATCTGTACTCTGGGGTTTGATTGTCTATACTTACTATACTTGAGGGACACTCAGAAAACCATAGGTCTGGGCACATCATACTATGAGTTGTCCTTTCGTCAGTAAACAAAAATAAACAAATGAGTTACGTTTCTCCTTAATTGATCTTCACCAGAATTTTGGCTTTTTTCTTCCATTTAGTTATTAATAAATGTAACTATAGTCTATTTATTTTCGACACACAATTACACTGAAATATGAGCATCATCTCAAAAAAGAACCTCTCTCTTTTTTAGAACAACACATTTTTAAATAGTGACAACCCGTGTCGTCGATTTATTGTAAAAACTAATTATACAAAATTTACCGCTGCTGTTAATTAATAAAAAACGTTATTAATAGCTGTTTCAATAGTTTTTGCAACACATTTGTTAACTAATATGCCTTTATTGATGGGACTACAAGAAAAATGTGGCATTCTATATCCTTAAGTTTTAAAACATGTTAAGTAACGAAATACAATAATGGCAATGCATGTCATAATGCTGATAATTGTAACTGATGACAATGATATCAGCTTTCATTAGTTCAGGTGCTTTCTCATATTCTCATACATCCACTATTTCCCTTCTTTTCAACAGGTGAATTCCAAGTAGAGAGTCGTGTATATATGTGTGTGCATAAAAACGCTTATGACATAACTAGTTTTGAAACCAACGAGTTTCTACATGTAAACGATCGATGAAAATAATTTTTTCACATCTGCATTATGCACTTAATTTTTATTCACTTACGTGTTATTTATGTAATATATTTTTACCTACGTATGGCCCTGGAAAGTTAAGCATCATGAGTTCCACGGCAAATTAAACGTCGTATTTATTACGATTTATCGTCGATAATATGGGTTGGAAGCGCTTCTTCTATTAAAAAAAATAGTTAGGACATCGATACGAGAATAAAAATAAATATTTTTTGTTTACTTATTGTGAAAGAGCTTTTTTTTTTGTCGAAATATATGTCGTATGAAAATCACGAATTCCTACCGTTATGTAGTATTAATTAGTAATTATTAGTAATTAATTTCAATGAAATCAATTGCAACGAAATCAATTTCATCAAATCAAATCCGACACACACGCACAAGTTCATGATCATTATTATTGCACTAATTTTAGTGTCCAATAAAAATGTGACCCGCAAAAATACTTAATTTAAAAGGCGCTTGATATTTTACCTTAATTCGTAAACAATGAAGAAACGCACTGTTCGCATTGATATTAACTTTTAAGTTTCAATCATTTTCCATCACGATGCAAATCTGGTGGACGGACGTGTTTCGGTAACAGCCACCATCATCCATCATGCATATAATTCTTGTTTTTCAAAAAGAATTCTGCATGCAGAAAGAGGAATTCAAAGTTTTACATTTCTTCTCCTAAAATAACACTCACCCACATCGAGATTTTACGGTACGAAGGTACGTTTTAGCTATGTGCCGTGATCCGTACGCATGTATCCCCTTTCTTTGCAGTGCATTTGTTACTAGGAGAAACGTACAGCTTATTCTTTCCTAACTCTTTCGGGATTTTTCCAAAATAACTTTTTTAAGATTTCATGTTCAGCTACGGCTTCCGCAGAAGTATCGCGTGCATATTCCGACATGCAGATAAAATTTCAATGATTACTTTTGGGAAAGTGCATACATATAATATTTTTGCAATAATCGACAACTTCTCCAAGAAAAAACGCACGTAGTCGCGCGAGAATAGGTTTTGTTCCCACCAAAATTGCAAATAAATATTTCTTAACGTAATCTACTTGTTTATTTATGTATGGCTCAGAGTAAAGAATATACGTAGATCGATGGGGATTCCCCGTCGAAGAATTCACGCAAACACATGCCATACAAGCAGAAGAATGAAAATAACTCCGCTTTTAATATTATCTCTAGTCAGCAGCGTAGCTAGGGGAAGGGGCGGTTTCCCCGGGCGCCACAATTCGGGGAGGGGCAATTAGTCTTTAAAAAAAAATAACAGGTACAACAATTACGGCAATGACAGTCACTCGCCCCGGGCGGCAAAATATCTAACTACGCCACTGTCTCTAGTAATAAAAATTCGATCACATTATTGGAAATTCAACTCCTCTATTGTCGTGACTATTACAAAGATAAAAGTGTTGCTTTTTGTGTAAATGAAATAATTAAGTGCTACAATTTGGTAGTGATTGTAATATATATATATACATACAGGGTGTCCCAGAAGGTCGTTTCCAAACTTCGAGGAGTTGTAGAGAACACCAAATGAAACGTATCGGCCAATGGAACCTATGTCCGAAACGGAACCGGTTTCGCAAGAAAGTGAATTTAATGTATACGCCCACCTCGCGGCTGCGTAACCAATTACATCAATTAAAATATTTTTTTCATACAGAATTTAAGTGATTCACCTAATAACACAGCAGAGACAAAAACATCCGGAATTCCCTTTTCTGATCCGGATCTGCGTACCACATAGTCAGCAATAAGCATAAAAGTGCCTTTTTTAGCACACTGGAAATGAATTGTGAACTGCTAAGTGTATGCAGCAGGTAGAGGACATGAAAATAAACAATTTTTGTTTAGTCACTTTTTCCTAAAATTAGTCGTTTGGCCGCTACTGTGAATTTAGTGTTCGCATCCAGCGCATTCAAGGTTACCACATATGGCAAAATGCGCCATTTAAAGAATTTCCAAAATTATTTAACGCCAACGGACGGCGGCCTGTCTCTGTTTGGCGACTTGGTATTGCCCCCCTAAGTGCTACTTCTCCTGTACACACATATGCACGCAGGAGAAGTAACGCCCCTAGATGATACTTGACCTACATGCATATCTATATAGAGGGAAAGTAGCACGTAGGGGCTCGAAAAATCTGTTGCTGGCCCGAACGCTTCTTCTGCTGCTGAACGTAGAATTTTTAAGTGTTGAAGTGTTGTAATTACTGATAAGTGCATATCTAATACTGTATTAGACCGAACTGGGGTCAAACAATATTGACAATGTCAAAGAAATCTCAGCTGTGTCGATAAAAATGTCGAAGTTATTTAATATTATTGAAATACATATAAACTGACATAAATTAATTACAATCTATGTATAATTCATAATATATATAGCCATGTTTACTGCAATGGAATATTACTTCATGTAATCTTCCATCGAGGCCCAGCAGATATGAATGTAGACAAGTATCGCCTAAGGGCGAAACTTCCTGCGTGCATATGTGCGTACAGGAAGTAGCACTTAGGGGCAATACCAAGTCGCCAAGCAGAAAGGTCGCCGTCCGTTGGCGTTAAATAGTTTTGGAATTCTTTAAATGGCGCATTTTGCCATATATGGTAACCTTGAATGCGCTGCATGCGAACACTAAATTCACTGTAGCAGCCAAACGACTAATTATAGAAAAAAGTAACTAAACAAAAATTGTTTATTTTCATGTCCTCTACCTGCTGCATATACTTGTCAGTTCACAATTCATTTCCAGTGTGCTAAAAAGGCAGTTTTATGATTATTTCTCACTATGTGGTACGCAGATCCGGATCAGAAAAGTGAATTCGGATGTTTTCGTCTCTACTGTATTATTAGGTGAATCACTTAAATTCTATATTGAAAAAATATTTTAATTGATGTAATTGGTTACGCAGCCGAGAGGTGGACGTATACACTAAATTCACTCTATTGAGAAACCGGTTCCGTTTCGGACATGCGTTCCATTGGTCAGTATGTTTCATTTGGTGTCTTCTACAACCCCTAGAAGTTTGGAAACTACCTTCTGGGACACCCTGTATATATGCTATATATGTGTGTGTGTGTGTGTGTGTGTGTGTATATATATATACAAGGGAGCAGTTGGCTCCCGAAACGTCGTGTTTTTAAACCTTACGCCAGTGTCGAAATAACTGTTTGTTATGGAATCTCCTGGTGAAACTCTGTATTGTTTCGTTATATAATTTATAATGTCTCTTTTTCATTAATTAACTATAATACATATGACTTTTATTAGGTAACATTATATCAACATTTTCTTTCAATCAAATTTTCAAAAGAAAAGTTTAATAAATAAATATTCCTTAAAAGTGTGTTTCTCATTAATTATTTTTGATAAAGATGTTGAATAGGTTGAAGGGTAACAAATTAATTAGATAGTTATAAGAATTTAAAACGTCACTTCTGTGAGAATTCACAATTTTCATTTAAAGAGCAGACAGGGGTTTAGAAAGAGCTATATTCACATATTATTCTTCACCCAACAACAGAGTATTAGAGCTTAGTCGAGGCATGATATCAAATCCTGTTCGAGTGCTAGTTTTGAAAAGAGTTGCAATTTTTATTAATTAGATATTAACATTTTGATTTCGTCCTTCACTTAGAATATAAATATGCTAATATTGAGCTCGGCGTCATTTTCCAAGGTAAATTGCAAAACGTTAGCAAATGGTCATTGCATGCTTTTAGAGCTTCTCTTATTGGATTTCGAAGTAAGTCTGATAATGGCGAAATAAGACTGTTTGCAAACGTAAAATATTAACGTTATTTACGGCATTGTCCTACACTTTGAGCTAAACTCACATGAAAATATCGGGACCTGTTTTGCTGCCATCAATTCCAACTCTACAAATTCACTGACACCCAGGTCGTAGACATAATTTCATGATGATGTGTTGTTTTTTTATTCGGAGGGTCAAAATTTTTACAAAATAACGTTGAATAAAGCTGTGTCATCTTTATCGCAGAAAAATAAATATAAATACACACTATACAAAAATAAATGAGGAAATACTAATTTTGCCTTCAGACATAATTGTAATTTTTTACTTGTAGTTTTGCCATCAAAATTTAATTTTTCATAATATCCTCTTTTTGACCAAAATAGTTTCTATATTTTTTTAAAGTATTTTAAAATTAGTAATCTACGAAACGAAATCTTAAGGTATAAGACTTTGATAATTATTCAAGGTTTGAATTTTTTCTCCCCTTTTTATAAGTTTGACAAGTAAATACATATACGTATGTTTGCGATCATATTCAAGAGAACAGTTACCTAAGGCCTCCCTAAATAAGGGCATGATTCACACCTTACGATAATACTACATCTCATACAGATACTGCGTCTATGTAGATAAGGACGATTTCTGGAACTTGTGAGATCTGGAGGCAAATTTAATTGAAAATTTACTTAATGTATGCATTCCATTAGACGTTATAATGTTATAAATAGGACTTTGCGTAACTTACGGTTGTCAGTAAGTTAAAGCCTGATTTAAAAGAAACGGAAACACATACACAATTTGCCCTTAACTTAGAAATACTGCTTTGGAAGAAAGAAAAAAATTTATTGCAACTTGGTGTAAAAATTAATTTGCTGTAGTGCATTGTAAATACATTTCACTTTTACTTTTTTAGAGATGGTTAGGTAGTTGAAAAACAACTTTAAAAAATGTGGTGTATATATATATATATATGAGAAATATAATATGGTTATATATAATGGTTTTAGTTTCATTAGATATTTTACATATGACTTTAGTTTCATTAAATATTTTACATATGACTTTAGTTTCATTAGATATTTTACATATGACTTTAGTTTCATTATATATTTCAAATATGGTTTTAGTTTTATTACATATTTTATATATTATTTGCCCAAATAGTCATTTTACACATGATTTTAGTTTCATTGCATGTTTACATACAGTTTTAGTTTCATTACATATTTTGCATACGATTTTAATTTCATTAGATATTTTAGATATGACTTTAGTTTCATTGCGTATTTTATATATAATTTTAGTTTCATTACATATTTTACGCGAAATCGTGGTTTTACTGCACATCTTTTTTAAATAAATATGAGGGAAATTATAAATGACATGCTTTGAGTGCTATCCCAAATAACACTATTTGAAAAATTATTTTATAACAGAAGATAAAATTTTAAATTTTAGGTTGGTTTACGTTATATTGGTGCAATTAAAATTTTGATAAGAAATTACATAATTTATTCTCCGTTTCTAATTTTCTTATAATATCACGCTCTAATGAAGTACTGATTCTTCGATTACCGATTTCGAGTACTGGTCATTCCAAACTGGACATAAAATCGAATTGGGATAAACACGGTCTTATGAAAATTCTTTATTTTTAAGGTCTTACCTTAAAATAACGTCATAAATGACCCTATGGATAATATGAATATGCTAAATGGGCAAAAAATGACTCTTTTCTTACCGTAGTAGATTTTTTTAATTGATAAAGAAATATTGTCCTTTAAATTAAATAATAATTTCAAAGATCCTGGCTTCTTTTCTGCTTAATCAGATCACTAAACTAAATCCTTAATTATTTAAATTTATATGGAGAATGCTTCACTTATCACGATATTATAAAGAAAGGAAATAAAAAAATTGAAGTTGCAGTTTATTCTGATATATCTCATATGCAGTCGGTTACTTTGACGGAATGTTCTGAAATATTAAACTATTGCTAAATAATATCTTAATAAGTTGCACATTTGTAAAATCTGTTCCATTAATTTTTATATAAATACTTTCCCTAAACTTGCAAATTTACATCAAACAATGATATTACATGAAGTAATACACTTAATGCATAATATATAAAATTTGGTAAATAAAATTATAAGCTTAGGCTGATTAAACTTAGATTTAGCGAATGCCATCCCCTTTTACAAAAATACCCCACATGAACCAAAGATTCGTCATTATATATTATAGAGCTTTGCGGGATATCCCACCGCGTCTGTTTATAAAAAGCACTTAACGTTTCACTCCGTTCTATGCGGAGCATCCTCAGAAGCAACAGCCGACCAAATTTCCCTCTACGAAAATGCAAGATTACTACTTGGTTGCTCGGCAGAATATGAATGATTGCAGAGGGAAACTTGGTCGGCTGTTGCTTCTGAGAATGCCCCGCATAACACGGAGTGAAACGTTAAGTGTTTTTAATAAACAGACGCGGCGGAATATCCAGAAAAACTCTATAATGTATATTAATAGACGCCGTGAAAGTCTTCGTGAATGTATAAAGATCCATCGTTGCGCAGTTTGCTACTTCAGAGGTAGAAATGAGGAAATTAGCCTTATTAAAATTTTGACATATTTTTATAATGTTTTAATGTGTATATAAACTATTTTGAAAATGTATAATAATATAAGGAATAATACTATACTTTATTATATAACACAGTTTATTTTTTCAAATGCTACGTGTATCCTCAAGCTGTGGAGAACGTACCTCTTTATCTTTGTGTCCGACCAGTTCTTCATGGTTCTATTCTACATGGCTTAATAACCCACCTATGCAGTTTCTTAAACACATCGTTTTTGCTATGCAGTTTTAGGGGTATAATACAATTTTTCACAATGAAAGAACGTCATGATTTCATGAAATAGTCTACTGGTTCCAAGAGGATAGCTTTATTTTCCAACTGACTTCTGGTTTCTCCAACGACCTTTAAAACATAGTTTAATAACTTGGAATTTACGCAAACTTTTGTAGTAAATAATTTGTAAGAAAACATTTACTAAAGTCTAGTGAAGAATTAATCGGCAGTAAGTTTGAAGACGCATAACAAGACAATGAATTCCCAAAGAAAGAAAAAAGGGAAATCGGAAGTAGACGAAAGGGCTTTGACGAATAGTTGTTTACCAAAGAACCTTTGGCTACGAACTGAATACGAACCATTTGTCTTGCCTATAGATCTTCGGAACTTTAAAGATGGTTCCTTAGTTCGGAGAACGTTCAGCCTATAAGTGCTTTCTGCAAAAATTCTGTTCAGTCTAGATAAATCTTTTTACCATTTTTCATAGGGGTGGGTCTTCCCGAGCCATAGCTCTCCAATCTTTATTCTGAGAAGTATTATGGTAAATAAGAAGATTCATATTTAGTGCGAAATATCTCCTTGATTTCTTGTAAAAAGATATAAATGCGAGATATATATAATCATTTATCACTTTTATCTCTAAATGATACTTATTATATCAATAGTATAAAGTGCCTTGAAATATTTCGTGCATTTATCTTTTGGCAACATCTTCAGATGGTATTATAGTCTCCTTTTCATTCAACTTTGCAGTGACGTAGTGGTAATGCGTTTAAATACCGTGCGAATAACCACTATTTCACTGCATCAGGCATCTAGCACTTGTGAGTTTCTTTTCGTAGATCCGTAGGCAAGGGTTTGATTGCGTATGCGAAGTAGTTGGGATTCCATGGAGAACTAGAGGTCCCAATACAACATGACCGTAGCTATTCTTGCGCCATAAAACACAACTAAATCTACCTTTTGCATTTGACGAAAAGCTATATTTCAGTTGCTGAAAGGACCGCTACCTTTTTTATATACCCAAAGCAATACAGTATGTCCAAAAGTGAACAGTAGGGTGCCCAAGATGGGATTACGGGATTACCGTGACCTCCTAATTAAAATATGCCTCTTTGAATTAAAGTTTATTGAAGTTAAAAATTATTACAGTGCGTATAAAGTCTCGCATTAAAAACTTACTAAGCTACCACTTACTATTTACAAAAATTGTTTTTCAAACTAGAGCTAATTAACGCCACATCACGGGATTTAGTGGCTAGTAAATAAGAAGACGTCGTCTAGAGCTGGGATCGAACTAGCGACTTCTTCTTCGAAACCGAAGTAGCATGTCAACTGGATACGCGAAAATACGCGCTAACCAGTTTCCTTAGTAATCATGCCATCACTGAGAAGGGTAATTGTATCTTGAAATTTTAATATTACAAAAATAAATATACGAAACTATGAAACTGGAGATTTCATAGTCTTGTATGTTTGCTTCAAACTTATTCACCTGTATTTGATTATTAGTTGCCAATTGCATTGTGACAGGATAACAACGTTCATCAAAGGTAGATCCAGCAAGGAATTTGGGGGGGGGGATGTAAGATGCAGTAGGACTGACTCATAACGAGCCCGCATTTAGCGAGTTTCTGGATACAGCGAGGAAAATATGGATTTTGTTTGGTATAATAATTAAACGCAATACGACTAAACCGCTTTTAGCGATCAAGTTTTTATGGACCACGGATTTAACGAGCAATTTTAAAAAATAAAATGGCAGATCAAACTTTTTGCAATAATTCCATTGTTACAATCAGCGGTCGTTATAACCGATTTCCACCGCATTTTTATGGATTTGGGAGGGGAAATTTTCCTAATGCACCCCCCGTGGATCCGCCACTGCCTTCAGCTCCAAAACATTGAAGTTCTAAATATCATTAAGTGAATAGAGCTAAGCCAAATTGCTCAATGTCCAAATCACTGAATATGTCTGCTCGTTCATGATAGGTTGGAATTATATATCACATATTGACTCGTATTTTATATTACATATTGACCCGTTTTGTGAATAACTTCATACACCAGTAAAATGACTGAGAAGAAAGCGCCACCTATGGCGGCCACCTTTCTCATATTTAACTGTCTACCAATAATAACCAATAAAATGAAGTCAACTAACCAAAAATAACTGCCCTTTTTGTAAATGTTTTAAGCTGGAATTTAAATCATCTTGTCAAATTCAACAAAAGGATTGAAAGATCCTCAAAGGTAGTCATTACGATGAAATGAAAATGGAAGTTGTATGGTATTTTATTTCATCGTTGTTGGTATTTATAAGTTGTATGGTATTTATTTTTTAGCTTATACTTTTACAAAAATAAAATGCAGAATATGGTTTTAAATAAATGAAAATATCCCTATTGTAAGGGAATAAGTATTATATTTTTCTTTTCAGTTTTTATTCGGTTTGCACAGCACCTTGAAGATCTTCAAATTAATTCATAGCAAAATGAATAAATCACGTAAAACTTTTATATAGATGCACTTTGACAGACATGGAATATATAATTATTAAAGATATTGGAATACATAACAAAAAAATCGTTCTTACATCATCTAGAAAAATTATATATTATACCAATTCTTGTGTATGACATCTATTTAGTTACGTTAAAAGTCCCAAACCTTACTAACCTTAATTTAAATGTCCAGAAACGTATGTGATAACCTCGCAACCTTCTACTTTATAAAAAAAGGTAGGTCTAAAATTGCACACGTAAGTACGATGAGAGAGTCTCGTCAGCTGTGTCTCAGTGAATAAGTTGGCAGAATTCTAGAGTGTCAATTAAGAAATCGTTAGTTCGAATCCAGTGTTAGACAAGGCGTTTTTTTCTTCCCAAAGCGTATTGTAACAACCACCCCTTTAAGCTCCGCGTCTAAAACTAATCGTTACCAATTTCCAATCACTTTTATGGAAATTATGCTTATCCCAGGAAGAGCAATAATACCCAAATTTGTGATATAGATGTCAAATAACTCTAGTGTGGGCCAAAAAACGTGGCCGGTAAAATTTAATTTCCTTGAGAAACATACAGCGATAGGCGGCCGCAGCCTCTCAGATTAGGCGGGGCACGGGGCCGAAATAATTTTGGCGCCCCTTGCTACCAAATATGAGTTTTATAATGTAACGAGTAAATATTTTATTTCATTTTTACAGTGTACACATTTCAAATTTTTTTGAAAATGTAAAAAAATTGCGAAGGCATGATTTCTAATGACCATCTTGGAGGAATTCCATCGGCGGCCTTCCACGATGATTAGACGGGGCTACGGCCCCGCCCGTGCGACCGCCTATGCATACAGCCAGTCACTTACCAATGAAAATAGATTTGCGCTGAAAAGATAAGTTGTTATTTTATCTCCTAGAGCAATCTTGACAA
>QLNU02015360.1:34385896-34397817 GCA_006491805.2 Dysdera silvatica
GATTCCTCGAAAAACAGTAGGTCCCGGCACAGCATGACCATTGCAGACCTTGAGCCGTAAAACCACAAACAAGCATCATTTTCAACAAATTTGCATAATCGTTTGCAAATTTTGTAAGTCATGCTTGTGGAAAGCAAAAGAGATTTTTCCCCAACTAAAGTATCTTCTGTGTTAGTTACCTTGCTGCCAATGGAAAAAAAAAACACATCGTATGTGTGTGTGCAGTGTTTTAAGAACACTTCTAATTTTCGTTCTGCATTTTAGTTTTACCTCCCACTTGTTTGTAATTGAGTGTATTAATATATTTATATAGATGATATGTGTGTCCCATTCCCATATCTTCTAAAACTATGCAATAATATATTAATCTGCATTAAATTGAGAGGAGAATAAAATGAAAATAATTATTTAAGGTGATTTAGTTAATTAAAATGGGTCAAGCAAATGGAAAACTATCACATTATGCCAATCGTGAAATTAAATACTACAAATCCTAAATACTCTGTTGCTCCAATAAAATGTAAAAAACAGGATAATAATAATAATAAGAAGAAGCTGGATACCCAGGTTTTGATTGAAAACGGTGAATAAAGGCATTTGATAGCATGGCTGATATTGATGCACCATCAGCCACGTGGAAATACTCGATCATGTCCCATGTTTCAAACTCCTAGATTTGACCTTGCAGTATTGCTAGTACATCGCCAAAGTAGTTGCTTGCATCCGAAACCAATTAACTTGTAGTACAACCATTTATCTTGTGTCCAGTGGACTGCGAATAATTTGACCAAGAAAAACAGCTAAATTGGCTAATGTTTTATTGTTTAGATGTTTTTCGGGATATGATCGTAATGCTCCGAAGAGAAGTAGCCCAGAAGAAACAAATCTAACAAGATAAAGACACAGATGAGTCGCGGTCTCAGCAATTTATAGAAAATGACTATGAAAGAAAATAGACTCCATTTCTTCTGATGGTTATTAGTTTTTATTAAAGCAAATGGCGAAATTATTTTTAGGGAGGATAATACCATAAGTTGTATATTGAATATCGATATGCAGTGGCCCATGTGTGGAATGACCTAATCATAAGAATTATTATTGTTAACTTTTGTTGTCGGTTCTGGGAAATGCATTGTGAAGGGGTGCATGGTACGTGTGTTAATCTTTTAAACGTAGTGTAATTATGCACGTCTGATAATTAACACCATGATTGACAATATCACATTTTTCCGATCATTTTCCATTACTTTCTTTTTATGCTACCAGATAAATAATTCAGTGCCGTATTTTCAACATACAAGCGGTTAAACACTGGTAACATAGCAAACGAAGTAGAAGACCCAAGCTTTCGGACGAATCAGCAACAGTCCTTCCGAAGGAAGGACTGTTATTGACGCGTCCGAAATTACAGTTATTAGGCGAAATGAAGAACGAACTCGAAAACCTAGATGATCTGTTTCATTTCTTATTGCGCCTGCAGTATTTACTGCCTCCCTGGTACTCGAAATTTTATTTCAAATGCGTTTCCCCCTTTCTTAAAAACGGACAAAATCATCCTACTTACCTGTTTTAAATCACAATCAATATCATAGCTTTCAATAATCCGTGAAATTCATTTCCTAGCTTTAGAGCTATCTATCCCAATGTAGATGGCCATTGTAATGAACCGAACTATTGCAAAATAATTCTATAATGGGAATTGAATTTACGTGTGTAGAAACACATATGAGGGCATATCTAATATTTCTTTCGCATCAAAGTATCCAAAACATTTTTCGTTTTTGTACTTTAATGTTTTATTAAACCGAAGTTGTCCAACAAATTACTGTAACTTTAGTTTTGTATATGAGGAACATTTTTTTCTCATCGTTAGGAAATTATCATTCTACACCTTGTTAGAAGTTTTAGAGCAAATATTTCGAAAGGTGTGAACCACTTAAACCCATATTTATTCTAAAAAATCCGTCTCTTTATAATATTTTCCGTGCCATTTTGATTTTGTGTAGAAAATGTCCCTAAGTAATTTTAAAATCTGTTTCAAGTGAATATATATTGCAACATAATATTTAAATCAACTTAGGATAATTCACTTATGGACATAAACATTTATGCATGCGGTTAACTGAATACGGAGACTTGGGTTATTGGAGAGCTTTCCTTTTCCTCGTGTTTCCTACGTGTTTAAGGGTTAAATATTTGAAGAAGTGTTGGGAAACCAAATTCAAAATTTTGTCTCAAGATTGGGGAGTAGAGGGAAAAAATAAAATTCTAACGTCATGAAAATCGGTACTAAAGAATAATTGAGAAAATAAACATAAAATATTAAAGCTATGCGATCTTATAAAAACATCTAACAAAAATTGAATTAGATAAATGTGGAGTTTTTGGATCAAGTATAGATCAATTTCTCACCACTGATAATGCAATGTTTATGAACAAGAAATAGCGAAGGAAGTTAGTACAGAAAAGATATATGAATGAAATATATTCAATAATTCAGTGTAACTCTGGTTTCATTTGGCTTACTTATATTCTAACGATATTTTCACAGCTAATGCCATTAAATGAAAGAAGAAATCTAAATTTAGTGTTAATTTGCATACAAAACAGTAACATACTGCTGATAAAAATACTAAACAAATATGTTTTTAGCTCGGTGTAAAGTCAACCTGCCATTTTGGGTAACTTTGAACTGGTATCAGAAATTCTACATAAAATATTATTTTATTTAAACTAATGTTCAAAACAGCTTTAAAACAGTAAAATTAAGTTTCTAAACGTTCAAAAACCACTCATATGCAGTTCCAAATATTATAAAATTTGAGTATTTTAAATAATATCTTAGGTAAGTACAGTGAAGAAAAAATAATATGATTATATATTGTGATAAAAGGTCGGCCATTGTTCAGTTAACACATAAAAGTGTAGTGAAAAAACAACCTTTAATTTATTCACGAAAAATTAAACCTATAATTGTTTAATAAATGACGGAAAAAATTAAAAATTATATAAAGGTATAGGCCTGCCATACGCCATTAACTAAGCTGAAATAAAATGTTTCAAAAATAATTTCTTCAGTTCGTCTGATTTTTTATACCTCATATCATCATTGATATGGTCTCATTTCCATTTTACACGGGAATTCTCCCTAATCCGATTCAAAACATATTGTCTTTTAGGTCAAAAATTTAGTCTGAACACGTTTCTCATATCATATATGAAATCCCATTAATTACTTTTTCCAAATTATCGAAAAATAACGACCCTATGTCAAAATTTGAGCTAGCTCAAAATTATATTTAAAATGCCGTAGAAATGACAGTATCTCTGTATTTTTTACTTTTTACCAAACCTTAGCAAATACATAACCATTATCCATCAACATATTCAAAATTTCAGGGACCAATATGCTCAATGAAGGAGTAAATTTGTACTTATTTGCTCAAATCAATTGATTTATAGCATGAAAAAAGCATTCAAATCGAGCTTGTTAATAGCACTTCAGAGAAACCACTAAATGACTAAATTGACTATGCATACTTCTGCCAAACTATATTCTAAAATATAAAGCAGAAGACTAGCTTAAAAATTTTGCCATCAGATTTCAGATTTGGACCAGTTGCAGCTCTTCAAAATCGGACGTATTGAAAACTAGCAGGCAACGCAAAGTTACCTTAAATGGCTGTAAACGGTTTTGGGATATAATGAATTGGTGCACGTTGAAGTACGACTGACGAACGAAATGGACATGAGGATATCTGTATCGTTAAAAATCTTTTGTTTGTTTGTTTGTTTCTTAACAATCAATTTAACGATTTCTGTACAAATTAAACTTTTTTTTTACGTTTCGTTTCTAAAAGGTTCGTATAAATGTGTCCTTATTTTCCAGAAAATTGCATTTCTTGCTTTTCTTAGATTTGTAACATTAAAATTTAATTAAAGTGGTTCGTTTCTTTTTAATTAAGGGTAGAATGGGAGAAATGAAAATGATAGGCAGTTTCGTTAATACATCAATTGAATTGTGTAAACATTTGGATTAACGTCGTTTAGATTAATTGAATGTTAGGTAATCAAAGGTTTCAATCACTCTCTATTCAATCAATTCAATTTGCAGGAGACTTGATTCTGAAAACTTAATTGAAGAAATTACTGGAGTATAGACCAAATTTAACGTCTAACAAGATATTCCATTTTACGAAAGTAAAGAAAGGTAAAAAAGTTGTGCCTTCCCATATACTATTCAAAAGTTCGATAATTATGAGCATAAAAATTTAGAGCATGATAAGGATAGATCAAAATAGTATAGGTACCAAAGTTCAAATATTTTACACCCTTTCAAGCATTTGATTTTCAATGATCGAAAGATACGCAAGATAATTGTGAGTAGCACTAGGTAGATTAATTTAATAAGCAGAGAAAAGTTAGCGTTATAAGCGTAGTGATGCTAGAATGCTAGTTTATTCGACGTACGTTTCTGACGGACTTGGTTTTGTTGCTGATGAAAGACATTCAAGTCCGTTAGAAACGTTCGTCGACTAAGCCAGTTTTCTCACACTGTTATGCTTATGACGTTGTCTGCTGCATCTTAATTAATTTAAGCTTGCAGCACAATTAAAATCTATTGAAGCTGTGTGTTATTTCAGTTAACTATAAATAAAGGTACGTCTGTTAAATACCTTGCCTCATATAACTTAAAATTTAGGAGTACATATATTTAACGTCATTATTTTATCGGGTATCGCCCAAACTTCAAAGCCCTTCTATAATCAAATCTATATAATTATCGATTTAACGGTTTTCAAATCGTTGTCATTTAAAGTTTAATTGATGGCAAATTGATAGAAAGATTGACCACAGCCTGTTATAATTAATGAACTTTCGTCACTTTTCTAAATACGGAAAAGGCGAGAACGGTAGAAAAATCAAATGAAAACGTGTCGAGAATAGAGTACTAGAAAATCATATGGAAGAAAGAAACCCGAGAGAGAGAAAAATAAAACAGAAAAATCCTTATAATTTAGTAGAAAATATTCCACAACGTTTTGAAAACCGTTGTTCTCTTTATCAACAAAATATCTTAGCTTAATTTTATTAAATTTTATATATCGCCTTTCTCTTTTCGTATTTTTGTCTCTATTTCGCATTAAACAACTAAAGGGGACTAGTATTCATAGAGCTATGAATAATTAGTTAAGTCATTAGCTCTCCACTTTGACTAGGCTAGTTAGAATGTACTTTTATTTTAGTTCTGACATTCCTCTTTCCCGTTCATATTTCAAATATTTTTCCCCGTATATACAACGTATATAGTTATCCTTTGTACATAAAAGAACACTTGCCCTAGGGATTAAAATGTAGTGTGTCATGATTATGCAAAACCGATACTTATTTTTATTAACATTTGAAAAGTAAAAATGAATCAGAAATATTACTGCTAAATTGTGGAATAAGTTTTAGTTTGAAAATCCAGTTATCTAACATTCCTTTCACTCGTTTTCGCACCATTTAACTGAAATATTATTCTTAATACGCGTAATTCTTCATTCGAATGAGAGGGAAGGAATCCAACAGAAAACGGCGTCACCGACACGTTGTATTTATTCAACAATAGTGCCATCTATTAATTTTTATGGTGCAATAAATTACAGTTTAATTTCCTTTATATTTATCTCATGAATCGTATTTTTAGACAAAAAAAATGTGTTCTAGCTTGTCCTTTGATTCCTCCTTCCTCAAGATTTGATTACTAAATTGATGAAACCGGCCAAATACAAAACGAACTGTGAATTTGCATATAATAATAATTATCGTGCTTTAAAGCTAAACTAAATTAATTGATTACAACTATACCAGTTACGTTAACGTATTTTTATAATGTGTATCGCACAGGAGTCGATATCCAATAATAATAATAATAAATAAACTGTATGTCAGGCATAATGTACATTTGTTGAAGCTAAATAAAATAATAATTCTGAAATTTCACAAGGATGCAAGAACAAAATATGTCCCTGCGAATATTAAGATATTTGGTGTAAAATCATCGGTTGCTGTATTGGAAGCAATATAAATTAGCAGGAGAGTCTTGTCATCTCCAAAAGACTCATTGAGCTCTTCAAAGTACTATCCAGTCAATTCTTTTTTGTGATTTTGCCATATTTGGAGCACCTGGTAAGCATTTGGATAGGGTCATTTTTGTAACTTCTGCATCACTTTGGGGGTTGGGTGAACTCTCCTTACTATTCTTCGGCCATGATTAGCAAAGGACCAACAAACTTACCGGCAGCGCTGACGGCCATTTGAACGGTCTAAGAGTCAGTGGTTTTCTTCCTTCTGATGACCGATATGTCGACATTTTTAGAATCCTCGGTATCTATGGTTTTATTGAACACAATGTCTTATTGAAAGCCGCTTTGATCAGTGTTGAGGATGGAGATTAGGTTGTACTTGTGCTGTTCAATCACTTTATTACCATCAACAAAAATAAATACCATTAGTCCAATGATTACGATCACCACCTTTTAGACCACTGGATTGTCTTTGATTTCTAGTGAGTTTAACTGAAAGTAATCTTATCGGATGTCCCTGTAAGATGTCATTCCCTTCTCAGCTGGCACATCTTTAGTACACAGAAATGCTGAAAAAAGGTATTCGTTCTTATTTTGCTTCTTCAGTCAATATATAATTCGCAATATATCAGTGGCAACTCGTCGGGTGACGCGAGTGAAGCACCTCTTCATCTAAAGAAATTGACTGCTCGAACGAATGATTTTTTTTTAATTTAAATTCTAAATTCTGTTTATTTTTTTGCCAGATACAAAATTTTTATTGTAAAAGGAAAATTCGAAATCTTATTTTGATCTTTACTATTTTTTTTTTTAATTTAATTCTTTTAATGTAATTGGTATTACATTCAGAAAAAAAAGCTACTTTTCGAAGTCAACGCTTTCGTTAAACGCGCCACGGAAATTCTTGTCCGCCAAGAAAATGTGCCAAGTGACGCGACGATAGTTGCGCTTCAAAATCTTTATTGCAGGAAATGCTTTGCTACCATGATTACCATGGCGACGGGTGGTTTACGGCGAAAGCAATGGGGCCCATTAACGTCAATAGAAGCGACATTTGTGACGTTTCATCGTGGCAACACTTGCTACATAGCTCATCCATGAGTAGGATTGTACGAATGCGAAAAGGAAGAGCAAAGGAGGAAAATGCGGAGGGGAGTCGAGTATGCCGAGTGTCGGCTATTTAAATATATTTAACGACTTTGAATTTTCACTTTTGATTGTTTTTAACCATATTTTTGGACTTACAGATGTTCTCTTCAATGTACTACAAAATAAGTCATTTGACATTAATTTTTGCATCTCACAAATTAAAAATACGCAGATTCTTTTAAACAGCAAACGAAAGGAGGATACATTCGTGGAAATTTTAGAATTAGTGATTTCGAAAACAACAGTTCCAATTGAACACCGTGAGGGACGAAAAAAAGTGACGCTCACACAAAATAAAGTTCTTGCAAAATATAAAATTCATATTTTATGAAATATTAGATACTATTTCTTTACAAATTACTACACGTTTTCAAGATATGGAAAAGCTTCATTTTATTACATTAATGGATACTTCAAAATTTGCGGAGTATTCCAATAAATTTCCTACGGAAGTAATAAATAATTTAAATGTGTACTACCCCAATATATTTACTGACTTCCAAAGATTGAAATATGAATTAAAACACATATATATCTAGATAAGTGGTGTAGAGATATGATGACAAACAGTCATGAAATTTTATCTGAAAACATATCCATCTTTAAGGGAGCATATAACTGTTTGCTTAATAGTGACTATTCCGTCCACTAGTGTTTCTGTAGAACGGAGTTTTTCTTGCTTAAACAGAAACAAAACCTGTCTGCGTAACACAATGGAAGAAGAAGACGAACCTAGGCGCGGTAAAAATTTCAGGGTACTAAACGAGTTAATAGAATCCCAACCATTTTTAACTGACATCGTCCACAGTTCGGAAATCCCAAAGACAGAAGTCGAGCTCACAATCAAAATAAAAGACTGGGTAAGCATCTGTGCATATTTTACTTGTTTTTCCGCATATTACCTCTGTCTGTAGAACATTTAGTACCGCTTATCATGCCGATCGCAAAATTTCTGAATGGAGAGTTAGTCAAATCTCCCGTATTGTTAATGTAAATGTTTTGCTTATATGTATATTATATATATAAAAGGTGATAAAGAGGATTTGAAAAATTACCGACCAATTAGCTTGTTACCTGCTATTTATAAAATCTTCACAAAAGTTCTAACACATCGCCTGCAGAAAAAATTAGATGCAGCTCAACCAAGAGAACAAGCTGGATTTCGAAGTGGATTCAGTACAGTGGACCATATTCAAGTATTAAGAGAATTAATTGAAAGAACACATGAATATGAACTTCCATTGTGTGTTGCATTTATTGACTATGAGAAGGCCTTTGACTCTATAAAAACATCAGCAGTCATCAACTCTTTAAGATCAACAGACATTGAGGATGTGTACATTGACATGGTGAAACGTGTGTATAAAAATGCAAGTGCAAAATTTCGGTTACATAAAGATACCAAAACTATCAAACTTGGCAAAGGGGTGAGGCAGGGAGATACCATTTCTCCAAAACTTTTTACTTCTGCTTTACAGATGATTTTTCAGCTGATAAATTGGAATAACAAGGGAATAAAAATAAATGGTGAATATTTAAATCATCTGCGGTTTGCTGATGACATTGTTATTTTTTCAACGGACCCATTAGAACTCCAAGACATGGTACAAGAGCTCTCAACTAGAAGTGAAGAAGTTGGACTCAAGATGAACCTACAAAAAACTAAGATCATGTTCAATAATTTTGTAGAGGAAACAAAAATACAAGTTGACAACACTGAGCTAGAAATTGCTGATTCATATATTTACCTTGGCCAGCTGATTTCAATGGATGGCAACATTATGAAAGAACTCAACAGACGTATTAAACTTGGCTGGAGTGCATTTGGAAGAAACAGTTTTATCCTGAAGGGGAAATTGCCTTTGTGTCTAAAAAGAAAGGTCTTCAACCAGTGTGTATTGCCAGTCCTCTCTTATGGATCAGAGACATGGAGTCTAACAGTTGGAGCAATACGAAAGTTACAGACAACGCAAAGGAGCATGGAGAGGTGCATGCTTGGAATAACTAGGAGAGATCGAAAAAGAAACACTTGGGTGAGAGAGCAAACTAGAGTAGAGGACATCATTGTTAAAGTAAAAGGGCTGAAATGGCGATGGGCTGGGCATATTGCAAGAAGAACTGATCAACGATGGACAACAGAAATTCTGAACTGGATTCCAAGAGACCACCGAAGACCTAGAAAACGTCCTCAAACTAGATGGGTGGATGAAATAAGAAAACAGGTTGGGGTGACGTGGAAGCGAATTGCTCAGGATAGACTTGTGTGGAAAGCATTTGGAGAGACCTTCATCCAGCAGTGGATAGATAATGGTTGAATATGATGATGATGATATATATATATCATCATATACATTATAGTTATATATATATATATATACCATATCATTATAATAAATACACAATTACTATTAGTTATTTTGTTATTTTTAGAAAACGGGGAATTTATTGACTTTTTCCGATTTCTTCTTTTTTTCATTGGGCTCGCCGCCACCCATTCCTGTAAAGTCACGAGCCGCCACTGCAATATATACATAATGCTTTTCAAACATTTGCTTATTTATTGTCCATGGCGCACGGACAACTAAGGTAATGGTACGCAAAAATCACTCTGAAAAGGGTGCTTCCTAAAATCACCTTTAGGTATTTAGTTAAAAAAAAACACTGTTCTTCTTAAATCAGAAAACAGGTTCCTTAAAAAATGGTCACAACACGGTAATTATTCAGAAGCATGTAGGATTACACAAAAATTGATAAATAACAACTATTGCTACCTCATATACCCTGCGATGTTCCCCATGGATTTATCTTAGGGCCACTATTGTTTAACTTCTACATTACTGGTAGCTTCCATTTACCAATAGATAATAGAACTCCGTATAAAGTTATTTGTTTTGCTGATAATACTAGTACCGTAAGTAAAAGCCCAGAAATCAAAACACCAGTCTCTTTGGTTAATACTAATATTAAATACTTTGATAAATTCTTTAAAAGTAACTACTTAACTCTTTATACCTCAAAAACTAAATGTATTCTTTTTACCAACCAAAAAAACATGGATTCTGACTCTTTTAATATCAGTATAAAAATAAAATGATTTTATTCTTACAAAACACGAACTTTCTTGGTGTAACGCCTCAATACATTATAAAACGGGATATTCACACTAACAATATCTATACTAAAATAAGTATAAATATTTGAAAAAAAGTTCACTACACGATTCCTTGTGACAAAAGGAATAAAAAATGTCCTATACAATTTTTGCGTAAAATCCTTATTTAATAAGTTATTTCAAAGCATAGTTGAACCAATAATAAGGCAAAGCCAACCCATTTAGAATCGTTTTAATGCAATTACATATGCGTTCGCGAATGTACGCCCCTTGCCACGAAGAGAGATAGGAAACGAAGATTTCACTGGTTTTTAAAAACTTGCTTAGGTCACGTGTTACTTGAATTTCGGGATATGGAAACTCCACCCAGATACAGATACAGAATTTATTTCTTTTGTACAAATGACCCAGACAACGCCCATGCATTTCGCATTGATATTCATTTTTAAGTTAATGGTAAAGTTAGGCGCCACTGCAGCACTAGCGTAAATAAAACGGTCCCAAAACAAGTTGAAACGTGTTGGTTCATTGTCCGGTTTTCTGTGATAAGAAACCACTATCTGTAAGTGGGAGCAGTCAAGTGCTCTCACCACGAGCGACGATAGCACGAGGTGAGTTAATTATTAAAAATCCGCAAAGCACAATGTTCACCTTGCTGCAGGTGTTCCATGAGCCCACGTAGACCCAAAACCGAACGTGGCCTGTCCCTTTTGGAGTAGATTAGGCATTCAGAACAGTAACTTGCGGGTTCGGTGTGTGATACTATTGGATTGTTCTTCAGCTCTCCAAAGAAGGTGAAACATTGATCGAGTGCTGCTGTGTGAAGAAGTTCGACTTTTAAATCTTTGTGTATGTTTGAGTTTCAAACGAAACAAGGAGCTCCACACATTGTTCGTAAACATTTATTTTGAATTATTTGTAGTGTTCTCATTTTATCTGGACCGAGAAAGGTGAAGACAGCACAACAGTAAAGAAGAATTGACCTAATTGAAGATTTATATACCAGAATTTTTGTTGGAAGGCTCATTTTGGATTTAGGTCCTAAAACTGGTAACAGTGTGGAGAAGGCAGCACGAGCTTTGTTTTTAGTGACTTCAAAATGCCTTTTGAAACTAAGTCTTTCGTCTAGCATCATTCCCAAATACTTTACTGGGTTTGTGTTAGTGATTTTTTTATCTTTTACTGTGACTGAGTAAGAGCCAATTTTCCCACCGTTTCTGAAAATAACTAATTGACTTTTCGCTGGATTCACGGTAAGACCCCAAGCCATAAGCCATCTTTCTATAGTCGTTAAGTTGTCTTGAAGGTTATTTACAGCGGAGTTGATATCTTGACTTTTACATAAAATTGCCGTATCGTCAGCATAAAGTGCCTTTGTTAACTTCTGGAAAGTCATTAATGAAAAGATTGAATTATAATGGTCCTAAGAGTTATTCTTGAGGTATTCCTGCAGTAATGGGTCTCCTGTTGCTGAATTCTCCATCATTGGCATATATGAATCCCCTGTTCCTAAGGTACGACGAAATCACCCTTGCGAGATGTTAAGACTAAGCAGTTTGTATACGAGACCATCTATCCAAACTTTGTCGAAC
>QLNU02015360.1:34413281-34430717 GCA_006491805.2 Dysdera silvatica
TGAGTGTAACAAAATACTATTAAAACTAAAGAAGTAGGAACTTTAATATTACGAAGTATGAACACATGTAATATACAAATTAAAAATTTGAGAACAGAAATCACATCAGTAGCGAACTTGCTGCAATATATAACTTAAAATAAGTAAAATATGTGGCACAAAAGTTTAGGCACAAACATAAATTTTAGCACTTGCATAAGGAAATGAACAATTTTAATAATCAATGTAGCCACCATTACTTCGTATTAGATTAAATACGCGGTCGTTCATTGAAAGCACAAGATTTTGAAAGGTTTCTGGTTCAAAATTAAACCACGCTTCTTCTATAGCCTTTTTAAGTTCTAAAACGGACGGATATTGCTTTCCATTGGCATACACAACATTCGTTAGTATGCCCCATACATTTTCGATGGGATTACAGTCAGGACTAAGAGCAGGCCAATCGAGAACTGTAATATTTTTAGCGCTCATCCATTCTTTTGTTGACCTGGATGTGTGGATGGACGCATTATCTTGTTGGAAAACCCAGTTTCGTCCACATAAAAGTTCGCCAAAAGGTAATAGGTGACTTTCAAGAGTTGCCTGGTATGCCTTGGAATCTTGTTTTCCATTCAAAAACGCCAAAGAAGTCTGTCCATTGAAGCTAAAGGCTCCCCAAACCATGACTGAACCTCCTCCTTGACGTCTGCTGAACCGACTTAAGGGGCGTTTTCGAAGATCGTGCCAGTAGTGCGAAAGGCCATCGGGACCATCTAAGTTCCACTTTTTTTCATCACTAAATAACACCTGCAGCCATTCGTCACTGTATGATATGTGCTGCCTTGCCCATTGTAGTCGTGCTTGTTTATGATGTAATTGCAAGCAGGGCTTGCGGCGCATTTTTGCATATCTCAAATGCCTGCATTCTACAATCCTTCTACGTATGGTTTCTCTTGACACTCGCATTGCTAACGTGTTTTTTATTTGATTTGCAGACAGGCTTTCATTTGAAGCCAATCTTCGTATTTGTCTATCATCCCGAATGCTGGTCACTCGAGGCCTCCCAGATCGTGATTTTGGTTGATACTGATCACCCCGGGATAACACTCGATAAATGCCTCGCTTTGAACGGTTCAATGCAACAGAAATTTGAGTAACAGATTTACCTTTAGTTTTCAGCCTCCAAATCTTCAAAATCTCGTCATTCGTAAATTGCTTTGACTTCGGCATCGTTCTAAGCATTCTAAATTATTTCAGGCCTTATATAACAACTCTGGGAAACGCCCCTTCGATCACTTGGGAACTTCGCGCCGTTAATTTGCATAAATCTGACATATGTGCCTAAACATTTGTGGCATGCAGATTCCAATATTACGGTGTTGGGATATTTTGTTTCAGTACTTTTGGTAATCTTTTAAGTTGCACAATTTATTATTGGTTCTAGGATTATTTAGATACAATATCGGCGAAGTTCAATGCAAATTCTCGCTTTTATTTATAATTTGCCTCTGTGTCTAAACTTTTGTGCAGGCCTGTATATATATATATGTGCCGAGGCCAAATTAATTTGAAAACCACTTGATTCATCACTATCCGACTGCTTCCTGCGTACGCCGCTACGAATGGATGTATTGGAAACCACTAGTACAGTGGGGGGTTCATGAGATTCATCCCCAAAACAAGCACCATTTGGATGGAGTGATACATTGATAGAGTATTAACACTTCAGTTACAGATTAGCCCTCCCCCCCCCTCAAAAACAATCCTGGCTCCTCCCTGCTAGAAGCTGATTGTATAGCTACAGTTTGGAGTAGAGGACGCACACTATTTTGGGGATAAGTTTTGCACGAAATAATAGTTATGGTTTTAGTGATACCCTTCTTCAATTTTAATTTCTAAGAAATAAGACAAGGTATTACATAACAACAATATTTTTCGAGTAACTTTCCTACTCTCAATTAGTTGAAATACCGCCTGAACTCAAGAAGCGTTATTACATACAATTGTTCTGCAAATGTACAGAAAATGATAAACTAGCTTTTTCTTACACCTTTAAGCAAAGACATTACATAGAGATAGAGCGTGCTTACATTCGACTTTGAGGCGTCTAATTACTTAATTATTTTCGCCCTGCGGTGGCGCAGTGTGGTAACGCGTTCTCCTAGTGCGCCGCTAATCCGGGTTCGACTCCCAGCAGTGCAAAAAGAACGCTTACTCAGAGATCTCATAAAGATCGCACTGCTCACTGTAGTCCGGGGTTTGGTTCCCTAGGCCTTAAGAGGTTCGGATTCCTCGGAAAACAGTAGGTCCAGAGGTTCAGATTCCCCTTGGAAAATAGTAGGTCCCGGAGCAGCAGCATCACTGTAGAATTTGAGCCGTAAAACCACAAACATCCAAATTATTTATTTATAAGTGAATGCGGGCGTGTTTAAACACATTAGCCTAATAACACATACACAACCATATATTTGCATCCATTTAGAGCTTAGGCATGAACTGTTTAATCGGCAGTACAAACAGTTGCATCTGGATGCCCTCGCAATAACGATTTGTAGTAGCACGTCAGAAATCGAACGGTCTGGCGACTAAACATTGAATACCTAACTCGAATAAGCATCGAAAAATAAATAATTCATTTACATTGTATATAGCTGTACGTACGTAAATTACAATGAAATTTATTACTCTCATTTATGTGCGACTCTGTATATATACACATGGCAAATGGGCACAAATGTACATACATGCTTGCCTAATGCGCGTATATAAAAAATATAACCGCGTTTAATGCCGAGTGAAACAGAAATACTGATTAGGAATACTATTATACTAACGACCCATTGAGTCGAGAAAAGTATCAGATATAATTCCGAAATTGATTGTTGAAAAAAATTGGCTATCACATTGCAATCATGCAAACGACAAGCAATTGATAAGGGTAGTTATCTGTCATTTTCTCCCTGTTTGGATTCTTTCTTTTTTTTATCACTAGATCGTTGAAACAGATTATTTATTCCTGTCGCGGAAAGCATAACTTTCACTTTTATGAACGTGACCAATCGAAACTCGGCTATTGATCTGTTGGCCCATTTGTCAGTTTAATTTATTTCTCCGTTAAGTTTATGCTCCGCAACTTTCGCACACTGAACATCATTTAATTAACGATACGCAGAATCTAATTAACGAATTAAATTTCGATTTGTTAAGAAATTTCGAATTTCAAAATAGCCATCGTTCATTTCTAACTCGTGTATTTTATTTTTATCCCATATCAAGCAAGCTCGGGATATTAAATGAGACAATGTTATTTCAATTCCTCCCAAAATGTATTATTTACATATACTATACAAAAAGTAAAGCAAACTCTACAAAAATATATGGACTTCTCGTAGTTTTCGAGGTTACTTTATTATGTTGAATTTCTCCAAGGAATACCGTTAAGTGGTTTTCTTTGGACAGTTATCAAACATGCTGTATAAATTAATTTTTAATTAGAATATTGATGGAAACGAAAGAAGAAGAGTTTAAATCCCTAAAATCGAACCAAAGGAAACGGACAAGTGTGATAATTTGTTTTTGTAGAGTCACTGCAAAAAGGTTTAAACATATTCAGCTTCCCGGTCTCAGGTAATCTGCCCTTCATCAGAGACCGCAGAAAGTCTCTGTTGTTAAAGTTACTTTTCTGATTCCAGTTGTTTGTTGCTTGTGTAAGGTTGTGGGTGTGTTGGAAAAGGTGGCTGCCCTGAAGGCAGTTCTGTAATCCCAGCGATTCCAGTCACGGTGAGCTAGTCATCCTGTTCAAACCAATCAACAAGGAAGGTTTTTTATTAAATTCAAAAACATTTTTTCAAAGTCGAGTACTCAAATTATTTTCTTACGTCAGTTATAAATTCTATGACTTTCGGAATTCGGGTCTCAGCGATCAAACGGTCCAAAAGCAAACCATAAATGGCACATAAATGGCACATAAATATATGTATTACAACAAAATAATACCTATAATATAATATACCATAATATAATAATACATATAATAATCGAAAAACCATAACTACAGTTGTAATTCCTCCTCCAAAGAGCATGCTCTGTTTTTTTTTCAGCAATTTGAAAAAATCGAACTGACGAAAAGGTTCTTGTAAAATATGTACCAAAATATTTTTCGTAGAGGACTCAATGGTACAAAAACATTCGTAAGTAAAGTGATTTCTATATTTGGCAGAATACAATATTCCTCACGCAATTTTACGTGATAGTGCCTAAACTCGAACACGCAGGTTTTTATGTGAAAAACAAAAACAGCCAATAAATAAAACAGATAATCATTGAACTCAGTAAATAATGTACTATATAAGTTGCTACAAAATATTTCTGTACTCTAGTTACAAGCACATATCAATGCAAAAAGCATGTTATAAATTTCAATGAGATGTGATAAAACTAAAGCTCAAGGTAAAATTGTTTTACAAATGACAAAAATATTGATAAGAATTAGGTCATTCATGAATACAACGAGTAATGTATGGGACCCAAATTTCGTTCCTTAGTCACATTTTGTACCTGGAGAGCGAATGAATTAGTAATCATGAAAGAGATTAGCGTACTTACCTTACGAAGAAAATCTTCGTTAACGAAAAATCTTCGCTAAACGAGAACAGAAGCTTCCTAGATCACAAAACTTTCGTCCAAAATCTGAAGGGGTTCACAATGATGATAACGATGATGGAATTAATGCAAATTTCGACTTTTTTTAACGAACCTTACTTACTGATACAAGGAGACTTAAATGATTTCGGGTGTGATTTAAATTTATCTAAAAAACAGGCAGAAGTTTTAAGATTACCACTAAAAGCATAGAACCTTTTTGATCGCGGAACTAGAGTATGTTACTTTCAAAATTTTCAAGAATATTTTAAGGATTTTATCCCTCAAGAAGGGGATATAATGTATGATATTCCTGTAGTGATGGACGCATACGACATACTTATAATGCAGAGAACTGGCATTTGTTTATTGATTCGTCAAAAATTAGCCTAAAAGCTGTTCTTTTGCACAATAGAAATAAATTGCCATGAGTTCTACTAGCACATGCCATTAATATGAGAGAAACCTATAAAAATATATTAAGAATATCACAGACAAGATACAGTATAAAAAATTCATGTGGAATATATGTATGTTGAAACATTAAAATGATCGCTATGCTGTTTGGTCTACCGTTCGAATACACAAAATTTTGCTACTTTTTTGTGAATGAAACCGCAGAGATCGTAAAAATCATTTCAAAACGAAAGAGAGAGAGAAGATATGGCCTTCACGTAAACCTCTTACACTTGGTGAAAACAAATATTATGAATGGTGATTTAGTTAATCCCAACAAACTTATATCTTTCACCTCTTCACATAAAATTAGATTTGATGAAAATTTTTGCGAAAGCAATGGATAAAAACTAATGAGAGTTTTTGTACTTCAAGAAAAAGTTCGTAAAATATAAGGGGTTAAAGAATTAAAAAAGGAATTTTCGTAAAACCACAAATTAGAGAACTAATGAAAGAATAAATATCTGAAGGAAAATTGAATGCACAAATGTGTATGTGTTCCTTTCAAGAATGTATTGAAAAACTTTTGGGAAACGAAAATTCTGACAATAATGCGGATGTAAAACATAATATGCTGAAAGCATATGAAAACATAGGCTGCAATATGTCTCCGAAGATCCACTGCCTTCACTCACACTTGGATTTCTTTCCCAAAAACTTGGGAGCTGTAAGCAATGAACACGATGAATGCTTCTATCAGGACATTTCAAGCCTGGAAAAAATTATCAAGGAAAGTGGAGTTCAAGTATGTTAGCCGATTACTACTGTACTCTGAAAAAAAAGGGACCTTCCTCAAGCAAAGTATTCCAGAATATCTGCAAATAGGACCCTTTAGATACGTTGCACATTACTTAACATCCTTAGTGTAAGTGTTAGTAATGTAACCTAATAAAATAATTCTCACAAAAAATTTTCACGTGATAAAAAAACGGCTTCATTATTAAATTCAGCGCGAAAAATACTATAAGTTTAGTCAATAAAATCTCCGGGATGGAAAAGAATATTTTTTGTAGATCAGCCTAATTGTTAATTATTTTACCACTTATTTTACCACTAATTATTAATTAGACATAATTTGCCATGGTCTTGGAATAACACCCTTCATTTATCATGAAAGTTGGAATTTTTTACAGTGAAAAAATATATTTTGGGGGTCATGACCCCTGCAACCACCCTGTGTGTCCGACCTTGATGGGCGTAAAAATATGTAGTGTTCACAGTAATTGTATAGTTTGCACAGCCCGTGATTTCCCTCCCTCTCTCCCAGTATCCTCCCTGTTTCAAAATTCTACAAGCATGAGTCTGTTATTACAAGTTTCTTACAAGTTTTGATCTTCGATTGTGGCCTGAATAAAATTTATCCCATGCATACAATAACATCATTTTGCACTTTAACGCTAACCAGATTAGGATTAAAATTACCCAGTATCTCCAAAAAGTAAGAGATCGTTATTAGTTAATTGAGTAATCATTAACGCATTATACATAATTATAAACAAATGCTATTAATTAATCCTTTTCCTTTCGTGTTCTCAAGTAGTGGGGGTTGACACATACTTAATAATCAAAGCAAACAAACCAAATGAGTTGTAAGGCATCAGTAATTTAAAATCCAATTAGCATTTGAGCTTAAGTGGAGATAATTAATAATTCGAATGGAACGGGAAAAACTGTTCTTGGAAATTAGACCTGCTATATAAATAATTTTTGATTAGATGACATATAAAAACTTTAACTAAGGGGGCTAAGGGTAGTTTAATCCCCTTTGAGAAAAATTTTCCTTCTCTAGAAAAGCGAAAATTACAAATGAATGCTATATTCAGAGTACACTCTATAACAAACAAATCGACGCACCAAGAAGGAGTTGTCCGATTGCGATAAAAATTGGTGGATGTGAAGAACATACATAGAAAAAGAAACGATTAAAATTTCAGAACAATTGAATGATTTATTGCAGAGTTTGACCGTTACAAAGGGAGGAAGTCAATAAGGCGTTGGTCCACCTCTGGCCTGGATGCAAGCTGTCACCCGGCGTGGCATAGACTGATAAAGATCCCGGATGGTGTCCTGCGGAATTTCTTGCCAAATTGTCTCCAACTGTCGGGCTAAATCGTCAACATTCCGGGATGGTTGCAATCGTCTTCCCGTAGCGGCCCGAATGTGCTCTATGGGAGAGGGATCAGGAGATCTAGCTGGGGAAGTGTTGGAAGTGTTGGGCAACCTTGAAGACAATTCATAGCAACACGTACCGTGTGCGACGGGGCATTGCCTTGTTAAAACGTAAGTACAGGGTGTCGCAAAGGAAACGGTAACACAACTGGTCATAAAATAGTAAGTGTGCCAGAAATGACCACCAAAGGGGTCCGGCTATCAAAGGAGCTAGCACCACAAACCATAACGTCAGGCTATGGGCATGTGTGGCGTGCGATAGTAAGGGCAGGATTACCACGCTGATCTGAACGTCTCCAGACACGTCTGCAGTTGTTGTCAGGACACAGTTGTAAATGGGACTCGTCACTAAAGACTATACGTCCCCAGTCAGTGCAGTTCCAAGTTGATTGAGCCTGGCGCAACTGTAATCGGACTTGACGGTGTAAAGGCGTGAGAGGTAAGCGGCGTAACGGTCAGCGCGAGCGTAAATTCCGCTCTCTCAGTCATCTGCAGAGGGTCATGTTGGACACAACGTACGGGCCACACGTTAGATAATTGATAACGACGAATCCGGTGCTGTGACAGCTGCTCTGACAATTGCTCTGTCTTCCCGCTCTGTTGTGGCCCTAGGTCGACCGCTGCCGTCCCGACGCTGACATCTGCCGTTGTTGACCCACTCTTGCCAGCACCGTCCAATCGCCGCATCGCTTCGACCCACATGTCCAGCGATTCTTCGATTCGTCCAACCAGCCTCTTTCAATCCGATAGCACGACCTCTTTCAAACTCTGACATATGCTCGTAATGAGCACGAATCTTTCGGCGAGGCATTGTTACAGTCGACGTAAGATATCCGCAGTCAAAATGCAACAGAAATTTTGACCACATATTGAGAATCGCTCCTTATATACACCTGCTGAATGCGCAGTTCCCGCTATTCATTCATTGGACACCAAATTCCAATCATTTGCATGTTCGGTCAAAATGTCTTTGCATACGAAATTTCATTACAATCGGACAACTCCTTCTTGGTACGTCGTTTTTTGTGTTGTTTGGATTTTTTTGGAGTCGATTGTTTTGGAGTTGGGGCTTTAACCCACCCTAGACCTCGAGCATAAAGACGCCAATGATTTTAGGGGATTCACCTGGCTGTGTAGTTTTTTAGAAAACAATAATTTACATTTTGTCTTGTCATACATCGGGAGTTTCAAAAACAATGTAGTTGGAAGATGGAAAAAGAACAGTAGCGATGCTTAGCAAGAGCAAGGGATTGCTGGTATTATGTAAGAAGGACAAAGGAAATTTTTTTTGACGCGTAAGAATCAACATTGATATAAAAGTTTCGCGCGCAACTGTGGAACATACATAACATAAACACATATAACAGTGTATATGAACACAGTCTTGATTCAAAGATGTCATGGTGAAGACTGAAGAGATCACAGGCTTATACTTGCATAGCAAATTTCAACGCGTGTGTTTACATTTCGAATTTCAAAGCGTGAGTTTGTTTTTCAAATTTTAACGCGTATATATATGATCTTGGCTTGCACGAATTTCGCAAGAAAATAGGAAGTTTATTATTTTTGACATTTATATTATTCAATAACAATTATATTAATTAATTTTTCGCAAAAATAACTGTGGCGGTCAAAATTATTTATTTTGTACTTTACGGGACCAGGGTTATGTTACGTCGGGACATACTGTTTTTCCAAGGAGTCCGCAACTCTTGAGGCCAAGGAATTCAATCCCTGGACAACAGTAAGCAGTCAGTAACATTCTTCCTTTGGCAGAATTGTTGCAGTTGGGAGTCGATCCTGAGATCACGTCAGGCGAACCCGCTGAACCACCCCAAGGGAAAAATTATTTATTTGGTATAGCAAAAATAGATTATTTATTTGAAATAACAAGAATATGCATTGTTCGATGTGACATGTATATGCCGTTTATTTGACTTGAAGCTAATTTTCACATAGGTTTATCAAAGACCATTGCTAAAGGCAAAAAAAATCGGACTTTGGGATTGGAATTAGACATTTTTGTACTAGAACTAGCAATAGTTATTTATGAAATAATGCAAATAAATATATTTAAATTAAGAACTAAAGCAGCAAGATTTAAGATAATAAAATTCTGTTTATAAGATTACTAATCTTGTTTAAAGCAAATAGATACATTATTATTAGTATTATACCAATTTCTGAAGATCCTATAGATTTAACCTTTCTTAACTTTGCTTATGCGGAAATTATTTTTGGAAATAAATCTGTCATATTTTCTAAATGCACCACGTTTATCTCTGTCAGGGCAAGTTACTTCAAGAAAATATATATTTTACTGTCAAAAAGGAGCCCACAAGATCCATTGTGAAATATGCCGATGATAATATATCATACTTCCAACCATCAATAATAGGATCTGAACCCGGCTACTTACAAATTGTCTTTTTCCCTAAACTTTGGTGGATGTTGTGCTACGCAGAACATATTCATTGAGGAAGGAATAAGGAGGGTTTCAATTTCCTTTTGAGTATCTCGTGAATCCACCTTTTCGCAGGTTTATCAACGATCCTAAAATTTAGCCGTTCAATGAACATAGTAGATTTTTCATGCACATTTGCTTCTCAGCAAACAGATCATGCAAATTTTATTTTCGTATATACATATACTCTATATGCGTGATTATCGTAACGTACACTACTTAAAACGAACCTCTCATTCCCCGTTTGTACTGCAAACTAAACTTTTAAAGCGTTATGTTTTAAGGTTTCTTCTCAAAGAACCTAGGAAACCTTGAAGTACAGTCAATGATTTAGCAATGATTTAGCTAAAGATAGGCCCTAGATTATTCCATCTGTCAGTCTGAAAGAGAGGAGTGTTTCAAACTAAATTCTTAGTAAAACGGAAGATAATGACGGGTGTTTAAAATTATGAAATTCATAATTTCTGCTCTAAAAGACAAATGCGGAAGGCGCGGCAAACGATGTATTGCCTCGGGTTCAAATTTGAAGGTGGGGGGCAAATAGGGCAAACATGCCTAATTTTGCAGTAATTTAAAAAAATGAAAACTAAATAAAGCATTTTTGTTACTTTTTCTTGTTAAACTTTTGAAATATCTTTTCTTGGAACGCAGAAAATTGTTTTAAAAATGAAATTACTGAAATATTATGTTATGATAATTCATTTTTAAATAGGGTTATCACCTTGTCTAATTTCGCAGAAAGCATGCCTAATTTTGCAGTAGAGACTCCTAATTTCGCAATATACTCCAAAATTAGGAAACCTATGATTTTACTATGGTTTATGCAAAGCAAATTTTGTGAGTAACACAGTAATTTAATAACATAAACAAGAACTTGATTAATTCGATTTTTTAATTGCATAAAATTTCACTAATTTGAATCTGCTTTAAAATCAGGCTCGTATCGCATTATTCACTGGCATCGTTTATGAAACAACCGTTCGCGTAGAAGACACTGAATCCAGGGTCCAACTTTTGAAACTTCCTTATAAAGTTTTGCGCAAGTGAAGCACCGATTTTCATTAAGATTTTTAAGTCGGACCTTTCGCTTCAAATGAATGCCAGATGTCGATGGTCTGTTCATTTCTTTTTCAGAATTGAATTGAAAAGTCTGGCTTCAGCAGCATTTCCTCTTCGCGTTCTCAAATTCATACCATGCCTTGGAACTTATAATATGTCGTTAGTTTCCAGCATGATGGGATAAGCGATATTGGTTATTGTATTTCAGTTGATGGTGATTTTTGAAATATTTGACATTTTTGAGAATTCGGCGCATGAGCAATGACTTCAAAAGTTATATGGCTATTGTGCGGATGCATAAGCAATAGAATAGGGCGCTCTGCAGGTATAGATTGCAAAAAATGCTTAAAAAACGAAAAACTATCTCAGAACATATCCATCCATGTTTAGAAACACCAACTAGAGCGTTTAGAAATGTTTGCAATTTTATAGATTTATCAATATCCTACTTCCTTCCAATATAATTAGGCAAGGTCTACACTGAGTAGCCGCATAGGTAGTTAGCATGTAGGGTTACCAATTGCGGTTTCTACATTTATAGATTTGGTTATCGTTCTATGACGGATTGCAGAACGATGGAGCGGTGATAGACTCCATAATATCACCGATAGATTATAAGTTATATCAGAAGGGTTTTAGCACGTGCGTCAACTCACGTGGATTGTTACCCTGGAACCTTATCGAAATTGAGTCAGAAATACCAAGATACAGATGAACCATGTAGACAGCATGTCTCTACGTTACACAAATTATTTACAATCACATAGCAAAATAACTTAAATTGTTACGATTAAGAATTGACATTATTATTGTAAGACATTATGAATGTACATCATGGGCAGCGTGACCATCTCGCTAAGAGTCCTACCGAAAGAATGTCTTTTATTGGTGTTCGCCTCATCGTCTCTACACTCGCAATCACTCTTATTGGCTGTTCACCCTTTTCATACGCAAATGTTCATTGGTTACCCCTTTAACACTAATCGACGATTTGTTGTTCTAGTCACGGTTTCGTGAAATCACAATTTAACCTTTTCAAAATGTGGGTTCATGTATCAATGATCGTTGATTCATGAGTCCCGAGTCCCTAAAAAAATTGTCGTTTTTCCCATTATGGCTTCAATAATTTGATTAATCTTTTTCACACCTTTTGCTGAAACTATCCTTGGTAGTTTGATGACATAGGAAAACCGAGATTCTTCCAATTGCCACATTTGGCGCAGTATAGCCCAGATGCTCTTGCGCCATAAAAAAGCCAAACAATCAATCCAATTTCCACAAAAGATGGAATCTTTTCTTCAGACGATTTTTGTAACAGCCTTTTCAATAATACGATGGAAGTTGGATATGGGCTTTTTCAGTGTTTTAGCGGCTCGATTTAATGAAAGATTTTCGGGAAGAATAAAAAAAAAATATTACCTAGTGTTGAATTCATCCGACAAAAGCCACTGTGGCAGGGTGGTAAAGGGTTTCTATTTTCTAGATAAAACATCAACATATTGCAGGCCATCATTTCCATTAATTTACGGAAACAATTTTTCAAGGCAATAAGTTGGTAATTTGAAGATTCGTTGGATCTTTGCCGGTTTGGGAAGAGGTATGATAATTGCTTTGGCCATGCGTCTGGAAATAACTGCTCTGATGTACAATTTTTATTAAATAAAACTAAAGTATTTATTTGGATTGGACAGACAGGTTCTTGATCATTGCAATATGGATTTGATGAAGTACAGGGGCGGTATTTTTGGACCGATGTAATGCACATTTTAATTCAAAGAAGGTAAATGGGATATTATATACAGATGTTGTATTTTCTCGGAAATTAAATTTTTTTCCTGATGGCTTTTTTTGAACTGAAATGAGCGAATAAAGTTGGTACTGCTTAAGATATTAGAACAAGCAGTAGCCAATGAATTGGCTATTCCCTGGACATCACTTATTTTTAACCCATTATGCTCGAAGATACAGAGTGGACATGTAATTGACATTTCTTTTTTTAATTTTATCCCAAATTATCTTTGAATTTGTGACAGTTGTTATGCCAGAAATATACCTTTTCCAAGATTCCTTCTTTGATTTTTGTCGGATGAATCTCGCCTTGGCTCTGGCTCTTTTGAACATAATTAAATTAGTTTGCGCGGGGTATCAGCGAAGTATACCCCATGCCTTGTTTTGTTCTTTGTAAGTAATTTGACAGTCGTGGTTTCATCGGGATTTTGGTATTTTTGGAAAATGGGTTGAGGTTTTTGGAACTGAACGTTTTGCTGCCTGCAGAATGTGATCGGTGATCATTTCCACTTCTTTGTTGATATTAGGTGTGTTGATCATAGTATTGTTGAAGTTTGTTAGACTATAAAATAGTTCCTAGTTAGCTTTTTCAATTATCCGTTTTGGGTTCTGCGACGATGTAAAAGATCCCCGTCCAGTGTATTTCGAGATAATGGGATATGATTGCTTCCAAGGGGATTTTATTTGGCTTCCCATGTCCAGACTAAAGGAAGAGATGCTGAACAAATTGAAAAGTCTATTGCTAACAAACTTTGGTTTTCAGAGAGTATGTGTATGGGTGTTCCAGTATTCATTACTGTGAATGACTGGTTGTTAAACAAAGGCTTCAATTAATCATCCTCTTTGATTGGTGTTCTCACAGCCGCATAAAGTGATGTGAGTGTTAAAATCCCAAGAAAAAGGAATTGGGTTGAAAATTGATTAACCAAATCCGAGAGGGAGTTCAAATCGGTATTTTGATGCAAGATATAGAGAATCTATTGTGATTTCAGCTGCTATTGAGAGGCAAATGATGGTAGCTTGTAGTGGTGTATTAAGGTTATTGCTTATGAAGAGAAATTGATTATTGACAATAAACGCAACGCCTTCACAAGCTCTATTATTGCCAATGTTGTCTTTTCAAATAACAGTATAATTTCTTATACTATTGTTCGTATGATTCTTATGTTTGTTTTTAAACAAAGTCTCTTGAATAGCAAGGCAGATGCGCTGATATGTGTTAATAAGATGTTTAATATCTTCGATGTTGCAAAGGAAACCATGACAATTGAATTGTATAATAGAGCTCAGAGCCATTACGGATAAGTGATGGTTTGCCTATTCCCAATTTTACTCCCCGAATCTACTTGTAGGCTGATCAAAGAATATGTGTTTTTAGTAGAAATGGAAGGTATAATTTCATCCTCCATTTCCCAAGAATTCTCAGCACCTTCGGGAGAGATATTTTCTCATTCTTTTTTTTTATCTTTTTATTAATATTTTAAGGTCTGTTTTTCAGAAATCCTCCTTTCTGGGTTGAATTTTTTTTGGGGATTTTTTTTTTAATTTGCCCTTTTTTCTTTGTGTTAGTATTGAAGTTTTTTTAGTTTTGGAAGTTTGCCGATTATATTTTCTGTGGTTGTTGGCCGGTCTGTTTGGTAATATTGTTTGGGTTGAGGCATCTATTAAGCTTTTTTTGGTGGTGGATTGGATGACAGCTGAGGCATATGACTTTACGAGCGTAGTTTGATTTAGTTGGTATTATTTTCTGGCTTCAGGGTATGGAATACGGTTAGTAACTTTGATTTTAGTTATTGCTTTTTCTTACCTCCATTTTGGACAAGATCTTGAATTGAATATGCCGCGTGACCACCTTTGCAGCTTATGCAGCTAAAGGTGTTTTATGAACATTCCTTGTCGCTGTGACTAACACTGCCTCATTTTGAACATGTAGCTTTATCACGGCATACGACTTTGGAATGTCCATAACCCTGGCACTGAAAACATCTTATTGGAATATTTGACATGAATGGTAACCGGTTTTAAAGGTACCGGATAAAGTAACGTATTTGACATGAAAGGTAACAGGCTTTAATAGATTGAGGTAACTGAGATTTATTGGAAGTTAAAATAATATGGTTGGTTATGATAATTTGGCCTTCTCTTCGGATTGTAATTCTTCTGGCAGCTATTACACCTTGTTAGGCAAGTTCTGAAACTAATTTTTCCTCTTCTACGTCATTTAAATCTATTTCAGATATTACCACACTGCAGTTATTTAATGTGGTGAGATTTTGATTTACGTTGAGCATTTGTTGAGCTTTCAATGTGAAAACAGCTTGTTGCAGACTAGTTACTTCAATTAGTAGGTCACCAGATCTGAGATTTTTTGTATTCTTTACGTCTACGTAAATTCCTTTTTTTGCTTTAGAAATGGCAAAAGGCGATTCTTTTTTAAAGTCAAGGTTGTCAGAAGAAATAACAATACACGTTGAAAGGATTTTATAGCTTTTTTGCTCATTTTCTTCTTCATCTTTAGATTTTTATTTTCTTCTTCATCTTTAGATTTTTCCATAACAACTCCGTCACCTTTTTTTTTTTGATGGAATTCATGCATTTTCAAGATTGGAGGGAATGTAAACTGTCACCGGCTGCGTTACTCCCATTGCAACCCGGAAGGCTAGTTACAGTGGGGTTTTGCCTGTACCCCCACCCCGGGTGATCGATTCGCGACACTATCTTATCCTATCTAACCCCATTACCATTCAGCCCTCGGCAAAACCTCACCTTAGCTTGGGTTGTAGGCCTTTCAGCACACAAAGACACTGCTCCTTAGTAAACAGTAGTACTTTTGAGTGGCCCCTCACCACGAGCAGAAACCTACATCGGGGCGCAGATTTGAACACATATTGTTTTATAGAGAGCATATTGAGGCATTTATGAATCTGCGGTCAAACTAATTTTAGACGTTTTCATTATTAATTAAAAACTATAGTAAAAGATATTGCGAAAGTAGTCATGTTTGCCCTATATAGGCTATTATGGGGGTGTATTTTGTTTGTAAGTGCAATAATTAAAAAATATTGTTAATAATTTAAGATAGTAAATATTATAGACTAATAGTATTTTATGTGGGGGCACCATTTTACATCTTTGCCTCGAGTACAACAATTTTTTTGGTACAGCCTCGTGTGAAACAACTGAAGAATTAATGATTATCTCCGAAAGTCGAGTTTAGTCATATATATATATATATATATGGTACTGAGTTCAATCTCGCGCGGTACTGAGTACATAATTTTTTCATTGAAAAAATAATCTTTTTTATATCAAATGAAACAATATGCCACAGAAAGAAAGAAAAACATATAATAGCTGAAAAACAGTTGAAAAATTGTCCATTACCTAGGAAAATTGGGTTTCGTCACAATATATGGTTTTAAATCCGATTTCGGGAATGCTTACGTCAGTGGCCTTCAACGCGCGGCCTGCGGCCATTTGCGGTCCGCCGGCTCATGAAAAAGTACAAATTGTTTCACTCCCTCTGAGTTATAAATCTATATATTTTATTCTGTTCACATTTTCACATTTCGTAATAAATATCTTAAAACGCTAGAAAACTAAAGTAATACGCGGTCTTCCCTCAGTCGTGTTTTACTTCAGTTTTCTAGCGTATATGGGCATTAGGAGTAGTTTTATTGATTTGCAATGCAACAGTGATTAAAAACATTTAACTTGGATTCATTGAATTCTATTCTAAATATGTCGATAAGAACATCCTTCCAACCATCCACCTGCATGTTCTGAAAGTGCTGTCCCTATTCATGAACACTTACATCTGCGCATAGGTGTACCCATAAAGTTCATGAGGGGATATAGGCTTAAAAAGGGAGGTATTGCAGAGCTACAACTCCATATAATACTATGTATACATAAAAACGTTCACCGCAATGGGGGGGGGGGGTTAAAACCCTTATTAATCCTCCCTGAGTACGCTAGTGCGTCTGTGAACAGCTCTTTTCAAGAACGAAGATGGTAAACTCAAAAGTTAGATCACAATGATTGATGTTTACCTTTAAACACTTTTAATGTTGCAACGTCAAATATACGACCTGATATTGATAAGTATGCTAAAAATAAGCAGTGACAAAAATCTCACTAAAAGGTTTGATTTCGCTTTACATATTAACAACTAAAAGTATTGTAAATGTTTTTTGCTTCCAAACGCATAATGTGTATCTTATTACGCATCTTATGCCTTTTTATAATAATTTATATGCTATTCTATTATATTTCTGTAAAATAAAAAAAAGATGAAGCAATAAGCAATGTTCTAAAGGAATTAAATAAGAAATGCAACAAATTTTGCCCACTCAACATTCGTGGGCATTTTAGAGTTAATTGTTACTTCAACTTACATTTATTTATTTATTTCCTACATTTAATAATCTCTTGAAGAGTACGGAAGAATAGAAACATCAAGAACATATAAAATGGCATTTGAGCAAATGAACGCGAAAACTCCAATGTCTGCTAATTGTTGTTACAAAAGCTTTTACTTAAAATCAGTAATAATAAGCGAGCCTATTTTTAACCCCCCCCCCCAAACAGAATACAAATTAGACAATACATCCATTGTGACAAAAAATTAATACAACATATTTGAAATTAGTTAAGCTAGTTCTTTTCTGATAAGCAAAACAGATTGAATAGGGAATGTAATTCATGAATTATTTCTCCTCTGCTCATTCTTTCCCCCGATAAGCAAAGTTTTATTCGTAATTAAATTCACTTTAACTCAAAGGACACCGAACAACGGACGCGAAAGAGGCATTTAATGAAATTGCAATTTATCCTCTCTAAAATTGTGACTGCGCTAAAGGTTTATGAAAGAATGTGCG